>JALXJV020000004.1:11269174-11781674 GCA_024633595.2 Lepomis macrochirus
TTCACTCATGTTGATGTCAGGAATATGATTTATTTTTCTGAAATTTTAGATTTGTATCCAGTGAGATATTAGTGACAGAGTGTTTGAGACGGGTTTTAACTTCATCTCATAGGTAAGGATGACTGTATGTAGGGTTTCCACTCAGAAACTGATGAAGTGGTAGCACTGTATTTTAAGATGTTCAAAATGGATCTAAGTAACAGTCTGTGCTTCATTTTCAGGAAAGATGGCCAGCTCTTTTCCAGGAACATCAGGTAACTTACATAAAGTGCACAGATTTAGAGCTATTGAATTAGGGTGATTTGATTGTTAATTGTTATACTTTTCTCATGTGTTTCTCACACAGATCGTTTGCTAGCGGACGCCAGAGAGATGCAAGGAGAATTTGGCAGAAGTGCCCAGAAGATCTCTTCTCCATTGTAAAAGCATACTCAGGTAAATTATAAGAATGTCCTGAGCAGATCTTAAAGATCAGTACAGGGGCACATTCAAGCACATTTTAATCGGATCAGAAATAACCCTTTTTCAAAATCTTTTGAGATTTTTCTTTACTGTACTCCATGTTTTTTTTTTATCCAACTCAGCCTGCTAGCATTACAGTGCCACTAGGGCTGTCCCCGATTTACATAGTCGAATCAGAATCTTCAAGTACTGCCTATAGTCGACTGACAGTCGAATCATGTGTGTTTTTGTGCGCAGCAATTGAATATTATATAGGAATTCGGATAGGAATAGGAATTAGCACCTGCCACCAGGGGTAACATGGTGGTGGGCAAATTCGTCGGGCCATCCGCGGCTTTGATGGACGGAAAAATGCACAACAGAAAGGCGTGTGTAGTAAGGTAAGCGTATTGTGTCGATCAGGCCTGCATTACACACACAGCCACCAGTCAGCTCAGGAAATATCTGTAAATTGGCGTTTCAAACTAAGCGCCTAAGTCCGAAAGAGGCCCAGTCTGTCCCGAGTTACAGCCTGGCTACAGCCGGTGCTGCTCACCAGCATCAGAGGCTGCGGGGGAGGAGGGAGGCTGCGGGGAGGAGGGGGACTCCGGTGTTGTCGGAGAATTACTAAGCTTGTCTATTAAACACGAGAGGTGTCACTCTGTTGTATTTTCGTTAGCCAACTTTTGAATTGAACCTCAAACTGAGTATTTTTAGTTTGCTTACGGGGATACAGAAAGATGGACTCCAGGGGCCAGTTGTTCAAAACATTTAATCTGGATCAAAATGATCCGGTTTGGAAATCCCATTTCTTCCTATCCAGGATCAGGTAATCCGTCTTACTTTTATGCGGTTTTCAAAGCAACATTGGACTGGATCACCCTGATCCAGATACACAGTTTTCAAGATTATCAAATCCGGATTACCAGTGCTCTAAATGGGACAACATATCACAATGTGTGCTACCAGCTATGTAAAGAACAGGTAGAAGAGCCAACATGGGGTCACTTTAAGTGTTTATTATTTTGAGACAAAACACAAAAATAACATAAACATCCACTTCTAATCATAATTTATTTTATGACCCACATCTGAACCACAACAAAATAAACAACAAACATACGTTAACAAATACATTGTGGACATTAGTTTCTTTGAAATTAATATACAGAGATGAATGACCAAAAAATGAATATATTATTTTTGTTTGTTATTGAAATCTGTTTGGGGGATTATTTCATGGGGACAAGATAAATTTTATTTTATTTTACTTTACTATACTGAATAGTTTAATTGTTAGCCTATGTCTACTTTATCACTGTTACAACGGTTACACAAGTCAAGTGCAAAATATGAATAGAAGTATATACACTAAATGATACAAATGTATTATGTGACCAATTTTAAAGTTTTACTACATTTTCTTCCTGAAATCCAGCTTGAAATCCTACCCCCTGTTGGGATCAGGATAATCCTGTTTTTTTGGATCAAAGTTATCCAAATCCCACTGACAAGTTTTGAACAACACAAACTGAAGGTTTGATCCAGATTAAAACTAGGATTGGATTCCCTGATCTAATCTGATTTCAGATTCCTTCTTTCCCTTTTGAACAACCCGGGCCAGTTGTTCAAAGGTAAGCTGATCGGATTTTGGTTATCGGATTGGATCAAATCTTGAAAACGGGTTGTTCAAAGGGAAAGAAGGAATCTGAAATCAGATTAGATCACAGAATCCAATCCTAGTTTTAATCTGGATCAAAAGTTCAGTTTGTGTTGTTCAAAACTTGTCAGTGGGATTTGGATAACTTTGATCCAAAAAACAGGATTATCCTGATCCCAACAGGGGTAGGATTTCAAGCTGGATTTCAGGAAGAAAATGTAGTAAAACTTTAAAATTGGTCAAATAATACATTATATTACATTACATTTATATTTTGCACTTGACTTGTGTAACCGTTGTAACAGTGATAAAAGTAGACATAGGCTAACAATTAAGCTATTCAGTATAGTAAAGTAAAAATAAAATAAAAATTATCTTGTCCCCATGAAATAATCCCCCAAACAGATTTCAATAACAAACAAAAATAATATATTCATTTTTTTAAGACGTTTTCAAAATGTCCACAATGTATTTGTTAATGTATGTTTGTTGTTTATTTTGTTGTGGTTCAGATGTGGGTCATAAAATAAATTATGAAGTGGATGTTTATGTTATTTTTGTGTTTTGTCTCAAAATAAGAAACACTTACAGTGACCCCATGTTGGCTCTTCTACCTGTTCTTTACATAGCTGGTAGCACACATTGTGATATGTTGTCCCATTTAGAGCACTGGTAATCCGGATTTGGTAATCTTGAAAACTGTGTATCTGGATGAGGGTGATCCAGTCCAATGTTGCTTTGAAAAACCGGCATAAAAGTAAGACGGATTACCTGATCCTGGATAGGAAGAAATGGGATTTCCAAATCCGGATCATTTTGATCCAGATTAAATGTTTTGAACAACTGGCCCCCCATTTTCAAGATTTGATCCAATCCGATAACCAAAATCCGATCAGTTTACCTTTGAACAACTGGCCCCAGGAGATTTGAACTGAGATCAGGACTCATTAATTGGTGGTTGAACTGTGGGTTTTGTATAGAGCACTTACTGCTGTGGTGAAAAGGTAGGCCGACCTGATGATATTATATCATATTATTTAATGCCATGCCAAATTGTCTTTCTCATATTATTATAATTTGATATATCTTATTGCTCATAATAATAATTCTACCTAATTCATCATAACACAGAACTGACCCACAAGAAAGAACAGTGTAACTTTAATCTATCTAAAATCATACTATACACTGATTTACTGCTTCTGCGTTTTGAATATTACAGATGGTAAAGAGCTTAAAGATTAATTGCAAATTAAATCGCATTTGCAATATTGGTTTAAAAAAATAGCAATTAGATTATTTTGCAAAATCATTCAGCCCTAGTGTGTAGTGATTTTTTTTTTTATCCAGTCATGATTAAATTATACTGTAGTGTCACATAAATTGGATTGTCATTGTGCCTGGTCCTGGTCAGCTGTGGTCTTCTATGAGGAGTTTGCATGATGTTAACATTAACATTTATTCATTTAGCTGGCGCTTTTATCCACAGCAACTTACAATTGCTATACATGTCAGAGATCGCACTAGGGGTTAAGTGGTTTGTAATTGTACATTTTGGGCATATTTTCCAGGAGCGTGCCAACCGAGGTCCTACCATTGCACAAGTCACTGCTGACTGTAAAGATGATGCCATACCATCTGAAGTCAAGGTCTTCCTGCAGGATCAGGTTGTCTTTCACTGGACTGATTGTTAGCCTGATGTACTACTGTATTTGTATGGCTGTATGTTATCCAGTCTGAGTGCTCAAAGGCTAGATTTATAATACAAGTTCACTCAGGAAATCCTGCTAAATGTGGATAGAGTAAAACTGAAACTACTATTGTCTTTAAAACACAATGCCAAAACTGTAAACTACAAAAATAGTGTAAGAAAAGTACTTGCATAAATGTTGAGATGTTAAGCTACTATAGCCTTGATTCTGGCCCTTAGAGTTCAATGCAGTGTCATGTTTCTACAGTTTGCTAAATAAAAGATACACTTTAGACCATAATGTCTAGATGTTTTCTTACACAACCATGGATTTTGTATTCTATAATATTTTAAATATTTTTGATTTAGATTTCTGGACAAGGTTCATGTGACAATTATTTTGTGTTAGACGTAACTTAAGGGTTTTGTGTGCAAGCAGTTTCCACAATTTTTTTCAAGTTGAGTGAGTGAATTGGTGTGTACAGTGTACTTTATGTATGTAAATGTGTGTATGTATGTGTGTGTGTATGTACACAAACATACATACACACAACATGAGGTGTGGGCCAGACCTGGGCCAGAATAAATGTGAACTGTTGGACAGATTTGGTCCAGTTCTGGTTTATTTGGTTTGTTAAGTGGTTGACATGTGGCATGGTTCACGGCCTACTTGTGGCCCAGATCTGGCAAACAGGAGTGGACCGCCCAAGTGCCATCATTCCATGCGGTATGTGGGCCGGATGACAGTATGTAATGTAATGTGGCCCAAATGTGGGCCAGAATAAAAATAGCCTGTGGCCCAGATTAGGGCCAGTTCTGGTTTATTTGGTTTGTTTGTGGTTGACATGCGGCATGGTTGCGGTTCACTTGTGGCCCAGATCTGGCAAACAGGAGTGGATCGCCCAAGTGCCATCCTTCCACGCGGTATGTGGGCCGGATGAGAATATGGAATCTGGACCAGAATAAAAATAGCCTGTGGCCCAGATTAGGGCCAGTTCTGGTTTATTTGGTTTGTTTGTGGTTGACATGCGGCGTGGTTGCGGTTCACTTGTGGCCCAGATCTGGCAAACAGGAGTGGACCGCCCAAGTGCCATCATTCTACGCGGTATGTGGGCCGGATGAGAATATGGAATCTGGGCCAGAATAAAAATACCATGTGGCCCAGATTAGGGCCAGTTCTGGTTTATTTGGTTTGTTTGTGGTTGACATGCGGCATGGTTGCGGTTCACTTGTGGCCCAGATCTGGCAAACAGGAGTGGACCGCCCAAGTGCCATCATTCTACGCGGTATGTGGGCGGATGAGAATATGGAATCTGGGCCAGAATAAAAATACCATGTGGCCCAGATTAGGGCCAGTTCTGGTTTATTTGGTTTGTTTGTGGTTGACATGCGGCGTGGTTGCGGTTCACTTGTGGCCCAGATCTGGCAAACAGGAGTGGACCGCCCAAGTGCCATCATTCTACAGCGGTATGTGGGCGGATGAGAATATGGAATCTGGGCCAGAATAAAATAGCCATGTGGCCCAGATTAGGGCCAGTTCTGGTTTATTTGGTTTGTTTGTGGTTGACATGCGGCGTGGTTGCGGTTCACTTGTGGCCCAGATCTGGCAAACAGGAGTGGACCGCCCAAGTGCCATCATTCCACGCGGTATGTGGGCCGGATGAGAATATGGAATCTGGGCCAGAATAAAAATACCCTGTGGCCCAGATTAGGGCCAGTTCTGGTTTATTTGGTTTGTTTGTGGTTGACATGCGGCATGGTTGCGGTTCACTTGTGGCCCAGATCTGGCAAACAGGAGTGGACCGCCCAAGTGCCATCATTCCAAGCGGTATGTGGGCCGAATGAGAATATGGAATCTGGGCCACATCTGGGCCAGAATAAAAATAGCCTGTGGCCCAGATTAGGGCCAGTTCTGGTTTATTTGGTTTGTTTGTGGTTGACATGCGGCATGGTTGCGGTTCACTTGCGGCCCAGATCTGGCAAACAGGAGTGGACCGCTAAGTGCCATCATTCCAAGCGGTATGTGGGCGAATGAGAATATGGAATCTGGGCCACATCTGGGCCAGAATAAAATAGCCTGTGGCCCAGATTAGGGCCAGTTCTGGTTTATTTGGTTTGTTTGTGGTTGACATGCGGCATGGTTGCGGCTGGCTTGCGGCCCAGATCTGGCAAACAGGAGTGGACCGCCCAAGTGCCATCATTCCACGCGGTATGTGGGCCGAATGAGAATATGGAATCTGGGCCACATCTGGGCCAGAATAAAAATAGCCTGTGGCCCAGATTAGGGCCAGTTCTGGTTTATTTGGTTTGTTTGTGGTTGACATGCGGCATGGTTGCGGCTCGCTTGCGGCCCAGATCTGGCAAACAGGAGTGGACCGCCCAAGTGCCATCATTCCACGCGGTATGTGGGCCAGATGAACGTGTCAGGTGTGGGCCGGATCCGGGCCACAGCAAATTTGCTATCTGGGATGAGGAGAGGACGCTAGCTAAGCACTACCGCGCTGCACAGTGTCCAGGTGAAAATCAGTAACATTAACTAAGTATTGGTTTTATTGATCATGTGAAAGCTTAGTAGCGGCAGTCAGCCATTGAACAGCTGACACACACAAAAGCATAGATACATAAGCAGCATATGTAGTCCTTGAAATCAGGTACAACATCATTGACAGTCCACTAAAGTTTGATTCTTTTCCCTCGGTGTGCAAACCTCCTTCACAGTAGATGTAGAGTTAAAGTGATACTCCACTCAAAATTTCACCTCATGTGGATTAGTGTCCTCCTCACAGTCTGCATAATTTATGCTTACGCCTGCATATACTGTCATCAGCATAAATTGATTTATCCATTTAGTTACAATGACGACAGATAATAATGTGGATAAAATTTAGGGTTTGAGTGTTAATCAAAGAAGCTTCCATACGGTCAGGTCTGCAGTTCATATGAAACAGATTCTAATGTGAAGAGGCTGATATTCATGTCTCTGACCTCATCACTCCATACAAGGATACACTAAGCTCAGCACAGCAGAAATTGGGCAATGACAACAGCCTATTGTCATCACACACGACAAATTTGCAATTTGAAAATATATCCATCTACATTGACTCCCAGAGATACATGTTTGATGCACAATACATGAACCTCCTGCATTTTTTACTGTCTGAGTCTGTTATCAGTCTTTTCAGGTATGTTTTTTTTTCTGCTGAAGCCCTAGTGAACTGTAATTTCCACAGGCAGCCTTTCAAATCACACAAATTCCCTACTGTATATATGTTGGTAGGTTAAAAACTACCTCTATAATGATCAGTTACACTGTTTGCTTTCTGATTTCACAGACTCAACCTGGTACAGTTTCTCAGCTGCTTTCTGAGGACAGGGATGCTTTAATGGAGGTCAGGGTCAGTGTGGATTGAACAGATGGATGCTTTAGTACGGCTGAGTAGGCTTTTAGTCCAAAAATGGCATTGCATTAAAACAAAGCAATTGGAGTATTGATGTGGCCATGTTGTACCAGTGAGATGATGAAATATGCTCCAGCACGATCTGTTTAAGTAATTAATTCATCAGTCTGAAGGCTCATCATATGGCAAAACCCCTGCACAGCGATTTATAATATATGAAGATTTTTTTTCTGTAACATTTCACTGCAACAGTCATTTCATCTTCCAGATGGATGATTGACTGGTAAACAGTGAAATTACCATAAAACTTCAAATAATAGCTAAGTCCCAAATTGCCGCCTGTCCCCTTTACTGGCCTGGTGTGGGTACACATTTTAACAAATAAACACAGTTCTCGGTTAGATGCCTGGTCTATTTATAGGAGTTCTTTGGACGTATAAAACTTAAAGTCCGCTGGGTTGTCCGCTTGAGCTAGTTCTAAGCTGCTTACATTGTGAATACAACTATAAATGTTTAAACTTTTGTCAGTATTGACATACTACACATTGTTAGATCAGTTAGATTCTCCACAATTCAATCGTTCACTTCATTTTATGTAGACAACGAGCCCCAAAGTCTAATTCATTCAGATTTGGTAAGCAAGAGATGAAAAAAGTGCTGTCTCCCAACCTTTGAAGAGGTCGTTAAGTCCGAAGGTGTCCAGTCCTCCATTATTTATATTCCTTTAGTCTATAAGGGTTCACTGATCAAAAGAATCAAAAACCTTTAATAAAAATTAACCTGTGAATGCTGTCACCTGAAGTCCACTGCTCACTGTCTGCTGACTTCTGCAACATGGTTCTCTGCATCCTGTGCCTGTTTTTGGAGTATGCATGTTTTCCATATTTTGCTGCCCACTAAATAAAAGGTGGCTGTTAGAGCTACATCAAATGAATGATTTGATATGATTTGATATAATCATTTTTATACTAATAATTAATAGCCTATTTCATTTTTAAAAGCCCGGGCTATTAATCATAGTTTTGCCGTATGCGAATCATGTTTGCGTAATCCACCTGAAATGTATGCTAACACTTATTTTATTGACCATCACAGCCTTTTGCCCATGTTTCTTGAGTGAGGCCCCTGAATCAGGACCTTATACATGTGTTACAGTGTACAACATACAGTGTTCTCATTGAAATAAATAAGTGTGCAGACTGTTTTTTTTCTCAGTCCATCCATCCATCCATCTTCATCCGCTTATCCGGGGTCGGGTCGCGGGGGCAGCAGCTCCAGCAGGGGACCCCAAACTTCTCTTTCCCGAGCCACATTAACCAGCTCTGACTGGGGATCCCGAGGCGTTCCCAGGCCAGCGTGGAGATATAATCTCTCCACCTTGTCCTGGGTCTTCCCGAGGCCTCCTCCCAGCTGGACGTGCCTGGAACACCTCCCTCGGAGGCTTCAGGAGGCATCCTTACCAGATGCCCAAACCACCTCAACTGGCTCCTTTCAACGCAAAGGAGCAGCAGCTCTACTCTGAGCTCCCCGCGAATAGCCAAACTTCTCACCCTATCTCTAAGGGAGACACCAGCCATCCGCCTGAGGAAACCCATTTCGGCCGCTTGTACCCGCGATCTCGTTCTTTCGGTCATGACCCAGCTTTCATGACCATAGGTGAGGGTAGGAACGAAAATTGACCGATAGATCTATCGATCTATCGGTCAATTTTCTCAGTGCCACTGTCAATCTGAACATGACTGATGTCTTGCTTCGGGTGTGAATTTGGTTTAAATTTTGAAAACAACTAATGCTTTTAAGCAGTTTTAGATCAGTTTGTTATGTTATCTGACTGCCAGTCATCCGCTGCAGTAGAAAGATAAAAAATAAAGACTGTAGTAAGCTCCATACTCTTATGACAAATGATCCAGCTTTGCACCACACATACATACACACACGTTTCTAAGCTATTTGGCAGAAATGCTTCTCTCAGCATTTATCTCACTAATCTGGGTAATTAGCTAAGATCTCCTCCCCATCTTTCTCTCACCTCTTTACCTCTTCATGCTCTTTCTCTCATACAGCTCCCATCTAATGAATGACTCATGGGAGAATTACTGACTTCTTGCTTTATGCTCAGAATTAACCCTGTGGGACTGAAAACATTAGATGATGATTGCAGTGATACTGTGTGTGTGTGTGTGTGTGTGTGTGTGTGTGTGTGTGTGTGTGTGTGTGTGTGTGTGTGTGTGTGTGTGTGTGTGTGTGTGTGTGTGTGTATTTTATATCCTGGTGGGGACTGCACACTAACCGATGGGAATTTATGTCACTGTGGGGACAAATACTGTGGTCCCCATGGGTAGAGACTGCTTTTTGAGGGTTTAGACTTGGTTTTAGGATTCAGGTTACAATTAGGTTAAGGTTAGGGTTAAGAGTTAAGTTTAGGCATGTAGTCATGATGATTGAGGTTAGGGGCTTGGGAATGCATTATGTCGATGAGATGTTCCCACCAGGACAGAGGAACAAATGTGTGTGTGTGTGTTTTAAGCAGAGGTAATTATTCCCCAGCCTCAATTAAACTTAAAACTTACTGCTCAGATATTTCACATTCTATCAACTCAACAGCCATAGACAGTCCATATCCTGGTATGCTTTTAATGTGAACAAGGCCTGGTAACACCAAAAAGTGCCACAGGGAAGTGGGGAACATGAAGGTGCTCGTGACTAACAATTAAATTTCAATTAAATTCAGTTTTATTCATAACATTCAATTCATAACAGATGTAATCCCATTGCATACAGAGACCGATGTGGTGACAGTGGCAAGGAAAAACTCCTTTCTTAAAAGGCTGAAACCTTGAGCAGAACAATTGCTGTCAACTATACATGCAATAATAATTTTGCAGTAAATAAAATGACCCACATGATTACCTTTCACCTGATGACCTCATCTGTGACGAGCCCTCCCGTTCAGACAACATTAGTTATTCAGCAGCCCTGCCTACAGCACACCTTCAATTACGCCTGTAAAAGAGTTTGCCTCACTGTGCTGGTTGCGGGATGTTGGATGTATTTTACAAGAAAGACGCAAAGAGAGCATGTACAGTACTTGTGTATATTGCTGTGTGTCGCCTGTAGAAGTAACATTTGCTGTCGGCTAACACTATGATGACAGCTAACTTCTACACACATTTACATTTACACATACTCATTTAGCTGACGCTTTTATCCAAAGTGGCTTACTATTGCTATATGTCAGAGGTCGCATGCCTCAGGAGCAACGAGGGGTTAAGTGTCTTGCTTAAGCCACAGTGGGGGATTGAAACCGGGTCTCTCACACCAAAGGAAGGCATCTTATCCATTGCGCCATTTGTCGCATCGATACAGAAAGAACCGTAAACGCATATCAGCAAGGAATACAATAGGAACAATAAATTTCTGTATTGCTATTTTGAAAACAGCCCTATTTAAATCCTTGTTCCATGTGCCCCTTTCATACTTTGAGCACCTGCCCTTCCAAAGGTCTCTGCACAACCCTGCTTTAAACCATTCCTTTTGGGGAGCAGCATATGGGCAACTTCAACAGAGGAGGTTTAATGAATGATGGCTTCCTTCCTTTTGGACTCTTTAGCTGCCTGTTCCTTCAAAGGTCAGGACTGTCAAGATTGTTGTTGTACTGCCTTCGGAAATGTGCATTATGCAAAATTTGCCATGTGAGGCACTAGAGTCCAAACTCAATGATTAGTACCTGGCCTTTATTAGCAACTGGCCTTTATTTGTATGTTCAGGTCAAAACCTGGCTTTTGTTTGAGATTTTACTTATGCTGGCCGCACACCAGAGGATAATTGGGCCTTTTTGGGGTCTGATTCACCCCTCCTGACTATCGCTGTCGCATTTCTGAGCCAAGGTTGATCGTAACCGATTATTGGCCCAAATTATCCTGTAGTGTGAGGGGTATACAGAGATAATCTTAAGGTCACCGACTGTATCAGAGGCTCCCTTTGTATCGAATCGTAAAGATTAAACGTACGATTCAAAATCGGGGAACCTCCAATTGCTTGCACTTTAAAATGCATAAACTATGCTGATTCTGTCTTCTGAGTCATGAGTAACTTGGTTCATCCATAGTTATAATCTCTTTTTTTGTTTTTCTATGCAAAACATACCACACACAAGTGCAACCATCTGATAACGACAGCCTGCCTCCATGTTTATTTAGGTCTGTGACTTCACATGAAGTCACACAAGTTCCTGTGAGATCCCAAGTCCGAGAACTGCCATTGTGAAATCGCTTAGTATGAACGCTAAGTGTGTGATCTTGCATCTTGACTAAAATGTCTGTTGTGTGAATTCTTAAGATTAAAATATTAATAATCTATTGATTCTGTTGTTAAGTCTGTTGTATCCCACATTTTTAGATAACTAGAGGATCTTAAAATCCTAGACAATTCGAAAAGCCTCGTGTGTGCACCTGATATTATTATACAGCATCAGGACATGAAACAGAGGTCCATAGCAGCAAAGGCTCTTTGAAACACGCACACACACACACACACACACACACACACACACACACACACACACCATTTGACCTCACCTTGTTGAACCTACAAACTACTTATCAATACTCCTTTCCTATCACATTCATCAATACTCCTTAATGCTTGATAACATCATCAGATTCACCGATCGATACCCGACATGGTTGTATCAAATTATAGCTCATTGTTATCAATACCTGGGACTGGGTGTATTCCATTAGAAAGAAGGTCGGATCAATAGCAAGCAGTTTCTGCAGCCAAACCTGAAGCCTTATCAATGCCAGCCGCTGTCCTGACAAATGATAACGTAGACAGATCAATAGGTTGTGCTGGTGATAACGTCACCTCGGCCGGGTGTTACCCTTAGATCAGCAGACGGAGGTACTTGCAGAGAGTTTGTAATGTTACTAACAGAGACACAACGTTACCTACATAACTGAATTTCAAGATGCTGTCTATTAGTGCAACAGGTTGGGCAGTGCTGAGCATACAAAGTATGAATACACATACAGATACATGTAGATATTATAACTTTGCATGCAAACTGTAAATAGTTCATTTGTCCATCATTGTCATTTAGGTAATAAAAATTGTATGTCATACATTTCATTTTCAAAGGTTACTTTATATTTAGTTTATTGTGTTTTTGTTGGGGAAAAATCATGCAAATCGCTGTGCTGTGGTTATTTGCTGTCATGTTGTGCGATTTGCTTTTGTGGTTTGCACTTCAGGGCTACCATACTAAACGCTTAATCCCTCTGACATAATTTGATTTAAAAATATAGGATAATAACTTATTAGCTCATAACTATAACTATAATAAATATGCGAAGTATGTGTATGTGATGCCTACAGATCAGTTCAGATCATCTGCTCATCTCTTCCTTTTAGATTTTACTTTTAAATCTAACACAATTTGATAGTAATCTGCTTTACTAGTCTACAGCACAGAGGAATGAAAAAAAGGTATGACAAAGCTTTACCCCATACCTGGCTCACACGAGGACAAAACATAAATACAGGTTATTGTTTCGCGAGACACAGATGCAGAGATTCACCATCAGAATAAAAACACTGACTAACGATAACAGATGAAATCTTAGAAGAACCATGGCTAAAGGATAAAGTCCTCTAAATTGAAAGAAGTGTATTCACCACTGACAGGCTCACTTTCAGTTTTTGCTCGGTGCCCGCTGTGTCTTCCATTTTCACTCAGAGAAAACAGCTTCACGATCAGAGGAGGATCTCTTTTATCCTCTCTGCCATAACATCAAAGGAATCCTGTTGTCCTGCCATGTAGCCACAGCTTCTGTAAAGACCACCTGCAGAGATGATGGAGAAAGAAACAAATACGGGAGTGTCCACTTTGTAAAGGAAGGCCTTTTCTGGGTCATCCACCTTGTAACTTGGCATTAAAGAACCTGTGTCAGGCCTTCTCATTGGAGAGAGATCAGAGAGCATCGGCAGAGTCTGAGGCTTTCTTCTCTTTGGTCTGGACCATCAGCAGCAAGTGTGTGTCATCTGTCAAGATTTAAAAACACACAACAACCACAGATTCGGACCCATTTATGAAGCTGCACAGGATCACAGAAGAAAATCATCTCCTACACTTCTGGATCCAAACTCTGCCAACCCTCAACTATCCTTTCTGATAATGTGATCAGTGTGGACAGATACAGTAGCATCCAGAAACCTGGAGAGGTTTGATTCCTTCATCTCTATCCTGGACTAGACCAGTCTGAAGTGAGTAATGTAGACAAACTGTCTAGGTTATTCTGAATTGTTTTCTGTGATGTATGCAGTACACAGTAGACTCTGATCCAGATAACATTCTTTTAATCCTTCCCTTTCGGTGTTCAGTGCTTAAAGTGGGCCAGTATACTCACCCACACACAGTACCGGCACTTCTACATGTTATTCTTCTTCTCACAAGCTGCCAGTTCTCTTTTCTGACCATGCAGGCTCTCTGGGCGTCTCATAATGGCCATAAATAAACTGCATTACCCAGGGGGCTCTATGTTATGTTCACCTGTTAACAATCTCGCCTGCTGCTTTTCCCAGTTGGCGGTTATTATAAGTAACATTACATAAACCTTATAAAAGGACAGAAAGAGAACGCCAACAGAGACAGTAATGATACAACAGAGCTTTGAATGTAAAATCCTGCCATACTAGATGCTAATCTAGTATGCTAACCATACTAGATGCTAATTTGTGTGACATGCTAAAAGTAGAGAGAAGAGAAAGTATCCAGGAATTTCACTGTGTATACAAGGAACTAAGGACATATGTGTCTGCCCTATTGTACTAATCCGCTAATTTGTATTAGTTACTCATCCATGTTGTGAATAATGCATCTGCCTCCTCCTAACAGCAGCAACTTCCCCTTGTTCTATTTATTTACATATATTTCACTTAAGGTATTGTGGTGTGAGGTGGGTCGTTCAATACACATGCCAATAGAAAGGGAGTACTGGCACTTTCTTTTCCCACTTCAAGCACTGCCTGTATGACCTCCATTAAAGGTCATTGGAATCTTTCCTTGCTCTCAGGAACAGCTGACAGTGTTCTTCGACTGTAGTGCACTCTTGTCTGAATGAATTATGAATGATTTAATTGAGTGAGTCATTTGGTTACTTTGACTGATTGTATAGGTTTAGGATGCAAAGCTGGGATTTTGCTTTCATTATACTGAAGTCTAAAAGTAAAATGTTACAGACGTAATTATTAGTAGTTGTACTACAACTACTAATGCAACTGCAAAGCGTGCAACTACTAATAATTACAGACGGTAAATTCTTTGTTAAAAAACAGTACAGCTATACTGGACCAGAATCAGAAAACTCTAGACTCGACAGGAGGCAGAATGTTATTTGCTATATTCAAAGACCACGCAACACAAAGAGTTACAAGACACCTCAGTTATAATCAATCAACAAATAATTTCTTTTTTCACCTTTCCTTCAAGGTTGAAATCACCAAGCTCTTTCAATTACCTCTCTTTTCAACTGGAATCACTGATCTATTTCTTTTTCTTTTTTTTATCAATAACTTAAAATCTAAATTCTCAATATTCACATCAGGTAAATGACCATATTAAACAATACCTGGATGAATATTGTCACTTCACAACTCATGCCAACTTTACAGTCGTTCACTATACACTGTATGAGCAAATCACAGTAACCAGGTAATCATAATACACAATATAAACCATATACTCAGTTCTTCTGCAAACACCAGGGATGCATTTCAAAAAAACATTATAGAAGGTAATTTTCTATTCAAAGTCAAAACAACAAATTTAGAGTCACGGTCTGAAAGTTTGGGGTTGTGCAAGTGTAAGTTGCTGACTTTGTGCAGTTTATGCTGGTGCTGTGAACCTGCACCCTTATTGCTTAAACAGGTACAGGTCTGTGCATAAACTGTCTTTTGACCTCCTCATCATGTTTAGTACGTAAATGAATGGTCATATGTGGTACATGGTGTAGTGTATGTATGGTTATGCAATTTAATTATTCCCACATGGGAAAGGTGGACCGGTAACACTAAAAAATGATGAGGAAATGACAGAAAATCAGTTAAGAAAAGGGCTGGGTTTTGATGGATTCAATACCTGATTGACTGACTGCCTGAACGTGGAGACTTTCACTTGTTCTTCTGTAGCAGTAGAGAATAGCAAGTGGTAAAGCTAAGTGTATAGTGAAGCTTTGTCTTCCTCTCCTTGGCTGCTCGTCCCTGTCAGGTTGCGTTATGGGTGGCAGGGCGGCTGTTAAAGGTGACGACAGCCTGGAGAGAACTTCAGGTTCAGTCTGTCGACAGCTCAGGAGATTTACCCTGCTGCTGTAATCACTATTGACATCAACAGCAGCTTCCTCCTTCCTGCTGTGTGCCTGAGTGTGTAAATGGGACTATTCCCACCAATTATAGTACTAGTCCTTCCTGGGGGCATTGCAAGATAAATGTGGGGTTGAGAGATGATTTGCAGCATCAGAAATAAATTGTTTCTACTGTACAAATGTATTATCATGTCTAGTTCTTCAAGTTTACCCCTAACTGTGGCATGTTTCTTGTGTCTGTACAAAATAGAGAATGCCCACATCATTACACAAGGATGCTCATGTAAGTAATCAAGGTACTAGAAGTATCAAGTATTTTGATCCAAAGTGCATCGCGGCACTAGAGCACCACAAACTGTTTGTGTTAATCTGCTGCTGAACATAGTTGCAAACAAACTCCTGTTTGTTTCAGTAATGTCCTTAAAAAAAGCTCCAAGCCACGGGACTCACGACTGAGTGAGTATTGAGAGACCAGAAGTGTGTCTGTCAAACAGCAACACATTAACCATCTACCTTTAAAAGAAAAGTGAAGCTGAAAAATGAAACAATAAGCAATCGTAGTTATAAATATGTGATGTAAACTTCATCAACCAGTCATGTCTTGGAAGTGGAGATTCCCACAGCACATGGATGCAAAACAGCAAGTGTCAGAAACAGTGTGCACACAGTTTTTCAAGCAAATGGGCTAAAACAAGCAACATCGGGATGAGGTTTAAGCATTACTATAAAAAATTAATGAGGAAGCAGTGAAATCACTGTTCTGTAGCCAAGAGCTTAACAGCAGCAGGATATAACAGAGAGAAAAGTGAGGCACTGTGTTAAATATGTAACAACCTATCAGTTTCTCCTGAAGATCATGTATTTCTCTGACTAGAGATATTGGTCTGTAGAGTCCAAGAGAAATCACATCAAATGTACAATGATCTTTAGTTTTCAGTATTGGGAGAAGCCCCTCCCACAGGTCAGAGGGCTGTACTGAAGTACAAACACAACATACTGATTGAGCTACAGTAACTCTGTTTTATCATTGTTGGTAGAGACTTAAGCTTTTTCCACTATGGAATCTTAACAATAAGTAATGTGGAACTGGTAATGATGGAGAATCTGGTGGAGAACCGACTGTGGGATGCAATGCAATACGTTTTGAATTTCATTTTGTACAATATTATATAAAATATTGTGATATAGTCTTTGATCACAGTGTCCAGCTACTCAGTGGAAAAAAGTTTCTCACTTCTGAAACCACTAATGATTTTGAAAATATCTAGGCTACCTGAGCGTTACTGAAAAATGTTGTAAAGCTCACTAACACTTGTACAGACTAAAGCTGTACAAGGCAGTCAAACACAAATCTGTTCTGAATCAGAATAGTGGCTTATATTGAAACACACTTTCTTAAAGAGAAAGTCTTATGCTCATTTTCAGGTTCAAAATCTTATTTTGGGGTTGTGCCAGAACAGGTTTACATGGTTTAATTTTCAAAAAAACACCATATTTTTTCATACTGCACATTGCTCCTCTTTTCACCCTGTGTTGAGGGCTTTGTTTTAGCTATGGGAGTCATACATCTTCTCTCTAAATGAGACAAGATGTCTCTATCTTTGTTGGGAGTTGCACCATAGACAGTATATTACTGGACAAAGCCACTCCGCTGATATGAATGGAGAGCAGTAAAGCCAGTTTTGGACCAATAAAATACTACTACAGGGTCACTTCCTGTTGGCACCAGTGTCTACTGCGCATGATCGAGCAGCATAACTGTAGTTTAATGACATAAAGCAACAGCAGAAGCACCATAATTGCGGTAGCTGCATAGGTGCACCAACAAAAAGTCTTTTGGTTCAGTGTGTTTAACTGGCTCGGATCATCACTGTTTAATCAACCTTTGAGGCTTACCTGCCAAACACCAAAGTAGCGTCACAGAAAGTTTGTAATCTAAGCAATATGGTTACATCTCTTGCGTGCAACAGGATGTCACAGGGTTTTGATGTCATTTTTGGGTCTACATGGAACCGTCCATACAGGCTTTGGTTGGCTTCACTGTTTCAACTGTGGCTTACCCCCTGGAGTTGCACATGCGTAGTTCCTAGTTAAGGACTAATAGCCAATCAGAAGCAGAGAAGGGCAGCCAATGAGAAGCCGGTCCTGGTTTTATTAATTGCCACTTCTGCCTCGTATCGAAAACAAACCTACCTTCTACCTTCTATCTCCCTACATTACATTACATACATTTAGCTGATGCTTTTATCCAAAGTGATTTCCAATTACTATACATGTCACACGCCTCTGGAACAACTAGGGGTTTGATGTCTTGCTGAGGGACACATTGGTGTCTCACAGTGGATTTGAATCCGGTTCTCTCTTACCAAAGGCATGTGCCTTATCCACTGCTCCATCACCACCCCCAGAATTATATAGACATCTGTAGATATATAGAAATTAGGGTGTTCAGGTTGATCTGTAGTCAAATGTTTTACTACTGATATAAAACACAACAGTAATGTACATGTCACTTGTTCATGTGTTTGTGAGGTAGCAAGTGTAGAGCTACTTCGGTATGTGTCATGCCACCCTGTCTATATGCTACTTGCATACGCCTCTTCCTTTTTATCGGTGAAGTGCTAAAGCCTAAGGCGCATTGTTTGTGTGTGTGTGTCAGGTGAGGTAAACAGGCTCTGACAGCAGGAACACTCTCTGTAATGGGAACAACCAGAACTACACAGTGGTGAAGTGGGTACAGTGAACCTTTCATTCATTTTGCACTCAGCTTCACTTTGCTCTCTGAAAACACACCTGTTTGAATCGACATGGGTGTAGGTCTCAAGTACCTAGCTAGGCTGTAGGGGGAAACAGAAAGGGCTGATGGAGCAGGGACACGTTGGAAGTGAGGCAACTGGCTGGAAATATAGCCATAAGTTAATTTTATTTTACTAACCAATTTTTCATTCTTGTATTGTACTGGTAATTTAGCCAGGAAAGTTTCATGTCCATCCAAGCCTCGAAGGTGCTCCAGCTGTAAGACATTTACTCAACTTTTACTAAGTCATGGAAACAGTTTTAGAATTTATTGACGTCCCAGCGAGGGTCATTATGTTACAAGAATAGAAAAGATATTGTTACCAACAGCGTATCCCCTTGGAGTTTTCAGGACAACATAGCAACACTAACCATAAGTTGGGGCTGTGGTCAAGGTTTTGTTCAAGGTTAGTTTTTGCGTCTTGCAAACACGTTCATTCATACTAAGCCAACTGTTCAACTCCCTTCTCACCATAACCCAATCTGACTCCACATTCATTCTTCAAGAGACAAAATCCACCACTTTGTCAGCATGCTTGTGGTTCAGCTGTGGAGTCCCTAATCTCTGCAATACTCTGTGTTAGTCTGATTTAAGGTCCCACATCAGCACACAGCTTCAACTGCAGGGGTCCATCCTACATTTCCTACTGTTCTCCCTCCATCTGAATAAAACATGCCACTGAGTCAATTAAATATAGCACCAAAGCCAAATAGAAGAATAAAAACAACTCCTGGTTGGATCCTTAATATTGTTAGTTTGCACTGTCCATCTTAACACCTATCTCAGAGTCGGCAGACCACTGACATATTGCACCACTTTTGTAGACAATTTTGACAGTTAGAGCCTAGAAACAGTGATGGGAAAAGCATGAATATGTGTGTGTTTTGTCTCTCTTTGAAAGTTAAGTTGTGGTCAGACAGAACATGAAGCTTAGGCGCTGCACAATTGCAGATAATCAATGCAAAGATGTAGACACAAATTCACCCTGGTCTGTGAAAACTGAGGCACCGACTCCACTACACAAGTTGAAAATATTTCAGCTTCAGAAATTATATCCCGAAGGTTTATAACTTTTAATTCATACACGTACAGAGATAAGAAGAACAAGTTCTTAGGAAGTTTTGAAATCACTCAGAGAATGTGTATGGCGCTAACTAGCGACAGCTAATGTTTGTAAATCTGTTGTTTGGTGATGTAGCTCAAAAACAGGGCAAAAAATATGTTTCCAATGACCTCACATTTAGAACTGTTATGGACTGGTGGACCTGTGCAGGGCATCACCCACCTCTCCCTGAATACAAGATGGGATATTTCAAAGAATAGCCGGCATGGTTCAAGACTTCTGAATCGCTACCTTTGTCTCTGATTATTTCAGTGCTTCAAATAGGTATGATGGTGCGCTGAGAAACTGTCAGAGCCTTGTAGGCAGCAGAATAGGGATGTCACCTTCCTGCATAGTGACTACATTAATGAAAAATTACGACACAGAAATTGCCACAAAAATGGTTAGTGTGAATGAAATGGACACAGCTATACAGGATGATGTACAGGTACAGGTGTATTCACAGAAATAAAAGCTCATAGCCTAGTTGGCTGTCATGCCCCCCCCTTTGACCTTTTGGATGGAGTGTGTCTGTTGTGTTTTTGTTTTGTCTGTGTTTTGTTTTTTCCCCCTTCCCCCTGCTCCTTTCCCTGTTCTCCCTCACTCTCTCATGCAGTGCCTGTGGGGCGTGACCAGTCTCTCTGCCTGCCAATTCCACACCTGCTGCTGATTGTATAATTATGGCCCTACTTAAGGAGAAGCTGGAGATCTGTCCTCACTGGATGTTATGTTTGTTTTTTTATGTCTTGCCGCTTGCCAGCTGAACCTAAAACTACCCTGCTAAGCTACTTCTATTTACCTGAAACCCAGCTAACCCGTTTGTCTCTCTGTCCTAGACGCTGATTGTCGACTACCAGCCAGCTCAGAGTCCAGGGACTCCTAAGACTGATTTCCGCTTGTTTTCGCCTGCTTCAGCCCATCTCGCCCACCAGCCAATTCTATCATGGACCAGCATCACCGTTCTGCCTACCCCTCATCTCCCTCGTACCCAGCCTGTTCTAAATAAACTGTCTGATCCTGACAATCCTGACATTGGTGGTTACTTCAGCTTGGATTTCTATCTTCCACCTCTAGGTAGCCAGGAGGCATGATCTAGATGCTGCTCTTTTGTATTACTAGCTACGTTTCCAACAGAATAAATTACCATTGAGCGAATATTTTTGTTAACTAATGCTATTCGCCGACCCAGTATTAGCTAACATTATAGGCTCACAGGGTGGAGCGATGTTGGATTAATTTTGTAATAATAAAAGACAGGCAAGAGGAACTGTGTGAACATCAACTTTAGGTCACATTAGGTCAACTAAATATCAAGTGGTAGTAGGCTGGTTGCTGGTAACTGTTTTCTCATGTTGCTTTTTGTAAACTTCACACAGCAGTGATAGCTCAGCTAGCGTTAGCTTTGTTGTTATATCGAAGCCATTCTTCCAGCACATCAAATGACAGTGCTGGATGCAGGAAGAAATACTTTCTCTTTCTATGCTTTCTTTGTCAACATAGCACCCATTGAAGAATGTGTTGTTTCAAAGAATTACATTTAACATTAAAATGCCCCTTCAGACGTTCCACCACCTGAATAAAACATGCTCTTTGTTGAAAACAGAGAAAGAAAAAACATAAATTAATCCACTTTAGACACTGAAAAGAAGAACACTTGTCCAAAATAGCAACTTTCTCCTCACTTCACCTCCACCCAGAACCCCCTTCCTCTTACCCTTCCTCACCAGCTTCTTCTCCCTGTTCTCATTGCCCCACCTCTCCTCCCTCCACACGATGTTCATCTTGGAAATCCGGGTTTAATTATTCAGAGATGTCGTGGGAGGTGGAAGAGACGGTTTGATGTTCGCTCTACTTGTCTGAATTAAGAATCCATCAAGGTCACGAATATGCAATGACCTGCTTATGAGTCTCAAGGATGCTGTGTGGCGATCAGACCACAGTCATCAGCGCTTATTAATAAATGTATTGATCTGGCGTGCTGTGAGACTTTGAATGTCTTATAACTGCAGAGAGTTATGCAAGGTCACTGGTATGAGGACGGATGTGTGCATTAAATTAATTTATATGCATGTGTGTAGGAATGTGCAAGTGTGCATGTCTTGTCTAGTTCACACATTCCTCACACTCTATTCTGTGATGACCTTTTTGTTGTCTATAAGCACAAACAAGTAAACAAACACAAACAAATATGATTCCATTCTATAAGTTAACATCCTAAATATTTTTAGTGACAAACAATTGCAGTTTGATCTTCTAATCTAACTATAAAGTCGGATTAGGAGATTGACACCGCTTTCATTTCTGTGCATTAAAGCCAGATGTCTTATTAGTTTAGTTTATCTTAGCTTAGCTTAGCTTAGCTTAGCTTAGCTTAACATAAAGAGTGGGGAAACAGCTAGCCTGGCTACGTCTCAAGTTCCAAAACACACCTACCAGCCCATCTAAAGTTCTAATTATTAATTGACATATAGAAATGTAAAACTACAAGTTGTGGTTTTACAGGTAGTTACAAAGTTATGCTATTTCTCCGTGCAGTGACTTGCTGATATTTTGTCATCACTGCAAGGTTGGAAAAAAGTGATTCATTTGAATAGGTGTATTTAAATGAAATCTAAAATTAAAATGTCTACTTTTATTTAAGCAATGGGTAGTCTGCTCCAAGTGGCTTGGCAGCCTGAATTCAAGTCAATGAACAGTGGAATTTAATAGTACATAGTGTTAAAAGATGAAAAATTTATCTTTTGTGCTATAATAAAATAAAAACTAACATGTTTGGGACTTTGGGGGCTCCATGTAAAAACTTTACTGCTGGAATATCATAATTTAAGTTTGCAATTTCATTAGCAAACTCCAAAAGTTGAGCTGTTCATCCATAGAAACAGTTTTTAAGTAGTGTTACCTTGTTTTGCATATTGTAAATTAGAAGCAAAAGCTCTGTGCACTTAATTTATGGAGCAGGTTTCAGCCTTCAGAGTATCTAAGCACTGGCGGTAATAGATCACTGGAAAATAAAATTGAGCTGAGGAGGGGAAAAAAGTATTTTTTGGTGAGCAGAGATGATGAGACGTGATTCAATGAAGAGAAGGAACTCGAAAAAAGATCTTGTGGTACAAAGACTGGAAAAGAAAATTATACATAAGATGCATCATGATGCAATGATGGGCTAATGCTGCCTGCTAATCTTGGTCTTTGATCCAGATCAGAGGGACTGTGCACAGACACAACACAATGCAACTTCAAACAAAGGACACAAATGAAGATTCAATGTCAGTCACTTAGCTAGCCTCAGAGGAATACAGTACATTTGGTGCTCATACCCCATAATGTTCATCACATGCATTTATGAAAGATATTTTGAAGTTACTTTTATGCTTGTATAACAGGGGCCAGCGGGAGACATTTCAGTTGTAAAAGTCAATCATTTATAGTGACATTTAACAAATTAGGTACAGAAACATACATACAGTATTTATGGGATATAAAATTAACAACAATTACAACTGATATTGTGTCACCAAATTAACTTTTGATACTACTTTCAACTGTACTGAAAATACTAATTAGTAGGGGTGTGATGAGATTAAATTGTGACGATATATCTCGTCAGGTAAAAAAGCTGTCTCGTGAGACTCACGCTATTGACATTTTTCACATACTGTCAGTCAAGCCACACATATTAATTAAATTTCTCACGCAAGTTTTGAACATGAGCAGAAAATCTGCTGAAACACAGAAGCTAATAAATTCCATGAGGTTTATAACTGAGCAAAAATAAAATAATTTATCATTGAGGTAAAAAAAAGGTGCAGCATTTAAAGAGGTTCTCTTTACATAAATAATAAAGAAAATCACCATAAAATGCTGCAGAAAAAATCCTCAGAATGCAGGAAATAAAGTGTTTAATACTAAAAATGTTCATATAATTCATCATTAAAGAGTTCTTAAAAATAGTGTTCAAATCTTGTCTTGTCTCAATCTCCTGAACCCAAATTCAAATCTTGTCTTGTCTCGTGGGTTGAGAGTCTCGTCACACCCCTATTAATATCAAATATGTTGTCAAAATAATACCTACTCAAACATTTGTTCTGACCCGATAACCAGGCAAGATTACCATATCCGTGGCCATCCCTAGTGAGAACAGTCTTATCCTTGCAGTCCCTTTGGTAATTTACCATTGGCATTGTCTCCATAGCATCTTCAACACTGCTCTGTGGTGGATTAAAAAGAACTATTATTGCTACTTGGTATGGGAGACTTGTATAGTAGTTAAATCATCCACCTGTTCTGTTCAGGCGCAGTAATTCCTGCATCGTGTTTATCTCCAGACATCAGTATAATTAATGCATCAGATGTCATGGACTTCGAGCACAGATACATTTGGCTGTCAAAGAGCTGCTCAGTGTGATTTACGTCTGACACGACACAAGTAACAGGCACAAATATGCACACGGATCTCTGCACAACCGAACTGAACAAACACATGCCTTCATTCACACTCTCTGTCACAAAAGTGGACACTTCAAAATACACAAGTCTCAGCAACACACACTCACTCAGAGACTGATGCACAGCCCGTAATCTTCAGTCAACATGACAGCTAACATGTCTATAATTACACAGCATGTATCCACAGCAGCCATCAAAAAGACCTGGGACAATTACTTCAGCTGCCAGCTCTGCTCATCAGTGTGTGAATGTTGATCTGTTCCACATTTAAAAACAAAAAATCCAAATGTATTCTGTTGACGACTCCATCATAATGACTGTATTGTGCACCTGTAAATACATACACCGTAGTGGTAGAATACATGTGTGCATTAACACTCAAAAGCCAAACTTTTGTCCCTGGACATGCAACACAAAACCATAAAATATGCATCAGTACATCAGTGACTTCAACTGTCAATGTGCAAGTGCTAATCTCATCTCTTTTTAATTACCCAGATCTCATCTCTTTGCAAATCTGCAAAAAACAATAATTTTATTGCTGATTGAAAAGCTCAACGTTAGTCTCTCCGGAATACAGCTGCACAGAATTCAAGAGCAACTGCTCCCTCAGCTTAAACATGACAACATTAATGCTGCTGTTTTTAACCAACTAACTGCCACCTCTCTAAACTGGAGAGCAGCAAATACATAAAGTGATTCATAAGTGAATTCACAAATAATAGGACATTTGAATTGTGCTTACTACTTGGAAAATTGTGTGAACGTTAATTAGAAGCCAGATTTATTGTATGCCTCTCGACACTTGAGCTCAATGACATAAATGTACAAAGCAAGCAAGGAAAAAGTACTTAATTCTAATAAAGCAAACTGATTCATGTGTTTATCACTGTAAAAACACAAAGGGAAATGAATGATGATCTATACTATATCTATATATTAAGAAGCTCGGTTCATGTCAGTCATGTCATGTCATGTTAGTTGTGTCCATATTTAGCAAAATGCCTAAGGTGTAGCACCAGTACATTTGTAGAAAAGGAATCCTGATAAAATTGTATGTTTGAGCTAATTTAGTTTGCATTTCCGGACATTCCTACTTAGAGGAACATTTCTTCTAAAGTCTCTGCACCTGCCGACTGATCGCTGTGGCAGAGAAATTTTCTTTTGAAATGTAATGTCTTGGAAAAGCAGGTGTGAAATCTGCTGCACTGTTTTATCAGACACGCTCAGAGGGAGAGAGACTATAGCCAGGTTGAAAGTGAGAAAGTAAAATCCCCCCATGATGTCTCAAGTTGCTTCTTTTCACCTGCCAGCGATGAGTTTCACTTGGGGGTGTAATATACCTGCCGATACACTAGATTATACCGTGTCAGTGTCAGCTTTTGTTCGCCTAGGCGTGAAAAGTACACGTCTTCATAAAGGTGCAGTACCAGCAGGGGGCAATAATGATGGAAGGTAAGGATGAATGCAGTACAAAGAGCGACAAAGTCTACATGAGGAGGTCGGGGAGGACAGATCAGTCAAACACAGGACTGTCAAACAAGACACTTTGGTTCATTTCTTGTGTAAAACCAATAGTTTGCGTTGATTTTATAAGAAAGTAGTCATTTTAATCTAAACCATGATATTTTCCTAAACCTTGCCAGGTACTTTAAGGTGCCTATACTGAAACCATAACCTGAAGTGTTTCTCAGAAAGCTTTATTTTGAAAGTCTAACTGTATGTTGAATATTAATCATGACTAACTTAAATGCAGAATGAGAAAAGGTCAAAAGCATGACACTGCCATGGTGGGCCGCCATGTGTGTTACATGCTTTGCCATGATACCAGGTTGAACATGCAGGAGGTCATGCTACACCACCAAGGATACACACATAGTGTTTTAGTGACTAAAACTGAATGCAAGCATTACTCATGTTTGCTTGCTACCACAAGGCTCCTTTAACAGAATAAGGATCCCTCACTGACTTTCAACAAACAAACATGAACAATTGTGGACATTATATCACGCAACCAATGTAGAGGCAGCACTACCCAAACAAGTTGTTATTGTGTCAATATACTAACAAGAGTCCAAAAATGTAAGATGGCAGCCACATGCAAAGTATCAGAGAAACCAAATCACTGTGCATGTTTTAAGAGCATCTAAAAATGTTTTTCCTTGATCTTTTAGTTTTATATTTTGGGTTTTGCATGCTTTTTGTTCTTCTCTTTGAAGAACTCTTCTCTCTCTCTCTTCTTTTCTGTTATGCCTTCAGTAAAGTACCTTGGTCCTTTCCCTTGTGTTTTAAAAAGAGGTGTTCTATAAAGTGAACGTTCTTATATTAAAGGGTTCTGAGTCCCTGACTTTTGCTCTTCTGTTGGTGGTTTGCTGCTCTAAAATTAAGGTGATGTCCACTGTTCTAATTTTTTCTAATTCAGAGTGTGAGCTGAATGGCTTTAGTATAAAACTAAAGACTTCCACCTTTTCATCTCCATGTCCCACTGACCTGAACATCAACAATAAAAGTATGAAATTGTCCAACACATCAGTGATGGATCCTCAGATCCGAAAGCAGAGTTCAAAAACAGCAATACATTCCCATCAATCAGTGTCCATAATGCAAGCACTGATGTGTGAAACTGCTGCAGTGTGCAGTATTCCACCAGAGTCATCAAACATAAACACACACACGCAAAGATAAATGAAATCTTTATTGAATATGTTGATAATTTCAACTATTGAGTCCTTTATATTAAAAAAAGTTGCTGTTGTTTAGAGAAATACACTATGAAATTATAACATCTTTTATCATGTCAGAGCAGAGTCCAATTTAAACTTGATTATACAGAGTCATTATTTCATTTGTCCAAGTGGAACCTTAAACCAAATGCTGTGACTGCCGAAACATAACCATGAAAAAACTTTAATACTTAAGTACGCATGGTACAAATGAATGAGATAAATTAAAAAATGTAAATATTCAGGTGGCATTACATTTCTTTTCAAACTTATCTGCTGTTTTAAATGACACATGAGTCGCTTAGGAGTTAATCATTCATAAAATAATCAAGTCAGTAATTTGAAAGAGTTACAGACGTTGACTGGAAGTAGTTGTTTCTGTAAAACAAGTCGTTAAGCTGAGCTTAAAAGGATACTTCAGGTTTATTACAACTTGGATCCATTTTTATATCACCAAGTTAATAGCTGAAATCTGGATCATCACCACAATGTCTGAGGGCCGCCAGTCGATCAGACAGGTTAGCAACAAGGCAACAGTATATCCAAATCCCCAGATCACTTCATTTTTATTTGGAGGTCAAACTGAAAGTGAGCCAAATAATCCCTCAATGTACAGGAAGCCCTTTGCCTTAGTGTTCTTTTCCAAATAAGTTATTATAACCTGAAGGTTTGTTTACAACCTGTCTGATCATCTGAGTCCTAATGTTTATCAGACTTATTTTAGTGATGTAACTGTGCTCCTGCATCTTTATTACTAATACTGATAAGAAAAACTACACAAAACTGCAAAATAGGACCCATGTTGTGATTCTTAAGGTGTCCAACACACACACACTTGCATTAGCATCACTGGCCTTCCGCAAAGTATTTATTTTTCTATACAGCAGCTGTGGCTGTAGCATTTGTCAGCTGTACATTTGGAGAGTTCGTATGCACAGCACATACCTGGTGGCAGCGTCACAGAGAAGGCATCCTGTCAAGCAAACATGACAGGCCATGACAGTCACTGCTGGGGCTGATGAATAGTTTATTACCTACCTGCTGTCAAACATCAAACATCCATCTGCTATTTCACCCACAACCAACTTCAATTCATTTAAACAAGCGGAGTGTTTTTATGTATCTTAATATTTCAGGCTACATGTTTGTTCTTTCATTATTCAAATTGTATCTTCCCTCTCCATCTCCTGTCTCTAGTGGATGTTAACTCTACATTTGTCTGAAAGGTTTTCAGTTTTGACTAATTTTTTTTTCCATTTACATATTTAATACAAAATGTGATTCAGGTGATTAATTCCTGCTGTAACAGTGACTCACATTAATACAAAAAAACTACATTCTTATTTTCCATTCTTATTTTCTAACATTTATCCCTGAGAGTGATAGCAGATTTTAAATTTGATCCCAGTCAAACAGTTTGTTTATATTTGGATTGCCTTTTGGATATCGGTCTCCAAAAAATATTCAGCTTCCACTCCACCTGTAATGTTAAAACATTTTAGAAATCTATAGGTTACAACACAGACCATGCTTCCATGCTTTCTATATTCATCTGGTTCTTATACTGGATGAAGATATGTTCATTAATATGGACAATTAATATGGACATGTTTTGTTTGTAACCTTTTGTGAGTGTGAACCATTGGTATGAACTCTGTCCCTGTGTGATATTTTGATGCTGTGCTTCCATCTTCTGGAGGACACGAGAACAACATATTCAAATTCAGTTTTGTTCTGTTTTGTCCCATTTGGGTTTGTGATGCAGGAATCAAGCTATTCAGTATTTCCAGTATGTCTTTAAACAATGGTCAGGTGCCCATATGCACAATTAATGCCCATATGGTTTTTGACTGAAGATGTCACCTACAGTTATGAGAATGTTTTATGGGCGATGTCTCATAATTTTTCTGGCATTTCAAAAACGTAATGGAAAACAAGTAAAATATTTAATTGGAAATTTTACTTGTTTGTAGAAACAAATCCTTAAGTATGGAGAGAAACAAATGAGAGAACATATTGAGTCCACTGGGAAAAGTGTCATCTCTTTAGTGGTTCAATAAAGTTTTCTCCTTCAAAAGCTATATTTGGGTCATAGGCTGAATGTGCAGAAATATCTGACCTTATGTCAGTGTTAAACATAACAGGCAAAACGATTACTTTAATTCATGGGATTTTATGAAAGATGCTTCTGCCATATCATGAAACTGTTGAGCTACAGTCTGACAGCAAATTCTCAATGTCGGTCCAATGTTATGAAGAGTCATAAAGCAACCACTGGATGGAGACTTCACCTCACAGTCCCACAACATCACATTCGCGTCTGATTTATAACAAACAAATTGATTCCTTTAAAAAAACAGCGATTTGAGAAAACAGCTGTGAGTCAATTCATATCTTTTTTTACTTTATTTTTGTTTTGTAATATGTTACAAAACATTGCGGAAAATTGTTGTGTAAATCCAGGTTGTGTAAAGTTAGCCAGAATCAGCCCGGCTATGTAGTTCCGGTTAATGGGTGAGGGCTACCTTCAAAAGAAGAGCATATGACGTGACACTGGGACAAAGGGGAAATCCACAACATGAAAAAAATAAAAACATACAACACAAACTGTATATCATTCAAGATATTAATTTACCTCAACTGATTTATCTTAACAGAGTAATAGTATCATTTGTACCTAAAACTATCACAATTGTAAAAGGAAGGTCAAATAATGGCTTATAGAAAACATGGAAATGTCAGCTAATCCATCCATCCATCTATCCATCCATCGTCAACCGCTTATCCTGCATACAGGGTCGCGGGGGGACCTACCCCAGCTGACATTGGGCAAAAGGTAGGTCCCTGGACAGGTCGCGAGTCCAACGCAGGGCCACACATAGACAAACAACTATTCACACTCACATTCACACCTTTAAGAGATATCAGTTAACCTAGGCTGCATGTCCTTGGACGGTGGGAGGAAGAAAACCTGGAGAAAACAGTAAGCTAAACATCCATCCATCCATCCATCCATCATTAACCACTTATCCTGCGTACAGGGTCGCGGGGGGGCCTGGAGCCTATCCCAGCTAACATTGGGTGAAAGGCAGGGCACACCCTGGACAGGTCACCAGTCCATCGCAGGGCCACACATAGACATACAACCATTCACACTCACATTCACCTTTTAGAGACATCAGTTAACCCAGCCTGCATGTCCTTGGACGGTGGGAGGAAGAAAACCCGGAGAAAACAATAAGTTAATCATTCTGCTTATAATTTGATGTACTGTATAATTATTTTTTTATTACTTTGAGTGATTGTATTGGTCACAGTTTAGGTATTTATCATATTGGTTTGTTGATAGAGTGATGTCACCTGGACTGATCTGTGTGAGAGGAATGGGACTCAGTGGTTTTATTCTGACAGTTGTGACCGGTGGTCCTGCTCACGCAGGCTTTTTATTTGGAAGGTTGAAACCGGAAGGATTTTGTGTCTGGCTCGACGCTGGTCCAGGCAGCTCCTTTCAGCTGACAGAACTGCAGAGAAGATGGCGGCGCTACGAGTTGTGGCGCTCTCGGGGAGCGGTAGGGCTCTCCTGAGCACGCCGAAAACTATCAAGACCCCGATGGTAGGTCGACAGATGAAGTATTATATTTACCACCCAGGGCAGAGTGTGTTTATAATCTTATCTAACTGTTTAATACAAGAGCGCTGCACCGAGCTACTGTTAGCCTGGCTGCTGTGAACGGGGTGAGACAAGGTCACTCGTGTTCCCATACATTTTTAGGCTGTCGCCAATGACTGTGACTATAGCTCCTCGGATATTTGTTCATTCTTAATATGTAGAGGTCGATATGATGTCAATAACTGCTGTAACAAATGCAAAATATGTCTAAAACCTGGTGGTAGGCATCGCTATGTACAGCGAGCTAGCCGGTTAGCTTACTCATGAAACCAACCGGCAGGTGGATAGGTTCACTGAAATTAAAGATCTTTCTTAGTTAATAGTACAGAGATGTTAGTCTACACGCCGGAGTGTGTGAGCGTAGAGTTTGTTATTGTTTCAGTCTATATATGAGTTACGTTGCGTTCATATTTTTCACAAACACCAGGGGATAAAGTAGGTGAGCTAATCAGCTTGCTAATAAGTTAGCATTTCAAGGACTGTAAGGACTTCCGGTGAAGACAGCTCTTTTTAGCGCTGTACCCTTCATCTGTTAGCTTACTGTCCTGAGACGTGTAGGTGTGTGTTGACGCTTAATGGGATTGGGGTAAACACGAAGCTATGTAAACTTAATACACAAGGTCCTTATGTCATTTGCTAAGTAACATTGGTTGTGAACTTGTGACCTGGTTTAGGTACAAATAGAAACTGGTAACCATTGATTGTGTTGACTCCTGATTGTCTAAGCTCGTTCAGGTTGTTAAAATTTGAACAAAAACTCCTTGTCCATAGATAAGAGCAAATTGTGTCTACTACAGAAAAGTGGCTGATGGTATCACCCTCTTTTAAGTTTTACTCTCACTCCTCCTCTGCTCGATGGCGCTCCTGTCCAAGCCTGAACACGTCGTGTCTTCGCCGTCCCCGGAGTCAGAGTTATGGTCTCAATCCAAATCATCAGAACTGTCCTTCATCGGTCTCGGAGGCAATGTTCAGTCTTGGTATTTGATTACAGGGAGGCTGCTGAGCCCTGATCCAAACACACCAAGACCACACTCCCCTAGTACTTCTAAGCTCCCAGTCCAGGCAGAGTCAGCTAATAGGACCACTAACTGAGCTAATCTGCTAATGGCAGAGTCTACAGTTAGCAGCAGTTCTGTGGGAGTAATACATCTTAATTCTTCATACATCTTTCGTGTTACAAAAGAGGATTTCGATCCATCTTAATTTTGCAACACAGAAAACTCACATCAAGACATAGAAACTGTTAAGATCTGCCTCATTTTGTCCCCTTTTTTCCCCACCGTTTCCAAAAAAAGGTCTAAACATCAGGAGTTTGTTGTTTTTCAACTCTGAAACCAACTGTAGGCGCTTTCACACTGCCCTATTTTCTGGGATTATTATGCCAATATGCCGGCTCGCTGCGCTGGATGAAGGGTATGGAGCGGGAAGGGGGGTCAAATTTGATCGTCCTCTGAGACAGGAATTTTGGCACTTGGTAGTAACACAGGCTGAACAATATCTGTGTGAAGAGCCACAGAACAGGTGTAGCATTTCAGTGCTGTTGTATTACAAGTTAGGGTCAAGTTAGGGATTATTACGCCAATATGCTGGTTCCCCGGGCTATATGTACAGTACGGAGCTAGAAAGAGGGTTCAGATTTGATCTTCCTCTGAGCCTACAATGTTGGCAGTAACAAAGCTGGAACGTTGTCTGTGTGTAAAGCCACGGAACAAGTGTGGCGTTTCAACGGTCTAAGGCAGATCGCTATGTGAAGCACACACAAATGCGGCATACTGGTGGACATGCTTTCTGCGGGATCTTCATGTGAAAGCAGTTTTTCACCACACTGATGAAGAGGCACCAGATGTGCCTTACACATGAGGAGTGCCACTTAGGGAGATCTCCTTATCTCCTTATGTGACCTTTTTAAGGTTTCCTTGCCTGTCCTCCATCCTGTGGCTGCTCTGAAGTTGGCAGATCACTGCACCCCTGACACTTGGCTCTGGTCTCTGGGACTGCATAGAGTCATCTTCAGAAGTGCTGAAATCCAATGAAAACAGTGGTAATATTTCCATTCAGCTTGCAGATGAAAAGCCAATGTAAATGGCTTGAAGATAGGGATTAATCAATCTTGCTCTCATATAAACGTAACAAAAAAAATTCCGCTCAGGTGTGATACAGTGCGCGTTCCTGTGTAAAAAAAACAAACAAAAAAAAACAAAACTGTGCCATGAAAGAGTCATCTGTTTTCCATGGTTTCACATGTGTTTATTTTTTACCGTAAAAACAAGTTAATTATTCTAATTTATGTCTCAGCAAGCTACAAATAAGTTCCAGCTGGCTCACATTTCACAAATGGGAAGCTTAGATTGGTTAATATACTCCAGCTGGTCAAAGAGTTGGGGTGTGTGTCTGTGTATAATGATGCAGGGATGATGTCATGTGATGCCTGCTGCCTGGTTACAGAAGCACTAGTGAAGGGCAGTTTCATAAGGACAACCAGCGTGCACGCTAAAAGCAAGGGCATTATGATGAACTGCACTTTCTAATAAGTAAAGCTGTGTCTGGAGGTAAATTATGACTTGACATGCGAATGTTGTTTAGAGATTCATGCTTTGCTGTCCTGAACATTACTTTTAAATTAATGGACAGAAAGTTAAACATTTTTATTTTCATCATAGTACTATTAACAATCTTTTAACCGGTCACAAAATAAGCAGGTTGGAGATGTTGCATTTGGCGTCCAGAAATTGGGATTTTCAATATTTTCTGACATTTTATAAAGTGAACAATTTATTGTTTCGTACAGAAATGAATCAGCAGGGTAATCGATGATGAAAATAATCCAAAAATAAATAGTCACAGCGCTACTTTCTAAGAATTTTTTACCCCTAAGTCAAAGATCAAGACCAACCTCTACAAGCAAATCTTATACCTACCAACTCAGATTCTAGGGTTTATCAAAGGGTACAAGTCTACAAGATTAGGCCTGTTAACCTCAGTTATTAATTTGTTCTTGGAAGTTTCAGAAAATAGTTAAATTGTGCATCATTGTCCCAGGATCCAAGGCAATGTTGTTAAATTACTGCTTTGATTTGTTCCTCCAATAGTCCAGAATGGAAAAAACAGCAAATACCCACATTTTGGTTGCTACAAACAGAGAATTTGGCATTTTTTCCACAAACAAATCAACTAATAGTTTCACTATCTAATGGGTTCAGCCCTAATCTCTTTCTTATAACACAGAATATTAATTGAATATCTTTAATAATCACCTGGACAATAAAGTAATTATCGCAATATTTTTTTTTCAAAAACAATATAACAATGTTCAATAAATATTCAATAAGTGTTTGAATTTATTCACTTGAATCATACACAAAGTAGGACTTAATTTTATTAAGATGTTTATTTTGTTGAGGAAAAAGGACTGAAAAAAGCTTTTTTCTTAATTTTACTTGTGCATATTTGTTGACAAAGATTTGATCATAATTGTTTTGAATCTTCTGCTTTACATCTGTAAGATGATCCACTGCTTGGCCTCAACTGTTGACCTTAAAGAAGAGTTTAAACCACAATTAACCATCAGGTTTCTTCAACTTTCATTCAGGAGCAAAAAACAGCCTTTAAACTCAAAAGAAATAGTGATTTGATACTTATCGTGATAATTATTGATATCGAAAGATATGAATCTTTTTATTGAGATAACATTTTTGGCCATATCGTCCAGCCCTACCTGTACATTATTGCACTAGTATCATTTTAAGAAAGTTACTTATTGGTGTCTTGTTGTGCTCTTGTTCCCTGTAGGCCAACATGTCCTTTGGCAGTCTGCCGCGGAGCAAGAAGGTCGCCTTGACAACACTAGGTGTAGTCACAGCTGGTGGGGCGGGGCTTGCTCTGATGCTGCACCAGTCCGTTAAAGCCTCCGACCTGGAGCTCCACCCACCTCAGTACCCCTGGAGCCACTCAGGACCTCTGTCTTCTTTAGACCACGCTAGGTGTGCGCTCACGCATTTTCCAGAGTCTGCAATTATAATCACTGTGAGGAAATATACGCCAGTTAAACTAGTACTTCAAATGATAGAAGAAATTACTTCACTATCGGTGAGCATAGCCTTTCATTAAACTGATGGGCTGGCAAGTTAGTTGCACAAAGGCAAAGATTAAAAATGTAGTTCACCCAAACTGACAAAAACATCACGCTCTTTGAATTTCACCTACATCAGTTTAAAGGTACCCTGTGGAGTTTTCACATCTGGAGTTGATGTTATACACATACCTGTCAATGGTTTGAAAAAATTTCACTGATTTACAATGTGATAGCAAAGCCAGGGAAGAAGAAGACTGTCAACAGAGAAACACTGCTAGATTTAGCATACATAAAACCTCGACTTTTCTATTGCAAAAAAATTTGTTGGATCTTTGTAAGTTTTTTACTGGACATTTTAAGTGTCTCTCCATGCTTTCTTTATCTCTCACTTCTTCTGCCCATACAGTATTCGTCGTGGTTACCAGGTGTATAAGCAGGTGTGTTCAGCCTGCCACAGTATGGAGTACCTGGCATTCAGGAACCTGGTGGGAGTGTCGCACACAGAGGCAGAGGTTAAGGCCATTGCTGAAGAGGTAATGATGTGTCTGTGTGAGCATAGGTGTAATAAGGAGTCAGTCAAATTGATCATATAACACTGGTGTTGCATTTTACTTTATAAAATATTTTAAAAGACAGAGTCATAGGTTTAATATTTTAGAATTAAACTGTTCTACCAGTAGGTGGTGACACCAGTCTGTAGCTGGTGTTTTTATTTCTAGGTTGTTGGCCATATTTTAAAGGTGTCTTGTGTGTTGTGTTTAGATTGAAGTAGTGGATGGTCCCGATGAGAGTGGAGAGATGTTCACCCGGCCAGGAAAGCTGTCGGACTACTTCCCAAAGCCTTATTCCAATCCTGAGGCAGCTCGTGCTGCCAACAACGGGGCCCTGCCTCCAGATCTCAGCTACATTGTCAATGCCAGGTAAATCCTGGATAACCTAAAACTAGTCTTAAAGCCATGAAATCTGCATATACTTGGTCTTCACTTGTTGTGTCCGCTTGCTTCCATCAGACATGGAGGAGAGGATTACGTGTTCAGCCTGCTGACAGGATACTGTGAACCTCCAGCAGGAGTGTCGGTGAGAGAGGGACTGTATTACAACCCATACTTCCCTGGCCAGGCTATAGGCATGGCCCCGCCCATCTACAACGAGGTGCTGGAGTATGACGACGGTACGTAAAATGCAAAAAACAAAATCTGGTGTTTGTACACAGTCTGGCTCTTTAAAGGGGATACCAACAAATTGTCTTTTACCACACAACACAACTCTTCCAGCCATGTTTTGTGTGTCAGGAAACATTAAATGACTTTCCAAAAGACAGCTTACTTTCTAGTTTGCAACGATAGGATGATTTTAGCTAAATTAGCAGGAGGTTGAATATTGCAGTCTTGAGCTGGTGTGCTGGCTCTGGGACCATGTCGTACTCCTCTGCGTGTTAGCTTCACAGCAGTAACTGTAGCAACAAAATGCAAACCCTCAAGTTAGCTAATGTTAATGTGTCGATGTTCCCTTTATATCATGGTATTTGTCATGGTGTTGGATCTCTCCACCATCGCGTACCCCACCTTTAAATGGACGATGTGGTGTTGATCAGCCAAAGACAGACTTATATAAACTTAGTTAAATACAAATTAATATCATATCTATTACTGATGGTTTGTAAAAATACTGATTTCACCATATCACCCCCACACACTGTGTCCAGGAGAATGCATTACAGTTCGCTGTAATAAAAATCATTGTTCTGATAGTTGTTATATCTTTTGCCATAGGAACCCCTGCCACCATGAGCCAGGTTGCTAAAGACGTGTGTACTTTCTTGAGGTGGGCTGCTGAGCCGGAGCACGACCAACGCAAACGCATGGGATTGAAGGTGTGTTTCTCTACAAAAACTCTTTTTTGTTTGAAAAGAAGCCAATGTTTTCAGATGTTTAATGACAACACAATTAACCATGCAAGAAATCTGTCCAAATGTAAAATTCTCTCAAATTATTTAAATCAGTAAATATAATAAGGAATCAATAATAAAATTTCAGATCTGACCAGACATTTGATGCCAACTTTACATGAAAAGAACAAGATGACTGATGTACTGAACATATTACTGAGAAACAACGTTCGAGCAAACTGCTTGGGATTAAGTTACCAAATTTGGAATGCATTGGATTATCATTATCAGAGCATATAAACAACACACAGACATCTAGTTCAGTCTACATGGACAGCAAACTAGCCTTTATAACCATATTACTAATTACATTTGCAAAATATGTATGTGCAATCCGCGATTTAGCACAAATCAAAGTATAAAGTGTGTACTTGATTTCACTTTCTGCTATTAGGACTTAAGGAGGAAAAACGATTGTGATTACACCAACACCACATGAATGCACCATCACTTGGACTTCCCTTTCCAAGCGAGCAGAAGATCCTCCTAAATATTACACACTGAACCTTTAAACATCATCCCACCCAGCAAGAAAGGCAAACCAGCTTGGTCCATACACCAGTGCATCCACAACGTCACCAGATTCCATTGACAGAAACATTTTACCTTGATCATCATAAAACAGACGTCTTTCTAACTCAACAGAAACAACATAAAACTCAACAAAACCATCTTTGTTTCGTGGTTCCATCAATTGCCAACTGTGGTTTAGTCAAAATAAACCCTTAATTTACCATATTTAACATGTGAAAATATTCTTACTCTACACTGTTTCCCTGCTGCCTCTCTGCTGTTTCTCAGCCTCTTTGGGTTAGCTCACTGAATGAGTGTCACTCTGATTGGCAGCAAAATGGCAATCTCCCAAAAAAGCCAACAGGTGTGCCAGGTTCTGCCTGCCTTTCGAAACCTGGTTCTCCACCGCCACTGTCTCCACCTTTGCGTTTTTACTCTATCTGCTGACTTTGCTGTTTGTTTGTGTATGAAGAGGACCTCAGCCTGACACAGAGAGCAGGGGAGAGGCTGCAGTGTGATAATAAATTACACCAAAATGTTAAAAAAATAGAGATTAAAAAAACAGTAATGTCTGAGCTTATCAATACTAAGGTCTTCAATAATTTAGTCCCGTGGTCTTTTTAATGCCAGGTTTTGGTACGCATCCCTACTTGCCTGATCATACAATTGAATGAGGGATTCCACTTACCCAAACACAGAGGTCACTTGCCTCGGGCAGGTGTCAACGTCGAGCCCTGCATACACAATGGAGCAAGTGGAAACAGGATGTAAACGTGGAGCTTGTTGTCGCATTAATCTTTCTCTTCTTCCTCTCTTTCCAGTTGCTGATGGGCTCGGCCATTATTGTCCCTCTGCTTTACTACATGAAGAGACACAGGTGGTCTGTGTTGAAGAGCAGGAAGATCGCCTACAGGCCTCCCAAGTAAATGGAAACAAACACACCCTAACCTGGGCTTAAACCTACCAGAGAGGGCTGCGTTCAATGACCCCACAATTCTCACCTTCCAATGATCATGCGGACACAGAACAACTGACTAAAACACACACACACGTCTTTCTAAGAGGGGGTAGAGAAATAAGAGTATACTGTTGATTCCTACAGAAAAAATGCCTTTTTTTAGTCATTGGCGTGATAGAACTAATTGTGTGACAGATTTCCCTACATCTGGAATATTGTGGTGCAAGAGTTGTGGCATTGTTGAACGCACTTTTCACAAAGTTTTTTTTTTTCTGCATCAAGTCATTGCTGGTAACAGTTCCCGTCTTGACGTCACGTATCAGACACTTTGTCACAATTGACTGATAAGTTGATTGATTGTCCATCTTTATAAGATACTCAAACAGGAGTGCTGAGAAATGGTTGCCCTCAAAGTTTGTAACATCTTGGGTGTTTGTTAATCCATCCTCCCCTGTCCTCTCCACACAGCCACTCAGTGGATCAAATGCAGCCTCTGAACCTCTGTTTTACTGTACAAAATAAATTATCTTAAAGGAAACGTTTCTGTGTGGCAGTTTATTTTGTTTGAAGCAGAAGTAAACATTGAAAAAAAAACTTTTGTAATGCTGCCTGTGTCTGACTTGTAGAATCTTCAACTACACTTTGTTATGTAAATATTCAATAAAGTGGTGAGTGAACAAACTTTCTTATGAGGTTTTAGTTTGTGGACCTCCCGAGTGGAACGTCACCAATGTTTTTGTGTATGTTGTTTATTTGACAGGGACAATGCACAATCAATGAACAGTACCAGTCATAGCTAAACGTTTATTCCCATCTGCAGTCCCAGGACAGGTGCCAATAAAATTTAAATAAATCCAAACACTTCATAAAAAGCTGACCAAATCAAACCACATACAACAAGCCAAAAACTGATCCAAACCTCCTAAAACAAAACAATAAATACCCATCTAAGTAACATCAACAATCCCAATGAAGAAATACATAAATCATCAGTACAAGAAAATAACCATGCACACAGTATCAATACTGGCCACATTCAGTGTGTCATGGCTCAATGGCTGCATACTTGATTGTACTTCAACCATATTTTCACACTACCTTTAAAATGTTTGAAAGTATTGCTTTCTGTGATACTCAATGGTTAAGAATTCCACATCCCAGCTGCCTTTACTGAGAAGCAATTTTGTCCAAATGTCGTAGACCTAAACTTAACAGTCCCCTCTAGAGGAAGCTCGTGTTAACCTTGAGCTTTGCATACTGTTTGAGAGGTATCTGATGAGGAGCATGCTATGTATTTACCATCAAAGTACCCTATTCTCCATAAATGAGACATGTTTTACATTCTTCTGGAAAGACTGCTGCTACACCCACAAACCTGCCTGCACTGCCTCCAACCTCAATGTCCCAGCTGTGAGTCCCTGAGTTAAAATCTTCAGAGCCCAAGACAATGTGATAAAAGTCAAACCTCTCTGGGTTTTGAGGAAACTCTCTCTCTCTCAAAGTCTCACACTGGACAGCTTTAGATGTGGATAAGAAGAGTTTGGGTTGGTCCTAGACTCTTTCCACTGCAGCCTTGTAGTTGAGCAGGAATGAGACGTCTTCAGCGCTCAGCTCCTTATCTGTGGCTCTGATTGTGTCTGAAAGAGCTGCTATCTCTCTGCTCCGAGACTCCATCTTTACTATCATCACCACACTCTTCTGCTCCTCTTCCTCCCTCACAGCAGAGATCCGGGCCTTCTCTTCCTCCTGCTAAACTACTCCTCCTGTCTATGTATTGGTCTGACATGTGTCTCTGTTTGATCACAGCTTCTTTAACTATGCAAAACTTCACTGGCCTGATCTGCTCTCTGCAGAACCTCAGAGAAACATCCTGTATTTCTTTCTCTCTCCACCATGTCTTCAAACAGTGTTTACAGAAGTGGTGGTTACATGACAGGACAACAAGGTATGGAAGAAGGTTATGGTTAGATTGTCTTCTGATACAGATGTTATTTTCTCCATGAGTATAGCACACAAAACACACATAAGAGAGTCCTTATAAGAGATCCAGAGGTGTCATCAGACCATCAAATGAAATATATAATTACCGCACCATACTCAAAGTCCCCCAGTTGGACTTTCCTAGAAAACCAGCAAAGTCAGGCGTCCAGGAGACATCCTGATCAGATGCCCAAATCTTCTTAGCTGGCTCACTTCAACAAGAAGGAGCAACAGTTCCTCTCTAAACTCTTTATAGATGTGTGAGCTCCTCTCCCCTGAGCCAAGCCACCCTGCGACAGAAACTAATTTTATATCCATGATCTCACTCTTTTGAATATATATAGCTACCTCTTCACCATGCACCAATTCGCATTACATCTTGTCCTCAAACGTTAATAAAACCCAGAGGAACTTGAGCTTTGCAGCCCAAAGTTTAGTATCCATACAGATTATCTATACCAGAGCAGGTTGCGCTGCAGTTTATTATGAATGTATGTCATCCTACTTTGTCTTTAGATATATTTTAGTTTTTATAAATAATCTGGTGTATTTTAAGAAACAGATGGGTTAAGAACAAACTCAACATGTGTGAGCTTTACAGGTTTTGGTTGATGTATTTTTGAACTCTGGACAAAGCCAAGTTATGTGTTTTCCCCTAATTCTACTTTTTACGCCAAGCTAAACTAATCACCACCTTGCTCCAACTTTGTATTTAACACACAGACATAAGATCGATATATACTGTACATAATATTGATTTTCCCATCTCACTCTCGGAACGAAAGTGATTAAGTCTATTTCCCAAAATGTTTAAATATTCCTTCAACTGCACCAATCACACTGCTGCTGAGTTTAAATGGCCTTCCTTTCTGCCTGTAGTCATCACGTCCTTACATCCATCCTGCCTTTCATTGAGGGATAAATAAACAAGTGTGCTGTTAGTTTAAAGCTGCTTCAGGCCTTCATTAGGAGCTAATCTGGTCCTGAAAAGGTTTTCCTCCCTGCTGCTCCTAACTGCATTCAGACACTACGAGCTTCATCTGCATCACAACACACGCAGATTAGGCTAATAGCATTACTGGATCTCACTGGATCTCTATTATTGCCATCATTATCATTATTATTATTAGATTAAACTCAGTCTCAAATGTGTAACAGAGGGACAGTATTTTTGCTGTGAAAACTAAACAGATGTTCTACTTTGGTAATTCAGAAGAAAAGGGTGCAATTATGCTTTGTGTTTGTGTGACAGTGGTGACAGTTTTTAAAAAGGCTCCTCATCCTAATCTCACACATTCAGTCATCAGTATGTCGCATGAGGGAGCACTCAGATACGCACACACACATTCGCATATGCTCACACACAAACAGCAAAGTTAGCAAATGCTCTCATTTTGCAGAGTTTTAGTATTTTTTGTGAAACAAGTAAACTAAAAATGTAAATATATGCTGTCCCTCAGTAGAACACACTCACACACACACACGGCAAAGATTAGCTGTTGCATGGAACCACAGGGACTCTCATTCACATGGAAAACCACTTCTTAATTCTAATTGGTGGCCGGTGTAAATCCTCCACTCCCATTTAAACCAGCAGTCAGCCGTTCGTATTCCTGCTGCTTCACATGTTCCTCAGACTTCACCATCCATTCACCTTCCCCGTTGATTTTAGACCGCAGGTCCAGAGTATAGAAGCTGCAGTATCATCAAGATTTGCCTTCAAAGAAAATCGACTAATGGAAATGTTTGTTTTTGGAGTGCAATCAGAATAACTTTGTTTTGGTGGTTGTCAATAATTTTGTTGGCACGCCCAGGGCTTTCTGCTCTCAAGCTGTTTATTGATCAGTTAGTCAGATTAATCATTATGGCTTCCACTCTGGCTCCTGTGACAGGAGAAAACAGGCCGGCGTTTTCCATCGAGCGGATTCTGGGTGTGGAGCTGAAAAGAACTGGAAACTGCCTGAAACTCCACCGACCCTGGGCAGGTAAGGAGCAAAATGTGTGAATTTTCAGCCTTTATATATATGAAGTTGCTTCTATCTTTCTTATATAATTTCTGAGCACAGTATTTCTTTTGATATTAATATTAGCTGGCACATTTAGTACATTAACTTACAAATTTCCACAGTTATTTTTTCATAAAATTGCCTAAAAATATTTCAATTAGCATTTTTATTTTGAACAAATAATAACCAATTTCAGCCATTTTTTCTAGCTCTAAATATTAATGACCATAGTATGCAAACAAACACTCAAACTCTTACTTGTTCTTTTCTTCTTTTTTTATGATTCATCAGGAAAAAACTAAACAAAAATAGGTAACCATAATAGGTAATTTTTCATACAAATACTTTTTCTTTCTTTTTATTATTAAACTGATCACTGTTAAGTGAAACATCAATGTTAATATTATTCCATTTAAATATATTACATGTTATGAAATAGAGGCCTATTAATATGTGTAAAACCTTTGGTTTGGTCCAAAGGTCCTGCATTTGGTTTAATGTTATGAGAATTAATTGATTATTTGTCATATTTTAATTATTTAATGTTTATAATATGTGATCTTCTTCTCTTATTTTTGTCATGAATCCAGAGATTGAAGCAGAGAAGGAGAACAGAGGAAACAGTATCTTCTCTCAACAACATCATCCTCATCAACCTCAACAGCTGAACTCTCCCAGACCAACATCAAGCTGGTACATTGGACGCAGACCACGAACTGCCTTCACTAACAGCCAGGTTATCAATTAATCTGTCAATTTGTCATTCAGAAAAAATACACCTGAAGAAAGGGACCTCCAACATAAAGCTACAACACTGAAAGCAAATACAGGTTTGTCTTTAGTCTGTTAATGTCTTTGTTGTGTGTGTGTGTGTTCTGCAGGTGAATGTGCTGGAGACAGTGTTTCAGGTGAACTGCTATCCAGGTATCCAGCTGAGGGAGCATCTGGCAGGGAGACTCGACCTGGACGAGGACCGCATACAGGTTCAGACAGAACACACTGAGAATTGAATGAATTTAATATAGCTCTACTGCTTCCACTGCCGTTACTACTTTTAACTCCTTCATAACCCACTGTGTAACGTAATTACAAACTCTGTCTAAACTCAGTGAACCTAATTTTAAATTTCAACTTTCCAAAGATAAATATTTCATTTTAGGAGAAATGTGTGTAAAGTCATTCACAACACATGTAAAATATTTCCAGCCATAAAACGACATATTCCACCAGGACACATGTTTGGTGTTAGTGGTCCCACTTCACTCACTCATGTTGCCTAATGATGTTGCCTTTAAAGAAGATTTTACACCTCAAGATCTGTTTACAGATCTTGTCTACTGCCACCAATCGATAAAGGGTGCATATGCAGCACCCTACCAGCCGCAAAGCTTAATTCAGAGTCAACAAATAATTAATAATAAATTATTTATAGACAATATTCTGAATATTCTAAATATCTCTTTCTCTCTCTCTCAGATCTGGTTTCAGAACCGGCGGGCCAAGCTGAGACGTTCCCTCAGAGAAACCCGTCTTCAGCTGGTTCAGACAGCCGTGGCTGATCTTGGGGTCAGACATGAGGTCATAGGTCAACTGAAGGCGAAGCAGAATGTCGTTCAGCAGCTCGCCTCTCATCTCCAGCTGGAGGTGGAGGAAGGGGAGGAGTGATTCTGATGACCTTGTCCTGTTTCAGATGTCAGGATTGGCTGTTTACACAAACAGTGACTCATCAGTTTCTAACAGCATCTGTGTTTCTTCTTCCTTCCAAATGTCACAACTGTGGAAAACAAATTGGGAAAAATAAATGTCATAGTTTGCTTACAAATGGCTAGTATCACAGTGTTTATTTCTGCATGTTTTTTGGTTATTTGACATCTGTGCTTTTTGGTTAACAGGATTTAATGCTTACACGAGGTAACACAAAACAGGTTCCTCTAACCAGCATACTGAGGACGTATGTCTTCCGAATTTGGTGATTGCTGTGAGATTCGCTTTGGATAAATTTGTTTAATGCTCTGTAATGTTAAAGTGTCTTAATATGTGAATAGGTTTCTGTTTTCTGAAATGTACAAAGTCTAATTAAAGCTTATTAAAGTATTTGAATCTTCTGTCTGTTCCTTGGATCGTGACTTCACCATAAAGCCCGCAGTAGACAAAGTATTCACATCCTTTTCTGAAGTAAAATTAATTCTACACTGTTCTCTGTTGTAAAGTAAAAGTACTGCTCTGAAAATGTTTCTTAAGTAAATGTATGAAGGTATCAGGAATATGTACTAAAAGTGTTAAAAGTAAAAATACTCAATGCAGAAAAATGTACCTGTGACTGTAGGGCCTTTATAGTAATTATTATTGCTCATACATTCATGTAAAAGCAGGCTTTTACTGCTGTAGCTCATTTTGAAATATTTTGTAAGACTGCAATTAATAATTATTGTTCATTATTCTATAATCTGCTGATTATTTTTGCTATTAATCCTATTGATTGTTTGTGAAAGTCCTGAAAATAGTGAAAAAATGCTGTCGCATTTACCCAGAGCCCCAGAGTAACACCTTTATAATGTTTGTGTTGTCCAACCAACAGTCCAAACCTCAACACTAACACCACATTCAAATAAATTAAAAGGAAAAGCAGCAAATCTGTGATGTGATGTGAAATTTGTGATGCTGGAAATTTTGCATAAAAAAATTACTTAAACAATCGAAATTGTTGCCAAGTAACTTTTTTTGTCAACAGGTGTTTTATTTTTCGGTGAGCGCTGTCGCCTCACAGCAAGAGGCTCGTGGGTTCAAACCCCGGTTCCCCCGGACTTACTTTCTGTGTGGAGTTTGTTGTTCTCCCCGTGTCCGCGTGGGTTCTCTCCGGGTGCTCCGGCTTCCTCCCACCAAAGACATGGAGGCTAGGTTAATTGGTGACTCTAAATTGTCATTAGGTGTGAAGAGTGTGACTGGTTGTTTGTCTGTATGTGGCCCTGCGATGGACTGGGCGACCTGTACCTCGCCTTTCGCCCGATGTCAGCTGGGATAGGCTGCAGCCCCCCCGCGACCCTGTACGCAGGATAAGCGGTTGACGATTATTCAGCTGTACTTGCATAAACTGTTGGGTAGTTTAATTTCAAAATTTAATTTAATTTCATACACCATATTTTATAAACTATTGATATATTTTGTGTTAAAATGTTCATTTGTAAAGTAACTACTAAAGCTGTTGGATAAATGTGAAGTAAAAAGTACAATATCTCCCTTTGAGAAGTAGCCTACCTCAAACTTGTACTTGAGTACACTACTTGAGTAAATCTAGTCATTAAGATGTATCAGTTTACTGCTCAGTGAGAAAATAAGCAACGTATTCACCCAAACTTTTAATATTTTCAGACAATCAACACTCAAGATAATGTATTGTTTGTGCTGGTAACTTATTATTTTTATTTTTTTATTTTGTATTTATTAAACGGAACATAGCCACAACTCAAATAAAGATATACATAATACAGTTAATTTATTAATAAACACGTGCAGGTGAACTCGATAAAATCTACCGTGTTAATGTCGAAACTGTGTGCAATTTTTATTTTGGCAAAAAAAGAAGAAAGCAAAATTACGCGGCCGACGCTGATTGGTTCAGCCGTGCCTCGTGTGTGTCCCGGAAGTGAAAGCCGAGGATTGATGTGAGTCTAGAGTGTAGGAATCTGTCGGTAACATTTGTGTTCAGCGGTGGCGTTTTCTGGTGTAGAAAATGGACACGTTAAATAAACTGAAGCAGTTTGACGCGTATCCCAAAACTCTGGAGGATTTCCGAGTGAAGACGTGGGGAGGAGCGACCGGTGAGAGGCTTTAATCAGTCAGAGAGCAGCAGCCATTCAGACACACAGGTTGTTAGCTGCTGCGGCTAACAACAAGGCTAACTGAACATTCCTGCTTTAAATCAGAAAATATATAAAACACATCAAGTTACAGTCTTAACATTATCCATATAACTCTGAGGAAACCCGAACAGCAGCAGAATAGACACCGTTAGTATTTACAATTCAATTGTTAACAGCATAACGGCGAGGCTAGTGATGAAAATTCACATATATACATAAAGAAGAGAAATTTTCAAAGAAATTTATGTGGTATTATCTAAGTTTAAGGTGATTTTTACTGCGTGCTTTCTGTAAATAATACCAGTCATTTTGCTTTTTTTTGCGAAATTAGAAAAGCTATATATAACATATACATTACAATACATTAGACTGAGTGAATTGTGCATGTTTGCAACTTTGGCAGCCATAACGCAAAAACTCTTATCTATTTATCTATCTATCTAGTAATTGTCAGCTACTGAATTAATCACAAAACTACTTTGATAATGGAGTAATCGCTTTTTTTAAGGAAAAATGTCCAAATTCTCTGATTCTAGCTTCTCAAATGTAAAACCTTGTCTGATTTCTTTACTCCTCTGTTTCAGTAAACTTATATATTTGGGTTGTGGACAAAACAGAACATTTGAGGACGCCACCTTGGTCTTTGTGAAACACTGATCAACAATCTTCCACCGTTCTCTTACATTTTATAGACCAAAGAACAAAATGAAAATGATCAACAGATGATTTGCAGCCCTAATATATAGTATGTTAATAATAAATACAATATATATAATAATAAAGAATAAATTGATATGAATGGTATATGTGCAATATATGCAACATACACACACTATACAGTAGAAAATACAATCCTAAATATAGTGCTTTTAAATAGTGACTCAAGTAATATAATGCAATGACAATAGTGTTAGATATGTTACCAACATACTTCTTTAAGCTATCAAACTGTCACGGTGAACATGTTTTATGTACACGAGTAACTGAGTTAGCCTGTTGATGTCAATCAGTGTCGTTTCAGTCATTATTCATTTTTGCAAAGATGCCAAACTGTTGCTGGCTATTTTTATAAATTGTATAGACAAAGCTATTAACCGATAATGAAAGTAACCGTTAGTTGCAGCCCTGGATTTGACACAAGCCGCCTAAAGATGTTTTTAGTTGTCAGTTAATTTACAGGAAGAGTGACAACTTGATCTTATGCTGGTCTCATTAGTATTTAACCTCCAGGAAACCTTTCACTTGGTGCTCAAATGATTATTCAAACAGTTGGTCAACATAAAACTAATCTACACGCATCTTTTTAGCAATTTATTTCCAGCTTCTCAAACGTATAGATTTGCTGGTTTTCCTCTTTGAATGTTGATTTTGTGTGTCTTCCATCCTTTACTGTTGAACATCGTAGAACAGCAGGCTTTAGTTGGACAGGAGTCATTTTCATTTTTTTCAACATTAACACTCAGTCCTGAACGAATTATTGTCTTAATTAAGTTTTTAACATCGGTTTGTTTGCTGACTGTATGATCGGTGCCCAATAATATTATCAGAAGTCACTCACATGGCCATAATTATAAATAATCATAATCGGCAGTTGGATTTTCCTGACTCCTGATATAGAGAGGAAATAAGAATTCAAACAGATGTTTTTGAATAACACTTTCCTCAAACAGAAGATATCGGACTGAGGGAAAATTGTGCCTTTAAAAGGGTGAAAAACACAATCTATTGCATCTCTGAAAATATGTCTCGCATTTGATAAGATATGATAATAAAAAAAGGCACTAGAAAAGGATTTCTAACATACACACTTCCTCTGTGTCTCTGCAGTCACCATCATCAGCGGTGTCATCATGTTAATCCTGTTCGTGTCTGAGCTGCAGTACTATCTCACTAAAGAGGTGAGTTCATTCACATCACCTGATTACGGTTCTCACCCTGGGGGCCGCGACACAATTTCATGGTTGCAAGCAGCGCAGAAGGAGAAACAGCTCTCAGTGATTTTATACTCTGTTATTATACATGTTAACAGGCCCAGTCACCTTAGTAATATGACAATGTATTTTCATCTGTTATTCTTTAAAGCCTAATCCTGACTATTCTGGGAGGGAATGCTCCAGGTGGGCACTCCACTGTAGTGTATCCAGGCAGGCCAGCCTAGATTTTCATACAGCCTCTTTTACTGATTATACAGATTACATGTTTAACTGGTGATGTTTTGTCCACTAGCTACGACAACTCTTGAAAAGTCTTTAAAAGCATTGACTTTGGTTCCCTCAAATAAGGACTTAGAAGGTAATAAATTAAAGAGGTCCTGAATATTTCTTCTTGCCTTCTGTAGATAGTTCAGTCCTTTAGTAACCTGGTTCCTTATTTTTTATTTAATTCACCTTATTTTAACATTCAACAACTCTGTTAACAAACAGAGCACTTCTGTGAGGTAGCTTGAACGATCAAGTAATAAATAACTTCACTTTTGGACTTTAGTGCAACAGTAAATATAAAAAAGTCTAAGATAAAAACAAATAGCACCTTAACTTAAAATACCCGGCAGGCATGTAAACAAATAAAAAAATAAAAGTGCCACAGGGTTTGCAAAGCACATCTATATATATACATATAAATACATTCATATATGAGTCCTGATCGGGAGATAACGTCCGATTCTGATCGAGTCTGAAACAACGTGATCGGGCCCAACTTCCGATCTCGTTATCGGATCTGGACATCCCTAAAAAGAAGTCCCAAAAAAGGCCCAGAAAATTGAAGTGTGCTTGTATTTTCAGTCGATCAAAGGCATAGATTGTTGAACTATCGACAATGAATTAATTATGAACATAATAAAGACTGCCTTGGTTTAACATTGAGCAGCGTCCTGTGTGTATCCTGTCAGACCGGTCTGATTAGTCTGACTACACAAACAGTGAAACTTCTGTATGCTGTAACACTAGTTTTCACTATTGTGTTTCTCATGTCTGCATGTTTTTAGTCACCTTTAAAGTTACAAGATAATTCACCTAGTCCTGTTTTCCTAAATATTTTCAATTAAATGTTTCATGCATTGATTCGCTGCAGGTTCACCCTGAGCTGTACGTCGACACGTCGCGGGGAGACAAACTGAAAATCAACATCGACGTTATTTTCCCTCACATGCCCTGCGCCTGTAAGTAGCACTGCTGTTACCTCGCTGCCTTAGCAAGGAGCTTCAGGCCAATGTGCTATCACGCTAATGATTATAAACACCCCCCTCAGCCTTACCCCATTCATCCTTTTTCCCCCCTGCTCAGATCTCAGTATAGATGCGATGGACGTGGCCGGTGAGCAGCAGTTGGATGTTGAACACAATCTGTTCAAACAGCGGCTGGACAAAGACCTCAAACCTGTCACCCAAGAGGCAGATAAACATGGTACGCTTAGACTTATACTCTGACATATTACTTCCTGACACTGATCGACAGCTCTTGACAGGTATTCAGGCCAAAAATGGTGCTCCATTCACAAAAAAACAGCAACAAAAATGCAAGGGGCTACACTGACATTTTACAGGTCAAAGCACTGCACAGCATTTTATAATAGTCAGACAGGCAGCAGCAGTTTGCTCCACTTCCTTAGTGCTTCTGAGGTTAGCAGACATTAAACTTCAAGGTTCTCACTGGAAAGTTTGGGTGCACATTCTTGACTTTCCTTTTTGATTGTGCGTTAACAGATATCACTGGAATACATGGCAAGAAAAGTAAGTTTTTTGCTGGGCAGCCCTGCGTTTTTTTGCCAGAGCCTCTGCGACGGGAATTTCTAAATCGTTTGATGGTGGTGGTGGAGGAGGAGGACGATAATGATAACTATGGTGATGGTGATGATGATTGTGTTGTGTTTTGTGTGTAGAACTTGGTAAGGCTGACGATGGTGAACTGTTTGATCCCAGTACACTGGACCCAAACAGATGTGAGAGCTGCTATGGAGCTGAGACTGAAGACCTCAAGTAAGACACCAACACATACACACAGACGGACGTTGTCTTTTCTGTCTTTGTGTTTTCTGTATAATTTTGTATTGACATGCCTTGCTTCTGCTTGGTGTTTGCGCAGATGCTGTAACACTTGTGATGACGTGCGAGAGGCGTACCGGCGGCGAGGCTGGGCGTTCAAGAACGCCGACACCATCGAGCAGTGTAAGAGGGAGGGCTTCACACAAAAGATGCAGGAGCAGAAGAATGAAGGCTGTCAGGTTTACGGCTTCTTGGAGGTCAATAAGGTACTTGAATTCTTATCTGTGAATTATTGTAGGTATCACATGAAAAAATGACATAAAAATTTCAGTTTTTCAACTAAGAGCAACAGCCTTGTTTTTGTCCGGAGGACATTCAGTGGGATTTGGAAAAAAAAATTTGAGAGGAACATGTGAAAATATTGAAATTCAATGACATGTAATACTTAAGCCAATACTAGGAACTCCTCTGACAATAGTACTTTAGATCAAGCTGTAAAATTAAATTGGTACAATTTTATGTTAAGTTAAAATAACTCGTGTGCAGTGCATGATAGAAAAACATAAACACACGTTTAAACTCTTCCTCAGACTGTCATTGCTACTTGCTTCTATGTTTTTTCCTTCAACGCCTCTTAAATTTGAGAGTAAAGGTGATATATTTTGAGAAGAAGTGCATCATATGTGAATAAAATTTTAATTTGAAGAAAAAGATAGGCTGTATACCTGTCATAGAAAAGGGACTGCAGTCCAAAATCATAACTTGCAAGGAAAAATGATTATCATCATTATCTATGAACTATCAAGCAATGCTTAATAACATACAACACTTTGTTCTAAAAATACAGTAGCCTTCTGATAATAACCTGACCTGAACAATGAATTCTTGAAATGATTTGACTTTTTTTCTCAAAGAATTATATCTTATTTTCTCTTTCCTGATAGTGGCCCTAATACTGTATATTTTATATTTGTATTTACCCTCTCCTGCTCTTTGTGTCTCAGGTGGCAGGAAATTTCCACTTCGCCCCAGGAAAAAGTTTCCAGCAGTCTCATGTCCACGGTAAGACCTGCTGTTTATCCTCCCTGTTCATACACGCAAACACACTGGACCATTCAAAGGCTTTTAAACACCCTTTGGTAGTTGCCTGTGGCAGACGACATCCCCTGGATATTTGTTCTATAATTAACCGCCAGCCTTTATACATGTTTCTAACTTATACAGCATTAAGTGGTAGCTAATTTAAAGCTACCTTTTTAAAAACACTGATTTGGAGACCTGTTTGGATCTAAGACTTAGTTAGTCCCTATAATAAAATGATTTAGGTCTGTTGGAAGCTTTTATTATAGGTGAAGACGCACTACACAGCTATCATTTTGGGAGATCAGGCACAGAAGTCCAGGGTAGTCCCACTGTATTTCATCTCTATACAGTGTGTCTTTGAGTGAGACTGCTCTTTATTGACAAATGGCTAACTGACCTAAGGACTAACTTGCAGCTCTACAGTATGTGCAGAGTATACAGGCAGCTAGTCTGTGTAGAAATGCTTTGTCTGAGCATTAACTTCTTTTCACTCTTAGTCATGTAAGTAAAGCACAAACTCACAGCTGCAGCAAGCTGTACTAACTAAATAAAAAAATAAACTAAAGAGTGTTCAGAAACGTTTGAATGGTAAGTGTGTTGTCTTGATCATTTATCAATTCATCACCTATCATAGATCCAACATCCACACCCACCACATCCATTAACAAAATCATGTCTGATTGCATGTTTAATTTTTCCAGCAACAATTAATTAGTGATTTTCATTCACGTTTCAGTGCTTGTGAACTAAAAATTACATTTTTTCAGTATTTTTATTTAAAACATCCACTGTCATGAGTTACAATGACCCTTAAATAAATTAAATACTTATGCTTTCTTAAAAATTTCACAAAATATTATGTCCTGACAAAAGAAGTTGTGTAGCAAGTCTTCCATTTGAAAATACATAAAGATGCGCAGATGAGATTGCTTTTTTTTTCTTCCAGTACCGTTAAGAACCGTTAACTGAAACTGCTGCGACCCCATTGTGGTTGAATCCTAAAGGTGTTGTTTTAGGGCACACAGCTTTGTTTTGGGCCTGTTTAGCTCTCTGTTGTACAGTTTGACTCACACAGGTGAAGGTTGGACACGAGCTCATAGATGCTTTACTTCACTTTGTTGGTGTCATGTTGTTAGACACATCTTCAGACCCAGCATGTTGGATTTATTATTAACTCACCAGGTGGCGCAGATTTCTGAATTGATTGAGTCCTGTGATGAAAGCTCAAGTCCTCTGTGTGCAGGTCCAAGTAATCAATATTCAAGTCCCAGTGGAGTCGTAAGTTCAATCAAAATCAGGGTCTTGCTTAAATATGCACCATCAGTGCTGGAATTAGTTGTTGTTTTTCACCCTTTAAGGAATAATGCGGCCTTCTAGACTGGGAATTTATTTATTTAGTTAGTTCAGACATCTTTCAATTCAGTTTGTTCTCAGTTATTTTTTGCCCACTTCTATGTTTGCTCCATGTTTTCTGCGACCTTAAACACTGGGAAGATGAATGGATGTCACATGATGCAGGAGAGTTTGACTGATACAAGGTTTCTAAATCTGAGCCAGTGTTATCTGATTGATGTAGTACGCTTTAAGTGTAAAATCGACTATTTTAATCTAAGTCTGTCATGATAGGATTTCTATGACTCTATTCCTACACCGAGACCAAACTCGTACATTTATTTTTCCCAAGCTGACAAATAAAATCAGTCCCTTTAGTGTATCTGCTCTGACTGGCAGATTTTTGTTTTCTTTTTTACAAAAAAAAAGAACATTATAACCAAATCACTTGATTATGCAATAGTCTAACTCCAAAAAGCTACATTTTCTCACATTTTTTGCATTTCCTCGTTGCTCTGCATTTCTCTACATTTTTATTTCTTTCATCCTTTAACTTCTGTTGTCGACTTTTGCTCTGCCATCATTGTGTGTCACTTTTGGTCTTTGACTGGACTGTCCTGGTCCTGTTTTCCCTGCCTGCTAAAAGTTTCTCTCATCTGCAAATTGAAGAGCAGGAAATTAACAGCATCCATCCATCAAATGCCTAACAGCCACTTCTGCAGGAAAAGTGACGCAATTTATATGCTGCTTCTAATTTGAACAAACAGTAGTCGGCTTCTAAAATGGAAAACGTGGTCAGTAAGATAGATTACTGTTCAGGTCTGAACTTAACATACTGTGATGTGGTGACAACCTGGTTGGTTGATAACATACTGCAAGTGGCTTAAGTCTGAGCTGCACTGCAACAGTGTTGCTGTTAGTTTCCTACCCTGAACAGCATCCTGTGATCTCTGGCTCTGGGATGGGAGATAAATTAATCAGATTGAATGTATTTAAATTATTTTGTTATTGCTGTTATATTTTAATGCTTGGCAGCAGAAACAAGAGACAAGAATCACTCATGCTGAGGATGTGACTGTAAATGAGGCTGCGGCTGAAATAAATCGGCCTCACCCTTATTGTGGTCCCAAACCCTGTTTTAGTCTGGCCTGACCTTAAAGTCTTGAAAACTGCGTCATGCGTTTGGGGCTGCACGATTAACCCGACAGAAGTTATACAGACTATTTTCTAAAGCTCATTTTCTTTAGCACAGAAAAAAATAATCCTCCTCACTGAGATATTCTGCAAAACCTCAGGCTTGTAAATCAATTCTTAAATTGAGCTTTTAATACTTTGAAATCAAACAAATCATGAGCACAGAGAATCCTGAGGTCAGTTTTAAAAGTGTTGTCCTAATGTGTCTCTGTTTATGTCCTCCATAAAATTAGATTTGCAAAAAAATACTGAGCATAGAAAATATGAAACGTTTTGTCAGTGTTGTGCAGCCCCTACCGGCACCCTCCCACCCATTAACATAACATGGTTTGTTGTCTACCTGCATCATTATAGTGACTCTTCTCTCTTCTTTCTGCAGTGCACGCTGTGGAAAGTAAGTTCATCTTTATTTGCAGTTTTCTTTTATAAATACCTTTTAATAAGAGCCTCATTAAAGTACAGTAAGTTTTTATTGATATATGGGAAAGTATTTTATGCAAATATTTTGTAAATTTAAATAAAAGCCTGTGAAAATGACTTATGTACAGGATCATACTGTAAAAAATCCAGTTTCCACGTCAGAAGAAGAAAATGTCTGGTCATTTGTTAAATTTACAATTCTGATGAGATTGTTTTTTATATTCACAACATCCAAATGACTTAACACATAGTAACATAAAACCAGTTTATATACCTAAATATTATTGCGGTATCTTCAGCGTGTGATTTGGCTTAAAGGGCTGGGAAAAGCAGGCTTGTTTCTCATTCAGCAAGCCTCATGAGCTTCTGCACATCAGCCTTGGATCTCACTGCAGAAGTGTGCTACATCTGTAGACGTCTGCAGAACTTTTGACGCAGTGTGAATGAAAATAAATCTCCTTGTAGAGTCTCATTTACTTTTCATTATTAGAAAGTTAAACTGCTTTGTATTTGTGTTTTTATAGTACTTTCCAAAAGATCAACAAAAATGAAGCTGCTGTTAGCAGCCCTGTGGATGGGCTGTTACATTTACTATATTAGCTGACACTTTTACCCACTTACTGTGCGTATTTAGTCAGACATCAAATCTGAAGTCTTTGAATTGCCTCATTTGGCCAGTTTTAACAATTAAAAAAACGTTAATATTAGGTATGTGGTCAGGTTTGCAACCAATCAGATTTTAGATACAGTGGGTAGAAACATCACATTAACACCTGCTTACACAGTTTGCATACTTAAAATGCTTTCACTATTTCCTGTGAAGGAATAATATATAAAATGTCAGCATGCCGAGGCATTTCTGAATTAATTGAAGGATTCATGTTTATAAATACAACCAGCAACTTTTAAGAGATGTCAAATGTCACCATAGCACCCTGAGAAAAGATGTTACTAACAGATATGAACTTGTGTGTGACTTTTGGCTTCGGATTATTTGCTTCCTTTCATCTACAAACTGATCTGACTGAATCAATGGGAATTAATCAATCACAAGCAATGATCAATAACTCACATTTCTGACAGATCTGTAACTGATACATTCACACTCCTTTTTCTTTACTAAATGTCTATTTGAAGCATTTAGCTTCACTTAAGTGATGTGTTTTGTTTGTGTTTGCAGTTCATGACCTGCAGAGTTTCGGCTTAGACAACGTAAGTAGTTCAACTGATTTTTGTGTCTAAGTTTGTGTTACTTTACGATTTAAAAAATATTAAAAATTAGAGATTTGTATTTTTTTCTTTGCTTACTTAAAGACATATTGTTCTTTTTTTGGTAGTTTATATAATTTTAGAAAATTCCAAACCTTGAATCTTCTTACAAAGAAGACACTTTAGAGTACAAGCTGTTCAGTTATGTGAACTTATTTTGTATTGGACGTCTGATACCATGATCTTTCACAAACAGCTGGACAATAACATAGACAAAAAGTTGTTAAAGTCTGTTAACTTCTAATCTTTCTGTTATGCTACAGATAAACATGACCCATCTGATAAAGCACCTGTCATTTGGTAAAGATTACCCCGGCATCATTAACCCTCTGGACGAGACAGACGTCACAGCGCCACAAGGTCAGTAATATCATGGTTTTACTGTTTTCACTAAGCAGCAGTCTAACACTAATGTTTGATGTTCAAACGAAGTGTTTTCTTGAAATACATCTGAAAATACATGCGTTTGATCTAAATCTTACCATTCCATCATGTTCGTGCTTAGTTACCTCTTGTGCTTGAAAACCCTACAATGACATACATTTTCTTCATCTGCTTGCTTGTGTGGACGTCCATGCAGAGCCTATAGCTTATGACCTTATCTACCACACATAAGGAACAAGCAAGGGCTTTTATTAGCTACATTTAACAGTATCTGTCACAATCGATGCATAATTGCACTGGATGCTGTATATTTATGGCATATACTGTCATGTGAGTGCACTAACACACTGAAGGGGCCACAGTTATTTCTGATTAATGTGGAGCACTGGAAGAAGCTGTTACTGGTTCAGCTTCTGGCTCAAACTCAGAAGTTACCCATTAAGAATTTTAACCCAAATAGAAACCAGAGATTTAAACATTAAGGCAAAATCCCACTTCTTGTTTGACAGTTTCTTAAAGCATCAGAAATTGTAACACATCCACTCTAAAAAAACAAAAACATTTGACAAATCTGAACTTTTTATTGACAAAACTAGACTGTCGGTTGAGAGAGTGCCAACATCGAGCAGACAAAGAGCTGTGGTTGTAATTCCTGGAAGAGTCCCATAGCTGTACAGTTGTGTGGAGGTTGTTACTTGTCAGCAGCGGATGCCCATACCAATGGCCATGAAGGTGCCAAACGTACCCCCGCTCTGCATCATGGTCTTCCCTACTCCTCCCATCAGCTCCCTGCCACGCATGCCGATCCTAGAGACAGAAGAGACAGCTTTTATTTAGTGTCAACTGATTTGGGAAGACAATTTATAAGTTGTTCCCTCAGGAAAGTGATCAGACTCTAGTTTGAATGTTAGACTCAACTGTAGGTTAAAAAATAGACTTGTAAATAACAGTGTTAGGTAGGGTTGGGTATCGTTTCAACTTTTACAATACCAGTACCCTTAAAGTAAAACCGATACCAATAGAGTACTTCATTCGATACCGTGCATAAAATACCACCTGTTACAGCCATATTAGTTGATTGGTAGCCTATTATTCATTTTATTGTTATGGACAAGCAAGATTGTTGTTCTAGTTCTATGTATATTTTTTCCCCTTGTTTCAAACAACTGTTACATGAAAGTATTGGGAAATTGTATCAAATCCTCCTCATCCTTATTAGTTCATCCTCACAGCTAGTATTATATGGGGGAAGACTACAGCTTGCATTTTTTTTTTATATCTGAATGAGAGAGGAGTGAAATACTTTAGTGACCAAATAAGTAGTGTGAAAGGGATTTTTTCATACGTGTGTTGAAAGTAAACAATGGAAAATGATTCTGTTAACTTTCACCAAACTGAATTGAAAGATCTCTGCGAGCTCTTTTTCCTTTAGTGGTGTGTTGCAAACCTCCTCCAAAAAACGACAGTCACAAGTATAACATGAGAAAGGAGTCTCTTTAAGTCACTTAACTAGCCTACACTAAAGACTCTAAAGAAGCAAACAGAGGGAAAGAGAGTCCGGCAGATCAGACCAGCCGCAGCTGCAGCCGGAGGCTCTGTAAGTAAAATCAGGTGATCGCTGCTGCGCCACCAGAGCGTTTAACTGATGTGAAGGAACGCAGCAATCGATCAGTGACAAGTGATGTAATAGCACATAATATACAGAGAAGTATTTAATTATACCAAAAGTGAAATGAACAAAAAGGTGTGTTCTTCTCTTTCTTTCATGTATTGTTTGCGTATTTGGCTGCAAGTAAAACCATACAAATAGTAATTTTTTTCCATGATCTGGTTACAAAAAGTATCGAATGAAGTACTGGTTTGACTGGAGACGTTTCGATTCTACTCTATACTGGGCTGTGTCGATACCCATCCCTAGTGTCAGGTAACTGAGTTGATATGGCTGATCAACAACAGTACACACTTTTTTAGGGGCTGTGTTTGGTTATGCAGCAAACACAAAACAGGACAGTACCATTTATGACCATTACTTGTGGATACTAGGAAACTAATAAGTACTCCTGAATGAACCAAAACTTAAACCACGCCTAGTTGTGCCATAACACCCAGAGCTTCAAAGTCCAATCAGGTGGCTGCTGAGAGGAAGATTCACATTATTCTGCTTTTTAAAAGATGCTGTTTTACAGTAAAGTTACTGAGAGGAAAAAATAAGTTGTGCCTGTGTTTTTTACTTGACAGAAAAAGGAGAATAAATCACCCACCAGCCCCCAAAGTGAGACGACAGTTTAGAATAATGGTACAGGGTGAACAGGGTGAAAATGACAAATTAGATATTTAAAAGGCTGGCAGTGGCTATCAGTATCATGGATATAACAATATGGTTTAGGGGGAGTGATTTTTCAAGTGTATAATATGCCAATTTTATATTCTAAATGTTTGGGGGGCAGTTATGAATACTTGTCCGCTGAACAGCTCACATTGGCCCCCCGGACTGTAACTTGCTGATCTTAATAGAAAGTTCACAAATTACATTTTCATCAGCTTTTTCTATACAATCAGAATAGTTTGGGTGCACACTAAGTTCAAAGTTACCTGAGACAGGAGAAAGTGCCAAACATGGCACCAGCAGCCATTCCTACTGCAAACCCCATCATGAAGCCCATCTTGACCCGGTCAAAACAGCTGGGCTGGGTCTGGCCATATGGACCTACAGCCACTGGCATCTGGAAAGGGAAGATTAGATTGATGGAGACATAGGCTGTTAATATTTTCAAAGTGACAAACAGTATGATCTGATAGCATGAGCAACAAAATACTGAGCATATCTGAAGGTTCCCAAACAAAGAGCCAGACCACATCCTGATACAGTCTGATTTATGATCTACTCTGTTTACATGTGTGACTACTGTCAAAAATGTGACTATGAAGAATCAACACTACTTCAGAGTCATGAAAGCTATAGCCTAATTCATGTTACTTCAAGAGCCCTTGGTTCACTGTGTCATTAGTGTTTTTTGGTAATAGTAATTTTGGAACCTGGATCATGCTTGATTACCTGATATTGAGGCTAACTGTATTTCTAGCTATAAGACCTACATACATATATAAGTACAGCCGCTATTAGTGCCTACACTTTAAAGTACCACTGCCAAGTCAGTTTAAAGAGACTCCAAGACATTTACTTTCGTTTTCTCGCGTGTTCAAGGAGCTATTGCTTCTATTACCTTTGTGCATTGTGGAATAGTAGTGCAGCACGACATCAGCAATACAGTAAAATCAGTATATATGGTCTCTTTTCCATGTGAACATACTCGAAGCCTGCTAATAGTTAGTATGGATATGGATTGGGTACACTCAACGTGTGATGCTTTAAACATCTAGGATAAAGAACGTTACGTTTGAAAACGCATTTTTACAGTTATCTAAAAGTCAGACATTTGACCTTTATATCTAACTTGCTAATAATAGTCAGTCTTTTACCAGCTTGTCACGTTTCTACTGTCCATTTAAATCTACTAACGGTGCCTTAAATACACACGATTGGTCGTTAAGCTGCTAGTCGACACTGGCGTTAACGTTAATGATTAAATTGTGTTGCTAAGCCTGTACCAAGTGTTATTGAATTAGCCGGCAAGCTAAGCTAACGGCAGGGAGCACTACTTATGTTCACGTTTGCAGACGAAATAATAAGCGGCTTGTTTAACTGCAGTAGTTAAACGGTAACCACATATACAATACAGCAACGTTATTTCTGTTAACGATCACTATTTATCCCACCACGTCGTTTGTTGTGCTAGCTTAGCATGCTACCTAGCGTGCTAACGTCACCTATGGCCTTGACAGATAAACACGGCACGTTTTCAGCCCAAATGGTGTCTTCAACACATTCTTGAAAATCCGTCTGAAATCTAACTTACCTTGAACTATGTGTTTAAAATAAGACTCGTTTTCTGGTTCCTAACTGGTAGGACTGTCGTATTTTTGAGCGCAGATGCGTTTAAATGTCTTTTCAGCAGACCTCCATAACCAGATAGAGGAAGAAGAAAAGGAAGCAATTAAAGAAGAGAAATAACGCGCAGGAGAAAATGAACAGCGCCACACCAAGGTTTATTTCATTCAGCGTTATTTAGAGTTTAACAGTGGTGGACAGTAACTAAGTACATTAAACTTTTACTTCTCTGCATTTATCTGACATCTTTATCAGTTATTTTACAAATTAACATTTTTATACAAAACACACGCACAGTTTATAAAATATGACTTTTTGTTATAAATTAAACTACCCAACAGTTTATACAAATACAGCTGAAACAATTAAGTCGACAACTATTCTGATTAAGTCATTTTTCATGCATGAATATCTCGTGGTTCCAGCTTTACTGTTGTGAAGATTTGCTGCTTTTGCTTTTAATTTATTTTAATTATGTGGTGTAAATAATTTGAGGTTTGGACTGTTGGATGGACAAAACAAGCATTATGAAGGTGTGATCTTTGGCTCTGGGTAACTGTGACGGCGTTTCTCGCTATTTTCAGAAATAGAGAAAATAATCAGCTGATGAATTCATAATCAAAATAATTATTAGTTGCAGTTTGATACAAAATAGTTGAAAATGAGCTCCATCTCAACAACTACAGCAGTAAAATACTGATTTTACATGAATGCATAAGTAAAAATAATCTCATGAGATAATATATAATAAAACATTAAAATATTTTGATCTTGAGTGTCTTTTGTGCGCCTGCGTTCTTATTTCAGTATAATTTCCTTTCTCTCCCCACAGCATCAATGATGTACCAGTACTTTGTAAAAATTGTTCCCACCATTTACGTGAAAACTGATGGAGAGGTGAGTCCATAATTGTATTTCCCAAACTGTATGTAAAGCAAACATTCATTTATCTTTCCAAAGGTGTTTGTGTTACTGAGTTTCCCCAACATATCCCATCTGTCCTAACACAGTGTTTTGTTGTCATTATTTTTTTGCAGGTAGTAAAAACAAACCAGTTCTCAGTCACCAGGCATGAGAAAGTGGCCAACGGGCTTATAGGAGACCAGGGTCTGCCGGGCGTGTTTGTTTTATATGAACTGTCACCCATGATGGTTAAATTCACAGAGAAACACAGGTAAGAGACAATGGAGGCACTCGCATAATACAAATTTGCCAGTTACAGAGCTGTTAAAACTTTTTTTTTTACACATTTAGCATGTGCAGATGACTCCTACCTTGGTAGTGTACTTATCCTGCAATATGGTTGAAACTGTATAATACAACAATGCTGCATGAGCTGTATCTGTATGTGAGGTGTTTTCAGAAATCTCCATGTCTTGCTGCTGGGTACCTTTCTGATTCTTGTGATCAGCAAACACATGTATTGTGGTCCAGTTCACAATATCTTGGATCTTGTCGCATCTCATAGATCATACCAGCTCTTAATTGCAACGATTTGCAAAAAAAAAAGCTTTGTTGAAACTATCACAATGTAATTTTATAAACTAGTAGACAGTGCGATGAATTGGTCGGGCTGACAAGTTGATATTTTAGTATTAAATGACCTGCTCAATATGTATCTTGGTCACAAATACATAAACCGAACAACAAATCTAAGATATTCCTTTCAAGATTGTGTTTATGTTTTAAAAAACAACTATGGGCTTATATATCGTTATCAAATTCAGAACCGGGCAGCGAGCAGTCTATAGTTGTCCTCATCCTTGTTTATTACATAGAGATGTAATGATTCAACCAGTTTGTAAAAAGGACAGGGTGTTTTTAAGTTTGAATACTTCACTAAGTGTCTGATTCATGTGACTTTAGTAACAAAGTAATGAATAAAATAATAGTTTTATAAAGGGTAATCAAAGAATAAGTACTTTTAAATTGCCAGTCTACTGACAGTTATGTCAGTAGACTGGCAATTTAATTTGTTTAATTTAATTTGTTTAATTTGTCAGAAAGAAAGTTTCTCTGAATGTTAATAACCAAAACACTCTCTCTCTCTCTATTCAGATCGTTCACACACTTCTTAACAGGAGTTTGTGCCATTATTGGAGGTGTATTTACAGGTCAGTCCTCAATGTGACAAAGTCATTTGACGCTGTGTGTTACCTTATAATATATATCGCAGACTGAAATTATATAGATATGAATAGAAATTTAGTGTGGATGAAATCTGACTCTCTTCTTCGGTTCTTTTTCTTCCCCTCTTCTGTTACTTCGCTTTGATGCAGTGGCCGGTCTGATCGATTCGCTCATCTACCACTCAGCTCGGGTCATTCAGAAGAAGATAGAGCTGGGCAAGGCGTCCTAACAGTGCCCCCTGCTGGCTTCCACGGTGCAACACAGACCAAGACACGGACACGGAGACAGAAAGAAATGGGACAGACAAACGGACAGAAGTAGAAGTTTGGAAACAGAAGCAAGCAGTTTGTTTTCCTTCAGTATTTCTGTCAGATTGAGTGAAAGAAATACAGAGAGATGTTTGGAATCAGCCAAGTTTTTAATTCCTCTGTCTTTTCGTTGTGACAAAGCACTGCAGAGGAACTTGTGGGCCTTTTCTGAGTTTTGCTCTCCACTGTTAAGTTCGATGCCAACAGGACAAAGTCAGAATCAGACATTGACCAGAGACTTTGAGACTGAACTCAAGCAGAGACGAGGACACCAGGCTCCAGAAGCTCCTTCATGGAGAATGGGAACTTCCTGTTTATGACCTGCTTCAGCGCCGTTCAGCTCTCTAAACACTACACTGAATGTTCGTCAGAGGATCTACGCTCGAGCCTTTGTTCCAGCGGGGTGAGGATGAGAGGGCAATGAGACATTTTAAAGGAATTTGTCACCCACATGTTTAAATTTTCCCATCAGTTACTGACCCCATGTAACCTGGACTGCTTGATTAGACTCACCTTTGTTAATGCATAATCACAGAAATGTTTTCTAATGAGTACAAGGAAATTACATTGGGATATCAATGTAGCAGATGTATTGAGATTGCAGAGTGATTGGTTTGGTCGTAGGTTTTAATTCATACCTTTCTTTTTTTCAACAAATCCCATGAAAAAATAAACAAAACCAACAATGAATTTAATATAAGTATTTTCTAATGATCCAAAGCCTGATATATTTAATTCTTCTGGGTCACATGATGAGCCACACTGTTACATTTTGACTCAATCTCACACACGCTATTGTGCTACTGGAAATGCTCACTAGAGCACCAAATGTCGATTAATCCTCCCTAAAAAGTAGTCACCAACAAATATACTATTTTGTTCTTGTTTGAGTAACATTTGCTAGAAACTACAGTAACGAGCTGTCTAAGGGAAACAGTCCTGAGCCACCTTTAAAGATTTTTTCATGGGATTTATTGACATATATGGCCTTGTAGTTCTCTCCCCACGCACGCTGTCTGTTTTTTAGACAAATCAGGAATTTACTGTTTAAGTGTTTAAATGTATTAACCTTAAATAAAATCCCCTCCTTCAGATAAACCCATGTTCAAAGTCAAGCAGGGTCTGAAAGGAGTATTAGAATACCAGTTAGCCAAACAAGTCATTTGTTTTGATATTGTTGAAATCTCTCGCTCTAATCACTCCATTCTCTGTGAATGTGAGAAAGTCATCCGCTACTTCAGGCCTCAAGTTGTTAGTAGGTCCAACGAAACATTTTGGGTGACAAGTTCCCTTAAAGACTTGCTGTATGAAAAATGCTTGAAACAAGCTGATTTTCTCTTGAAACAGCTAAAATGACAACACTTTGCAGGCATATTTTTTGCCCTTGCTTGATTTAAAGCTACTATGTGTAGTATTGTGTAAGTTGAGACAATCCCGATGGACGTTGGTGCAGCCTGGTTTGCGTTGGATCTGTGGGTGGGGGTGCATGTTAGTCTATCCTGATCCTAGTCAAATGTAATTTTGTTCACGTCATTATTGATGTGTTCCTGTCTGATCACTGCCACTGTAGTCCACCTGGTCAACACAAACTTATGCAGATTGTACACATAGCAGCTTTAAAATATTATTTTTTAGACTAAATAAATGACTAAATGGCTTGAGTCATGAAGGACTACCTGCAGAGTGCCAAATTCTTTTTGTGTGGTAGTTTAGGCAAAACCAACATGTGTCTGAGTTTCTTTTGTCCCCTGGCTTTTTTCATCTCAGAATATAAAAATGAACCTTGACCAGATCATTCACTAGCTTCTCCGACTGTCCTCGGCCTTTCTTTCTCCCCTCTCCTCGGCATCCATCCTCAGTGTCCAACACCTCTTGTTTTAAATTGTTTGCCACTGGAAAATGTATGCAAATTCAGACGCTGTTTTTGAGAAAGTTACCACCCTTATTGACAAAATGACCCTTTTCCTGACTTTTCCCTCAACATGATCATGCAGCTATTTGGAAATTAACACTTCACATGATTTTACTTTTATTTTGTGTGACCCTTCAGAGTGTAAATACTGTACAGACACGTCCAACACTGCTTCAGAGAAGGGAGGGAAACTAAACCCTATATGACTCCCACCAGATGGAGCTGCACTGTGTCAGTGTTAAAATGCACTCAGATTAAGTAGATGAGATTTATTTTAATATGGGGAAAAGGGCTGTTTCTGTTCTGCCTGTTTCATTCTTTCATTCGCTGGGATAAGAGAACACCCTGACAAACAATATGCTTATGTTTTTGTTTTTTATTTTTTGTATTTGCTCTGTGGTTGTTGGGAATGTTAGTAGGACTATAACAACCAGTTGCTTCAGATGATGCTCCTCCTCCTGTGGACCTGTGAGGTCTCAAAAGTATTATTCTCATCCAGAAACTCATTCAGTTAATGACAGGGCCGGCAGGGAGGCAGCAGGAAGCTCCTGACCACAAGAACACAGCGTGTAAACGTTGGGTTGATTCTGACTTTAGTCCTGACTCTCGTGTTGAGTCACCATATGAGACCCAGATGTTTCTGCCGGTTTGATCTTTCCCTCTCTGTTTATTTTGACCATCCTGAGTGTTATACAGACAGAAACAGACTCAGTAGGGTGAGAATTTTGCTTGAAAAGGAATTTGTCTGAAAAGACCACACTGGTGGTTTCACATGTTTTTGCCACTGCCATTAACCACAAATCATTCCAGTTTTATTTTAATATGTAATATCCAACATTTACACATTGGAACTTAATGAGTCTACTGCCTAATAAGTCTTTTGTTCAGAAGCTCCAGATCCTGAAGGCTCTTCTTTCACCTGCAATACACAATATCAGTCTGTCTAATGCTCAAATGCTACAGGTGCTTTGCTTTTTACCAGTCTGCTGGGAAACAAATAGGGCTGAACACTATCTTCATGATGCATCAGTATATTATTTGTAATCACTTTGTTGTGTGGTATAGTATAAAATTTCAGATATAGTTGAAAAGACCTTGAAAAGGGTCCCAGAGCCCTAGGTGACACCTTCATTTGGCTTGTTGTTTTTTTTCCGACCAGCTGTCCAAAACCCAATCATGTTCAGTTTACAGAAGAAAAGAGCAGCAAATCTTCACATTTGAGAAGCTGGAATCAGAGAATGGTTGGCATTTTTGCTTGAAAAATGTTAATTAGAAAAATAGTTGATTAATTTGATCCACTCTGATTGGATATCCACAACAGCAATCACAGGTTACAGGTGGCACTTTCAGAGGTTGTCCATTAAATGATTGGCGCCTGTTCTTTCTGAATAAACCACCAGTGAAGGCAACTTAAATCACCTGTGTGTTTTGATGACGTTTGAGTTTATCTATGTGGTGCTCTTTTCTTTGTGTGAAGGAATTCACAATGTTGCTCTCAGTTCTTCTGTTTCTGTCTATTGCTAATGAACTACAACCACGAAATGTATCAGCTCCTGCCGGCTGGAGGATTTTAATCCCAGTAATGGTGTACATTTCTGAAAATATGTCACAGTTTGTTGCTTTAAGTACAAAATCAACCTTGCAACATTGACCCAAACTTCATTTTATGGTTTGAACAAAATGGAATTTCTGTTTGACTCTTCTCTAGATTCACTAAGTTGACAGACTAATACAGTATGTAATAGTAGATATAGTTTATGAAGTTCAGTGATGTTCAGAGTGAGACTGAAGCCTGTATGACTGTTGCAGCTAACGGCAACATGAAAAAGAGTATTAGAGTCTGGTATTTCTTCTCTGTGTCTGTGTTTAAATAACTTCTGAAATCTGATGCGGTGATGATGCAGTTTGATCATGAAAGTTCCTGATGATTCAGTTGTTGATGGTTGATTGTTGCACCTTTTAACATCTAAATCAGGAGCAGGGGTCGTGTGTATGTATGAGTGAATGAGTGTGACAGAGAAATGTATTTATATTTGGATTGTCCTCAAACAGTTTTTAAAATGACATAAAATAAATGTTGAATACACCTTCAAGTTTGCCTCTTCATTTCTTTGGTTTGATAAAAATAGATATTTATGATTTCATCAACTTACATTAAATCGGGTTTACAGTATGGTAGTTAACTATATTCTTAGTTGACTAAATTACTTTTACAAAGTAATTCTGTTTATTGAGAGCTGAGCCATAGGGGACACTTAAAGTTTGAGTCAGAGTCCAATCACCATCACACACCACTGTGCCTCAGCTTTATGGAAAACTGTTATGCTTCATGTTTTGAGTTGATTTCAGGAAACGGATTCACACAAATATAGTAACATTGTCCCTCGTGCCAGAAAGACACAAAGTGTCACCGGTGAAAGAACCACGTTAAATTCCCGCAGGAAGCACATCAGATTGATTAATATAGTTAGTGAACATAGTGTCCACAAGAGTAAAAAGAAACAGTAATTCAATAGCATTACATAGACAGCAGTCATGTTTCTGCTGCTTCATTCACATAATGTTATATTTCCATAGCAGGTTGCTGAATAAAACAATAACAAAGCATTTCACAACAAAGACAAATGAGTCTGTCCCTGCTGAAGTGAGCTAAATGATGCACCCCAGAGGTCAGGTGTGGCTCCTGGCTGACCTCTGACCTTGATGGCCAAACACACACCTGCATGTCTTTTGAGAGGGAGATGTGAATAAAGAGATTTCTCACTGAGTCGTCTGAAGCAAAAGATACATTTCTCTTCACTCTACACAAATCAAATTAAACAGGAAATCTATAAAAAACAAGAGCAGTATATTTGATGTCATTGTTGTTTTATTACTGCAGCAGTTACATCCGTTAGCCTGTAGATGGCGACCATGTGCTTCAAACTGTTAAGTTCTTACCGCTATCCTCTCTCACACACACACACACACACACAGAGAGAGAGAGAGACCAGAACATCTGAATGAAATTACAGCCAACTTGAGTAATTTCCTGTGGGTGTGTGCGTATGAGTGTGTGTGTCAGAGCCACGCAAGGCTGAGCAGTCCAGCATCACAGTCCACAGAGAATAGTTTGATACTGGAAATATAATTATCTGTCTGAGTGCTGTATCTGTGTGTGTGTGTGTGTGTGTGTGTGTTGTGTGTGTGTGTGTATACACGTGCACATATACATTTTAAGTATATACAGAGCCAGAGAGGCAGAAAGATATCATCAGGTTCATTTCTAAAACTGACACACTGAAATTTTCTTCACACATTTGTAGATCTTTTAGTAAAATACAAGTAGCAAAACAACAATGTACTTAATCATGAGTAAAAATACAAATTTTCTTATATTAAAAAAATATACGCAAAAAAGTAAAAGTGAAAGTACTCATCAGGTGTCAGAATGGTCCCTGCCAGAGCTATATTATCATTTATTGTCATGTTAGGCTTACTGGATTAGTATTACTGATGAATCAAAATGTAACCATCTTTTTAATGATGTAGCTGGTTGAGGTGATGAGAATCTTAATTGTTATTTTAATCTATAATTACCATATTCCATAGGCTGATCACATGCTTTACATCCAAAAACGTTATCTTCGAGGTAAATACAACTGTCAAGTAAAGTATAAAGTAGTATAAAATGGCCAATATACAGTACTGGAGTAAATGTTACTTTCTCATTTACGCCCACCAAGAAGTCCCATTCATCATTGTTTGTCAGTGAATAAGATCTCCTTGAAAAACCTGTGAAGAGATTTCAGTGAAATGTGGTGGAACATTCAGCCATGAGCCAAGGAAGTATGAGCTTTGGTGCAGATCCAGGATCTTTTTAGAGGGATCTCTTTATATCCCGAAAGAGGACATTTCTACTGTTGTCCCATGAACCACTGCTCTCACTTGAATGGGAATCTTCCACATATATCTATTAATTATTTCTCACTTCTGAAGGATAAATGTTTTCTGTTATTAAACAGGCTAAAGGAGGGGGGGAGTCTTTGTTGTGTTTTAGTTTTAGGAAAAAGAAGATAACTTTGTTGTCAATATGTGCACATAGAGAAAAGTGTTCACACGTCCTTACCTATTATTCTATACAGATGCATTTCTTCTGAGGGGCCTGAGGTCAGGATCAACCACAGTGCAATGTCCCTGGTACTGTTGAGGAGATGTGGTGCCTTGCTTAAAAAAGAGGAGCACAAACAGCTAACCAGCGATAGCTCAAGGGTTATTGCAATGCATAGGTTATAATTTTAAGATTCAAGGATTTTTTTCCCGATGTATTGTGTTACGTTGAATAATAGTTAAGGTTGGGTTTCAGGGTCTGTTTTTTGGGGTTTAGGTAATAATTAAAGGTCTCTAGTCTGGAGTTAGGTTTAGGCTTGAGGTGTCGGTTTCTGTGTTTATTTCTAGGGTTTTTGGTTTAAAATGTGTTGGGTCTAGAGTTAGGGTTAAGATTTAATTAAATGTTTGGGATTCTGGTTTACTTAGAGGACGCAGGATTTAGACTATAGGTTATGGTTGGGGTCACGACTTTAACTTGAGGTTTGAGAAAAAGCTTGAGATTTGTTTTGTGTTCAGTTTAAAGTATAACGTCTTTGGTGAACTGCAACTTCTTCATGTTCCTGCCCAATAACATGGATGCTCTTGAGAGGTTGAGTATCTATCCTTGCTATTGAAACTCATACTTACATTTTGTGATGTACCTGGGGATGTTACATACACGTCACGCTAAGGAAACATGTTATCTTATAGGGTAACAAATTTTGCTCTTGTTGTTTTGATAGTTATCATGGCTGACACACAGGCCACGGCAAGAAATATAAGAGACGCATAAGAAATGTTAACTAAAATGCAAAGAAATGATGAGATGGGTCATTAGTAAAGTCAGTTATGTGTGGGGAATGGGAACATTTGAGAGCAACATTATGAGGCCACCAAACCACAGCACATGGAGAGATCCTTGATGGCTGAGATGGAAGCTCTTATACAGGCTGAGCAGCACTAGGCCCAGGTGCTTACAGTTACACTAATGTGACAGCTCCACCCACACAAACCGCAAGATTAGGACAATGAGCAGCAGCATTCAAAGAGGCCACGTGGCTGTAAAACAGACCTCATTTCTACCTGCTAGTAATATGTTATTTGTATCTGTATGTCTCATCTGGATCAGGACACACATGTTGTATATTCTTCCTGCTGTCAAAACACCACCAGCGTTTCCTCTGTAAACTTCAAATTATTACAGCTCAAACAGCAGCATTGTTTCCCTTGACCAAAGACGCGTCATGTGAAATTTGCAGATTTGAGATCCTGTCACAGTTCAGGCAGGATGAGAACTTATATTGATACCAGGTGTAAATGTAAAACCTCCAAGATCAGATGAGGTCAGTCTAGCTGTTTCCCTCCTGTATCCAGTCTTTATGCTAAGCTAAACAGCTGCTGACTCTAGCTGCATTTTAATTGCAAGCATGAATTTGTTATCAATTCGAGCCAAGAAGGTTAGAGACCACATATAGATTATGTATCCAGAAGGCCATCACATGGTGTAAATTTGTTTATTCTGAGGACACAGACTCTCTCTCTTTCAAGGTGAAGTCAGGACAGAAATCTCCCTTTTAATCCAACACATACACCACCTCACACTATCCCACACTACAGCAGACACACGCACCCATATATGGCTGTGAATTCACACGCAGTCGAACCCTCACAAACACGCAGGTATCTGGTATCTATTTTCTGTAACCTTAACCATACATTGAGAGTATTTGGACCTCACAAGTGCCGTTACAGTTGGTACACACACATACACTCAATGAAAATACACCAGAGACTGATGAACAGAGGGTCAGACAGAGTTTGTCTGTCTGTATACGTTTTGTGGTTTGTTTTAATGGCAGTCGTGTGTTGCAGTCAGCTGCGGTCAGACTGAAGTGAAGGAGGCAGTTAATGATTAAAAGACAAACTTTTCTGTTGCCAGTTTTCTATCTTTGGGATTCAGAGGCAGTAATGGAAAACCTGTTGGCTTGTTAAAGTGAAGTTAAGTCAGATTTTTACTGATCTGTGGAACATTACATTAAGACCAGAGGAAAGTTCCTTGTGTGTTGTTGTGATTCCTGGCATTACAAGAAGTTATCTGGTGTATCTACATCAAAACATTTAAGAGTTTCTTGGCCCTGTCCATTTAATCAGAAGACTTTACGGTGGGATGACTCTGGTGAAGTTTTACAAACATAGAGACTTCATGGTTTTGAATTCATAATACAAAGAGTAATATTTTATGTTGAGTAATAATTTACCAGGTTTGGATACCCATGAAGGTCTATGGGTAAAATCTGATAGGCCATACTGTTTCCAGCTCACCTAATACATTCACAGAGCTGACTTCATGGTTAACTATGATATTGAAAAGGTGTAGATGTTGACCACAGCTCACAGTTAATGTTTGAAAAGCTAGCTAATGGGAACCAATTTCTTATTTTTTTCTTATTTTTAGAACAGTTATACGGTGGGAACGCTGATGTCCCCTATGAAAACTGAGTGTACTGTGTCTTTCCATTCTCATTTTCATTTCTTATTAACACTCAATGCAGGTTTTCCTTTCCCCTAGTGCTTGGGTTATTACAAAATAAATCAGAAACCAGTTCATAGACCTTGGATTGTCCAGAATATTGCACAACATTTAAAGATATAGAGAACAGAAACACACAGCAGATGTTTTGTAAAAAAGTAAAACCACACCCTCCCAGAGTCGCTAACATCTTGTAAATGTTCTCATTACATCAACTATGATGCCTCCTTCTCTTTATGTAAGAGATATTCACATCTGTTTTAATGCTTTGGTATTATTTGGAAAGAGTAATGTCTGATCCTGGAAGCATCCCTCCTTCTTCCAGAAGGCTGATGCACTTACTGGCACTTGTGTATAAACAAAAGAGATATCATCCAAGTTATCAATTCCCTCTAATCTCTCCCACCCTGAGACTGTCTTTCCCAGACCTTTTCTCAATCATCCATCTTCATTAACTGGCACAGAGGGAGGTTTGTCTGCAGTCCTATATCATCCTACCTATCAAGTTAGCGTCTGTATCAATAAGAAAGCGGAGGAAATCCCTGGAAGAGTTGCATAACACCACACTTGGTGTATTTGGTTTACAGCAGCAGGAATTCCCTGCTCTGATGGGAACAACACTAACAAGACCAAAGCCATAATAAACTGCAATTGTACATTTAAGTAGAAACAGCTATCTTCTGTCCTCACTTTGAATGTAGGTGTAAAACTATGCAGCAAGATGAACACACTATCAGTACCATGTCTGAAGAGAAGGTATTGACCTTTGAAGACTTAACTTCAGTGGTACAGACACATCAGAAAAAGATACAATACTATAAAAAGAGTTAGGCCAAAGATATTGCAACCAAACCACATGGTTGTAGCCGTACTAGCAGCTCGTTGAAGCTGTATATAGGCTCAGTGGTGCAAATGCTAACAGTAACATGCTCACAATTACAACGTACTAATATTAAACTGGTATAGTGTTCGCCATTTTCATCTTAGGCCCCATCCACACTACTGCGTTTTTGTTTTAAAACGGAGACCTTTTGCTACGTTTGCACCGCCCATTTTTTGGTTTCAAACTCTAGAGAGTGTTTTAGAGTGGACAGGCAAAAACGGAGGACTTTAGAAACCATGACGCAGACACTCACGTTTGGCTCTCTGGGTGTCATAAGTCATGAAAAGCAGAAAAACAATGGTACTGACAGAGTTTTTCGTTTGGTATTTTTTACTTTGCAACAAACCCCAGTTTGTTTTCTGCCGCCAGTCGCTTTTAACTCCCATGTTACATTAAGAAACGGTCCCAGCTCGTTATTGGTCCATGCAAAAAAAAATCTGGTGTGTTTCTTCGTCTGTATTAATTTAGTCTTTCGCCATATCTTCTGTAATGCGCCCTTCTCCTGGACGCATGCCCAGTGTACATGAACGGCCACTAAATGTGCGTTTTCAGACGTTTTAATATAGACAGAGATCAACTCTAAAACGCAGCTTAAACGCTGGTGTGAACAGAGAATGTATTTGTTTTAAAACTCTGTTTTAAATGGAGTATTGTGGATGGGGCCTTAGGTTAGTGTGCTAGCATGCTGGTATCTGCTAATTAGCACGTGTAAAGCTGTGGCTGATGGGAATGTCATTAGGTTTGCAAATCAGGGGATTACAAATTTCAAATCATCCTGAGGCGGGATGAATGGTAGGTAGGTAGGTAGGTAGGTAGATTTTGTCACAATATAACAGGTTACATAGTGAAATTGAGTTTGTAACTCACTTCTGCTGCATAACAGACAATAAAAATTAATTTAGAAGCAATTATAAACATGGCAAACAGAAATAAACTATATTCAATGGAGCAGTGCTGAGGATGAATGTGTGTGTTCATGGCAATCCATCAAATAGGAGACATTTCATTCAAAACCACAAATGTGAGCCTCATGTTGGCCCTAGAGGAAAAGTCAAAGGATCACCAAACTGTGGGTGTGTGTGTGTGTGTGTTGGTGCTGTATTCACACACTCATCCCACCTACTTCCTGTCTCTGGATTATGATGCCATCAATGCGAGCCGCTGCTCTATCAGCTGGGATTTACCAGCTACGGATGTTGGCTTTGGGATTTGCACACACTGTGGACCTCTCAAGCACAAACGCACACACACACACACACACACACACACACACACACACACACGCAGACACACACACACACTCACAAACACACAAACACACACACTCTGGCTTGCTAGTAGAAAAGGAAAAGGCGTAGTCAGTCGTTCTGGTGACCAGATGTGTAGGTTTGTGATTTAGAACTGAAAGTAGAATCGGGAGCAGCACTGAGTTCATTACTCACACAAAAGTTATTAAAAAAAGTTTTAACTCACTTGAAGGTAATTTCACTGCGAGTAATCAGTTAGTTTCTCCTTTTCTGTGTGTGTGTGTGTGTGTGTGTGTGTGTGTGTGTGTGTGTGTGTGTGTGTGTGTGTGTGTGTGTGTGTGTGTGTGTGTGTGTGTGTGTGTGTGTGATCATGTGCACAGTACAAAACAAATAAGTCAAATTAAAACAATAATTGAGTTGTTGGAAATGTGGCCAGATTAAACTGTTTGGGGATGGACAGCAGGATTTATTTTACACTTTCCTCTTTCTTGTGTTCTGTCATTCAGATTCAGATCATCTGATCATCTCTGCATTAATGAGACACATTAAACACAGTGGAGATACATTTGAATTAAAAAAACATGAAACAGGAGAGGACCTGAATGATTTTGGACAGGGTGACTGAGCATTGAACTTCCTGTACTGATTTCCACTGCCAACCAGATGCAGACAGTTTTGTGTAATGACCATACTTCCCTCAAAGAGTGGACAGCTGAATTTGACTCATCATTTTGTCTGAAGGTGGTTCATTCCCTCTTGATTAAAAAATGGAAAATTTCAAACAAGAACCAAAACGTCCACCATTATTCTATTCAGATTTTTTCAGGCATTAGTCTGCCTCTGATCCACAGTGACTCACACTGAGGTTGTTTTGTGCTTCATACCCTCATGGAAATCAGATCATCAGTAGAAATGTTCAAAATTCAGCTTAATGGAGCACAATGGATTTTTGGAACAGTTTATCTTGTGTCCTTCCTTCCAGACAGCCACTGGTTGATGATCCAGTGGAACCAGTGATTAGAAGCTATGACTTGCCTTCTGTTTGACAACTCATTTAGGTTTTCTGAAAACATGGCTCGTTAGCGTACCACTTTTGGGCGGCCACCTATCAATTCTCAGGCATTAGAGCATCCTTGAGTTCTCGATGCTCACTACCACATGATGACAAAACAAAATCAATTTAATATGATGGATTTTAAGACTGTCGATGTTCATATTGTGTTGAAATGAATTAAAGCCATGTATACCTTAATGAAGGAAATAAATAATAAAAAATAAATAAGATTAAGGGGTAAAACATATTAGCGGCATACAGCAAACGCCCACCATTTTCTATATAAACCCACACGATATGCCAATGTCCTTTTCACAGGGGATGACACAAGATTAACAGTCAGTGCAGTTAAATCTCAAGCCGGATGCCATTAAACCACTGCAGAAAAAGAGCATGATAAAAAAGCACCAGTCAGAGCTCACATGGTGGAAAACAATGTGGAAAACATGATGAAAAAATTGATATTAACGTCTCCTCATTGCTTCACACAGATCTAATGTTTGCGTTTGCAGCAGTAGCTCAGCCCGTAAGAACTTGGCTTGGAACTAAGTGGCAGCCCCCTGGCTCTGACATCTCTCTATGTGTATGGGCATAAGGTCCTATTTGTGCATGTGTGTATTTCAGACCTGTGTGCATAATAACAATAATAATAAAAGAGTGAAAAAAATGTTGAATTTCCTCTTGTGGGATTAACAAAATATGTCTTCTTCTTCTACTTCTTTTCACATGTTCATGTTCATGTACATCATGAGTTGATGCATCTTTTATCGATACTTTTTAACTTCAGCCAAGCATTAAAACTTGGGGGTGGGGGTGGGGGGGTGTTGCACTCACTAATTCATCCATTTTTCTCTATGGGCACCAAATGAAAAAATCCTACATGATACAGTTTGTGTGTTTTGCTGTTAAAAGTGGCCCTGTGAAGCTATAAAATTCATTACACACCAGAAAACAAAATGCTGATACAGTACTCATCGTCTCGGGATAATGAATGTCTAAACCGTATGAAACCCGAAAAGACCAAAGGCCAACAGATTGGTTACCATCCTTAAAGCTGCATCACCAGTGGGGCTCAAAACATACTGTAGCTTTGGAAAATAACTGGCAGTACTGTAAAGTATATGGCATTGTAGTTAATTGGCAAAACATTCACAACTCCAGCTTTTGTCCTTTTTAAACCTGTTTTTATTTATTGTTTTTGAAAAAAATACATTTCTCTTACATTTTTTGTTCTATTTTCTCATTTGTTGATCTTTTTCTGGAACCTAGCTCTCACACTGCTTTGTTTTCAGGCTCATAAGTCAAGTCACTTCCCTCGTTTGTTAATTTTTGTAAAGCTCTTTGATGCAAACTTGGTTGCTCTTTAGAGTTGTATAATTGAAGCTGACTTAATTTTTTATTTCAAAACAGGTAGTCTAAGATTATGTCGCTGTTTATAGAGTGTTTTAAGACTTGAATCTACAACACTGTCTTCTTCAGTTCAGTTTGACAAGCATGGCAGGTTGACAGGTCACCAAAACTCTCCTAACTGTCCAGCTAACGAGTTACCTTGTCAGCCATGGGACTGTTTACAATCTCTACTTTGCTTGTAAACTATTTGTTGTGATCATATCAAAAAGCTAAATAGAAACATACAGCTCTGAACTCCAACATGCATACTGCTTAGTCTGAGCTTTATTTCATAACAACACCACAAGCTGATTTATATTTACAGATGATGAATTGAGAGTCACCGCTCACTGTTGTATTCCTCATTCCTCATGTTCATTAGTGTTTTGTTTTGGAGGAACTAAAGGCAGCAGACAATTCCGCAGTGAGTCAGTCCAGCATCTACAGCTCTGAGGGAAGTTCAGGCAATCATTTTGCAAAGTTCTTCATTCAATGTCCTTTAAATATCAAGGTTCTGTCTGTACAAGTGTCTGTCTGACTGTGGTCAGACTGCTGACAAATCTGTTTTTGTTAAATCTGAGCCCTTTGGCACAACTGGGTGTTTCCAGAAAAGTCTCAAATACATCCCTATGTCCAAGTCACTTTTCACCTCTTTGTGTGAAAATTGTCCAGATTAAATTGCTTACCTTAAAGTTAATGTCTTCTCCTGTGGAGGCTGAAGACAGACATGTCCCACTTCTGTCTCACATGTTTTTTCCAGCACCTTATTTTCACACACCAGTGATGAGCTACATTTGAAGTTCACTCGTACTGATACAAGGACATTATCCCTCATCAGGTTGCCACACATGAACACATTCAATTGTGCCCACTGATTGGCGTGATATTTACCAAAGTCTCTGAGGAATGTTTCCAACACTTTGTTGAAAGTATGCCACAAAGAATTAAGGCAGTTCTATACCTAATTAAGTGGCCGGTGAGAGTACATGTGTGTGTACTTAATGTGTACATCTGTATGTATGTGGGAAACTTCAGCTGGCTGAGCAACAGTCTGAGCTTCATTTCATAATTTCACTGAAACAGGAAGTGCATTAAAGTGTGTACATGTTCATTTTTTCCTGTGAATGTGTTTACCTTCATGCTTATGTGTTCACTATAGTGTGAGTGTGTATGTGAGTATGTGTGTATGTGTGTGTGTGTGAGAGAGAGAGAGGAAGAGGGAAAGAACTTTAAAGGGGGACCTCCCCTTTAAATCCCTCCAGCTGAAAAGCTCTCAGCGTTTTTCTTTCTCTTCACGTGCCTTGTGGATGCCACGTCAGCCGTGCCGTGTCAGCCGTAAAGAGCTCTCTATAAGGCTCCCTGCAGCAGCAGCGAGCAGTCAGAGTCCATATTTTATCATCAGACTCTGGAGTTTAGATGCAGATGTGAGTTTAAAATTTCTCTGAAGCTGTACCGAAGCTCTTCACAGGCTCAAAGAGTCAGTTAAGCTCTCGTCCACTGAGCGTTTCACTTTACAGGCTCTGTGGTTTCCTGCAGTAAAAATATTGGAATCAAATAAAAACTGCATTCAACAGCTTGAATGTTGCTCTTACTGAAAACTGAACTCAAACACATTGACGTCAATGTGTTTCCTGACGCATATTACGGAAGAGATGCCTGAGGCATGAGCCTGCTCCTGTTAAGAAATGATTATGTTTATCAAACATAACATTATCCCTTCGGGGTAGAAGCAGACGAGAGACACACAGCAAAGGTCACATATTTAAGAAGCTTGTTTTACCAACATCTAAGAAATGTGTCACATTCTGCCTGATTCATCTTATCTGGTGACTGATTAATGAATCATCACATTGTATGTTTGCTATTCAATGAACAATTATTTTATTGTTGATTAACCTGTTTCTTATTTCTCAATGAATTGATTAGTTATTTGGTCTATAAAATGTCGAGCAGTGTTTCTCAAAGCCCAAGATAACATTTTCAAATGTCATGTTTGTCCACAACCCAAAAATATTCAGTTTATTGTCATAGGAGAGGAAATAAACCAGAAAAACGCACTGTTAAAATGCAGGTTTATTCAGGGTAATTTAATTCTAGATTGGAATTATGTTACAGTTCCTTTAAATTAAGTCCATAATTATTGTTACACTCCACCTTAGGGCAAAGACGGTGCTAGGAGTGGCAATCTTTCTCAAAATAAACAACCTTTTTTCACTTTGTCTGTGGATCAGTTCTGTAGGAGGTTTGGAGTTAAACCAAAATTAAAGTTTAAAAAGTTGAAGTTTCAGGGTAAACAAGAACTGATAGAGGAGCTGTGCCTTTGCCTAGATGTGCTTAGAACTGAGAACATTTAATATACTGCTAGATCTAGTGTTCTAGTACTCGAGACCGGTCTTGGTCTTGAGACCAGTCTTAAGACTACTTTTTGATGGTCTTGGTCTTGTCTTGGACTCAACCACAGTTGTACTCGGACTTGTCTCGGTCTTGGACATTGAGGACTCTGGATTTTATTTCAAGTCCAGTCAAGACCATCATTTTGGGAATATCAATAAATTGGATTGCACATGACTTTGGTGTGAGAGACCCGGGTTCAATCCCCCAGTGTGACCCATCCACCACTGTGTCCCTGAACAAGACACTTAACCCCTAGTTGCTCCAGAGGCGTGCGACCTCTGACATATATAGCAATTGTAAGTCGCTTTGGATAAAAGCGTCAGCTAAATGAATAAATGTAAATTGTTTGTTAACATCCTAACTTTGATTGGATAATTAAAAATGTGTTATTCCCATTAACGACTGTCACCCCTTCCTGCGATGGTAGGCATGGAAAAGGTGTGTTGAATAATGATGCTCACATTGACGTTCAGCTCTTAGTGTTTGTATGTGGGTGTTTTAATTGAAATGCAGATCTTTCAGATCAATTTGGGAAGTACCTATGATCTCATTCCACATTTTATTGTGTGTCATGTAATGTGGGGAACTGGTCTTGGTCTTGACTCGGTCTCGCCCTCCCTCAGTATATGTATTTTTAGAGTCTGATGAGCTTTCTGTTATTCCCCTCCCTCCGTTACCTTTAACCTGCCTACGTAACACATATCAGCTGCACGCGGCCACATGTGAGAGAGGACAACAAACACCGTTGCTCCTTTGTCATTTATCAAAAACTTTGGCTTTAAAACTTCATACAACAAGACCCAAACAAAGAAGCACGCAAAATAGGTTAATAACCTGAGGTTAGTAAATGTGTTTAGCTCAGCAGTGGCTATCTAACGTTGGCTTGCTTCTTGCTTTAGCTACGATCTACGGGAGGTTAGGTCCGACTGTCATTCATTATGAATAGATGAATGAGCATTTATTTACTTGCCAAACTTGTGGTGGTCGATTAAAGTAATCAGTTACGTCCCGCTTGCTACCATCACATTAATTATTAATGTCAGCTGCAAACAGGTTACAGGTTTATTGTTGATCATGTAACCTTACAGTTTTATTTAGTTAACATTGCACTGGTTTGACAGTCTGGGGGATGTGTTGACTTACAGTAGTTTAAGCTGTCATTGATTGCATTGCACATTACATGGTTGTGCTCTGTGAAAAACAGGTTACAGGTTTTTGTTGGTCATGCACTGTTACAGTTTTATTTAGTTAACGTTACACACTGGGTTTGAGAGTCTGCAGGGTGTGTTGACTGTAGGCTAGTTAATAAGCTGTCATTAATTGCATTGCACATTACATGGTTGTGCTCAGCAAGTGAAAAACAGGTTACACGTTATTGAATTCCTTATAGTTATGCAGTGTTAAAAGCAGGCTGGATTAAACACAGCCGGTGATACAACATTCATTATAATCACTAGTGACTTGAGACTTGACTTGAACTCTAGCACAAAGACTTGTGAGCATCTCTGGTAAAGTAGATCTCAACTTGTGTAACTTGTATGTTATATGTTGGTTGTATTTTATGTATGTTTCTATGTATCTATGTTTTTATGTATTTTATGTATGTTTCTTGTATGTGGACCCCAGGAAGAGTAGCTGCAACATTAGTGGCAGCTAATGGGGATCCAAATAAACGAAATAAACGAAATAAATGGACTGTTATGATGGACTTGTGATGAATAACTGTCCTGTGCATGTGTGTAGACGCTACGACGTGTGAATCTTCAGTCATTGTCTCATCTGCCATCGTTCATCCACATCTCCACCCAAGTTGCTGTCTCACCTTCATCCAAGAAACATCTTCATTTGGACTCAACCAACATCACAGCCATCACCTTGGACCAACTTGTTGAACATTTATTACATAAAGGTGGCAGGATTTTTGAATGCACTCATTTTATTTTCCTTTATATTTATTTATTGTATATATATTTAGTGTTTTTTGTCTTAAGTTGTCTTTACTGATTATCTGTTTGACCAGTTGAGGGTTTTGGTAAGTCCGCTTTCTGTAACCTTGTAGAAATGTAATACAATTAAGACTATTGTTGGACATTCCAATTTCACCATTTACTCACTTGACTTGTTGTTTTGACATCTGGTTAATTCTTTGTTGTTTTGTTGTTTATTCTTTCTTAATGTGTGCAGTATTTTCACTCATTTCAATACACTTATTGTTGACAGTCTGTTGCAATGAGTATTAGTTGGATTTGTCTTGCCTACTTTAGCTATCAGACAAGTAAGCTGCAGCAAATCTCCTCATAGAATCTAGATTAGAGAACCTAAAACCCGCTATCTATCAAGAACCTTTGCATTATCCCTAAGGTGATAGGCAGCGGCAGTTACACAGGTGAATTAAGATTAGAGACAGGATATCCTCCTAAAGCATAGACACTGGTGGAAGCGAAGAGACAGGCGGTGGATGATGTCTCCCAGGACAAGCTGACAGTCTTGGTAGTGACAGGGAGGTGGAGTGTGGCATAAGTATTATTATGTATTCATTTTAACATATTTAGATTTTGATTTGTTTGATTATTTTATTATTTTGTTTCATTTCATTTTATTTATCAGCCAACTTTGCTAGATTAAGATTACCGACATCTACAGTTTGTTCATGACTATTTTAGACATTAATTTAAGATATGCTGCTCTAAAACAATAGTGCTATACCCAGATCCGGATTTCCACATCTGTCATTACTCAGCATCATTCTGTTCTTAAATATTCACAATCAGAGATATCCTAATTATATTTTTAAATATGTAAAACACTATATGACCAGTTAAAGTGCAGTTGTACATATCTGGAATTGCAGTTATTAATAGCTGAAAGTGAAGCTGAGGTATCCCGCAGTTACTAGTGAACATGTCTTTTATGTAACCTAAAAGATCAGTAGAGGAATATCTTCACTGATATCTAGAGAGCAGTGTCAGGTGTTAAGCCTGTGACGAACTCTGACAAATCATTTTTTTATTTTTGTCTCCAGAGTGTCGCAGCAGGGAGCACTAGCCGACACATTCCTGCCTGAAATAGAACGAGTGCTGGATTTCATCGACCCGACCTGCTCGGCTGCATTACACAGATCGTATCCTCTGCGATGACATAGTAGCACATTTATTCTTGGAGAGGACTGGGTGCTCCGAACGAGGTACACCACGGCAGCATGCGTATGGTCGGGGCCAGCTGCTGAAGGACTGCCTAGAATCACTGGGACAAAAGTAATCTAGGCTGCACTCCCTGTTATATATAAATCCTAGTTTATATATTGATATTTGCTTTCATAATAATCAGCCTCTCCCCAAAATGACAAAAGGCCACCTTTAAAAATAAATGGTGGAATGGGGTTGTTTGTTCAATGGTTGGAGTTATTCTATCATCATTTCTTTACAAAGTGGATATGATGTTCAAAAGGTAGAAATTAGGCCCGGCAAATACAGAATTACTCTGCAGACAAACACAGTTTGGGCTCAATGTCAGTCTGTGAACACTTCGTCATGTTGCCTGGAGGGAAAAAACTCCCGCCAACCAGCTGTCCAAAAAGAGTGTTGCTGCTTTTGATTCTCAGAAGATCACCCAGTGAACATCAAGGAGGAGGAGGGATGTAGGTTGTGGGGGGTTCGTCAGGTTCTTGGGTTCAGTCCCGGTCATGGAGAGAGAGAGGGAACAGCAGGAATGTGTGTGTGTGTGTGGCAGCAACTGGTTGCCAAATATGGCGAGGAGAGATGAGGATTCAAACATGTCCGATGTGTGAGAGAGAGTGTGTGCTGGAAAAAGTTGTTCTTGTGCAGCTGATGTTGGACATTGCACTTTCATCCAAACACACAAACTAAGAAAAGCAGACTTGTGTTCAAATCTACATTTCAATAACAGTTTGCTAGTCAGGACACTGAAGTGTCCCTCAGATGTTAGGTCAGGGCAGAAAGGAAGCTAAATAAATCCTGGACAAGTAAATGGCACTTTGTCATAGAGAAGCAGTCTTACCAGTTATTAACAGTATTGTGATCACAATAATTAAGGGATAGGTTCAAAATGTTTGTCAATAATAATTGCTTTTAACTGAACACTGACCGTTTTGCTTGCTGCAGACATTTCTCCTGATCATACTGGCCCCTAAAATCTCCAATGTAACTAATCCACATTCCTCATTCTGTGCAATGGGTATTTCCACAAAACAAGGACTGTAGATTTTGCCCCTATTCGCATACGTTGACTCTGTCTTGAATCTCTCTTCACGGTCAGTATAAAGCAGCTAAAACTTTGTCAATGTGCACATGGGTGCCTGACTATTGTTTTAAGGCAGGCAAGATCTGCGCCACAATATTTGTGACATTATGTCATTTGGTAGGTTTTATTGCATAAAGCGACAGACACATCAGGAGCATTTGGGGCCGCTGACTTGCTCTGTAATCATTAAACCATGGACACTTTTTAGCAATCAATCAAATCTGGAGAACCTCATTTGACCTTAAACACACCATTTATTTATGGAGCGTGTTGGCAACACTACATGGTAGGAAGCACAAAGGTTACCTTCAAACAGTGTTTCCAGCTTGGTGGCCAGCTGCACAGGCTGGCTGCTACCAACTTATGAAATGCTCTTAGATTCCTAAACAAAGTTTTACTCTCACTGGAACGTGATTATCGGGAGGTTCTTTAAACAGTCAAATTTTATTTCAGCTGACTTGCAATTTTTATTTTATTTTTATTTCTGCATTATTGCAAAATCAGTCACTTGATGAAAAAGAAAGAAGAAAAAGCTGCAACTGCAGACATGGAATATCTCTCTCTTCCTCTCTCTCACGCCTACTGTCTATTTCTTTCGGTTTTCCTTTGATGAAGAATAACAGGGAAGCTGTTACTAATGTGTTGGATATACTCAGATAACTGTGTCTGGTGCTGAATGCAGAAGTGATGCAGCATGCTGAGGGCGCATGCAGCTACACAACAATCTGCTAAAACGCTCAGTATAAATATTTTTTGTTAGGATCACGAAAAATTTCCCTCTCTCTCTGTCTCTTTCTTCTTGTAGTCCTAAAAATAAAGTCCTCCTGTAACACCACTCCACCACACTAACCCTGATCTCCCGCCCTGTTTCCACTCCTCCGCCTCCTCCTCCACCTCCTCCTCCTCCTGGTCCGTTCCTGAAGTTCCTAGAATCTTCCACAGTTCCAGTTTCAGGGAACATCAAGAAGCTGCCAGTTCCAAAAACTGTGGTTGGCCTAAGACAACATCTTGTTCTTTCTGTCTCTCCACATGTAGTTCACATGTGAGATCATCTGCTGCTGAACACTCTGTCTGTATGTCCATCTGCCTCTCTGATTGGTTCACTGCATATCTGTCCAGCTGCCTTACAGGCTGGAAATAGACCTTTCTGTATCTACAGTCTGTGCACTCAATAGCATCATTGTTAATATCCAATTAAACATCTATTACAGAAAGGTTAATCAAATAGTTAAAAACAGGGGGAAAATCTGTACAAAAGATAAAGATCATCTGTTTCTGTTCTACACAAAGTGGCTTTAAGGCCCCATCCACATTACTTCATTTTCAAATTAAAATGGAGACCTTTTGCTACGTTTGCACTTTCCATCCAGACTACAACGGCGAAAATGAACACCTAATATAGAGAAGTTTGGAAACCGTTTTGCGTCTCAAAACTCCACGTTTTAGTGAAGACGGGCCAAAATGGAAGACTTTAGAAACAATGTCGCAGCCGCTCACGCTTGGCTCTCTGATTGGGTCTTATAAGTCATGCAAAGCAGAAACACGATGCTACTGACTACTATTTTTATTGAATTGAAATATCCTGTACTGTGCAAATAACACTTATCTGCCTACACTTGTACTGCGCATGTCGCCCTTTACTTTGACTACCAGTCCTTTTCCGCCGCCACACTCCCTTGTTACATTCAGTAACAGTCGTTATTGGTGTATGCAAAAAAAACTGGTCTGATTCTTCGTCTGTATTTATTTATTCTTTCGCCAAATATTCTGTAAATATGGAATAAACCATCTGCTTCTTGTTTACACTGGCATGCGCATGCCCAGTGTACCTGAATGGCCAATAGATGCAGACATAGATCGTATTTGTTTCAATTCTCCGTTTGTAAACTAAAACAGAGTAGTGTGGATTGGACCAAAAGCTTTATTGTTTTTATAGTAACAACAAGGGCAGATCCCACAGAGTCAAAGGTTTGACGCTTCGATGGGCGGAGCCTGATTCGACTGTCAATCTTATGGTGCATTCCATTTCACATCGGAAGTCGGAGAGCCCCAGCCTCTACCCTGAGTTGGCCGCACCTCGCATACTATTCAGATCATTTATCACCATTGATGAACCACACAAAGAATATTATATTGTTTTTAAATAGTACTTGAGATAGACCCACGAGGAAGCACGATGTGCATCTATTTGTCGGCCACACGGCACGCATGCAAAACTCTGCACAAGAATGGTGAAATGGCAGGCGAGCAAAGCAGAGACGAAATGATCAACAATAAGCCTTAGTTTATCTGTAACGTTAAATATCCAGACAGTATAAATTACAGTGACTAATGAATAGAGGCTGCATGTCTGCAGCTTCTACTGTGACTTATAATAACAAACTCACAGAGAATTATCTCCCATCTGCAGTTCTCTTCAGCTCTTCTAAACATTTTTCATTCTTTTAGATTTTACTGTACGTTTCACTTGCTTCCAGCAGCAGCAGTTTTCAGCAAAAAAAGCTCTGATTATCCCATTGTATGCTACCTTTTCAGCTACAAACAGCAGAAAGACACAGAGATGAGCTGGTGAAGAAAGTGAAACAGTTTCTAGCTAACCAGCCGAGTAGTATGTAGCTGCAGTACAGGAGGCTGCAGTTTCAGGACCGCAATCCTAGCAAACTGGAACTGCATTTCTAGGACCCTTGTTTACTTTAATACTGCCAGCTAGCTAGTTATGTTACTTTTGACTGCCCCCCGAAGCCAATTACCCTTACCACAACCATCACCGAGTGTGTGCCTAAACTCAAGGTATTGATTGTATGTATGTCGAATGGTTAACCCTACAGCTGCGCACATCTAGCCTGCTAGCAGACAGGGTTAACCTTGCCAACCTGTGTTGCTGTGCATTACCACCACCACTGCACCAGATGGTGCTGTCACAGAAGAACTACGGTCAAAGAACTGCGGTCCCAGGATTGCGGGGGGTCCTGAAACTGCAGCCTCTCGTACTGCAGCTAGACAATATTGAAAAAGCCAGATATTTCACTTTCAGTTAGTGGAGACCAAACCAGAGGTAAAAGGAGAGTCACTATTGTACGTACATTTGTTGTGTGGCCAGAAGCATGCCACCAAATCATCTTATGTGTGCAATATGTAACTAAGCAGCTGCTGAGTTGTTAGTTATATGAGCTTCAATAATGATAATAATTTTGCTAATAATGATATTAATGATGTGTCACTGCCCTGCGATGGACTGGTGACCTGTCCAGGGTGTTCCCCGCTTTTCGCCCAGTGTCAGCTGGGAGCATGTTACCGAGCTGTTGTTGTTGCTGGGCAGAACAGGCAGACGGCGCATTTCCTTGCCTTAGTGTGGGAGGACATACATGGAACACCGGCTCCGCCTGGCTCGGTATTATGTAGAACGGAGCCGTTGGTAGAAAAAGTAGTTCAAAACCGAGCGTTCACAGGAGGAAACCTGAAGTTTTTGCTCACAGTGATTTCTTATAAATGCTTTAACCTCATTCTTTGAAACTTTGGCCATGTTTAACATGAACATCCAACATTATAACATTGCAGATAAGTCATAAAATGTGGAAAAGCATAACAGGTCTCCTTTAAGAGACACACTGGTGACGGAAGCTAGTGCACCTGGCTTTTAGCCTCCTCAGTCCTCCCAAACCAGAGATTGCCGGTCCGAGTCAGGACTGTGCATTAGCACAACCTCTAATTACATCAGCTTGATGCGCTGCCCCTGCTGGTAAAAGTGGAATATAAATTCTTAAAATAATCCTCAACAAGTGAGGAGCACTAATAAATATTAGCTCTTACAAGTATTTATTAGTGCTCCGATAGTATATTGTCAGTTATAGTTCTCGTGCCGTATTTGATGCTTTGTTGATGCTTGTATGTTGTTCCTCAAATGTAAGTCGCTTTGGATAAAAGCGTCTGCCAAGTGAGTAAATGTAAATGTAGACATGTCGAGGTCTTTGTTAATATTATTTGCCATAAATCTATGAATTGTGTTGCATAGCAACTGTATGATGGCCTCTCATATGGGGTAAGTTTTGGAAAGCCACATTTTGAAAACAGTTTATGTTGGATCGAAATTAATTATTCCCAGGGATGCACCCCATCCTAACATATATGTAGATATTTTAGTTGGATCCCTTACTGTCCTCAAAGACAATTCAAGTAAAAACTGGCTCAACTCACTCGGCTTTCCCCTACCCCTCAAAAAGTTCTATCAATGTCTTTCCAACCCAGAGGATTCACTCTTCCAAACTACAGTACAGAAAATTATCAAATCAAGTTTAACAATAAATGGATCCTGAGACAAACTGTAACATACCAGGAGCCGTGACATTAAAAGATTGTGGACCTACTGTCCTAAATAAAGTAAGAACCAACCGGAAAAACAGACATGTGATGAGACACTGAAGGACACAAAAAAAATTGTCTCCAGGGGGCTGAATGAGTGTTCGGTCACACAAAGGAGCATCTGTGACTGTATGTTCATAGACCTGCAGGGGATTAACTTTTCAGCTCAATAGGACAGTGTGCTTTGTTTATGCCTGTGTACAATATTGGCTTAGTGACAATAGTAGCAGTGTAACTGAATTTACTGAACTGCACCATAAGTGGGGCAGGCCGGTGGCTCAGCAGGCAGGGACAACTCACTCTGAGCCGGCGGCAGTTCGGCGCTCACTGTTGGCTTCTGTCCTGTGTGAACCGCTTTATTCTTACAGAATTAACTGTGAAATGTCATGAAAATAATCTCAAAGGAAAAAAGGTCTGATTATGCCAAGAACATTAGAAAGTTGTATCGGGGCAAATTTAAATGTCAAAGCACTTTTACAGTCAAAATGGTTGTTTTTATTGTGCCAACACACACACACTCGTTTTCTTTAAACCTCTGTCTTCTTCTTTAGTGCCGATTGTTGTTGTGTCTCTGCACTGCACTGTCTTTGCCTGTTCATCTTTTGTGGCTAACGTTACTCATGCACTCTACATATCCAAGCAGAAACCGAGAGCTCCACGGTGAATGATCAGTCAGCTGTTGGGTTTGAACCCAGGACCCTAATGCTGTGTGAGTCCCGCTAAGGTCTTGCTCAGATTGATGTTGGCACTATGTGGAAAACCATAGCCTCCTCATTCATTTCAGAAGTGGCCATATTTGGAGAGGGTGGAGCTGGTTAGCTTGATTGATTAGTAAGGTGTATCTGTAATTTACATTAACTGTGATATTGGGCTGTGTTATACTGGCAACACAGCCTACAAAAAGTACTTACCAGAAAAAATGGACAGCTGTCTTTTAGTATACCCAACGCTGAACAAAGACATTTTAGGCAACAAAAATGTTACACTTGCTTTTCATGAACTGAAAACACACTTTGAAAGGGTCAAAGTTTTCCACAACTAGTTAAATGTACACAGTGCAGTGGACTTGTCAATCAAAAGGTAGTCCCACTCTAAAACATACTCTGCTTCATCGTCTCTTTTACTCTAACTGGAACCATAAGTAACTAAATGATCATGCTGTATTGAAGAAGACTTGAAACTAGTGACTGAGAACTTAAACTCATTAGGAGACGTAGGGTCATTTTCCCATAGACTCCAATGCAGTCTGACTTCTTTTAGCGACCAGTGGAGTCACCCCATGGCCATTTGAATGACTGCAGGTTGAAGTTACTTCCACATTGGCTTCACTTTTCAGACATGGAGGTTTCCACTTGGGCAGGACAGAGCTACTAGACAGCATCTGCATATGGAAACGGTCTAAAGAACTGTTTATAGTCTAGACCAGAGCTATGGTATATCAGCCAGATAGAGAGACAGTAAGGCAAGGCAAGGTAAGGCAAGTTTATTTATATAGCACATTTCAACAACAAGGCAATTCAAAGTGCTTTACATAAAAGCAACAGGGAAAAACAATAAAAACGTAGGAGGAAGACTGCTCTTCACACCTCTCTGCTGACATGAATGGTGTTTTTGCAGAGTGTCCTGTAAGTATTGTTTGCGGTCTGCATGCAACAACTTCTCAACACTTGCGACATGCAGGGTCCAGAACGTCCTATACTTTCTATTATTAAGCAGAAAGCAGAAGAGAGAGGAGGCCTCTTCCTCCCGTTCGTCCTGTTGCATGAATGAGCAGGTTCCTGTCAGACTGAATGGAGAAGTGGTGCATGTGCTTGTGTGAAATGTGCAGACAAATCTCTTATCGTTCATGATTTTCATTCATTCAATAAATGTGTGTATGAATGTCATTTTGTGATTTAACCCAAGTGAGGCACAGATCTTTTAGTTCCAGTACAGAGTTCAGAAAATTTGTACAACACTAAAAATTCTGTAGGTTCATGAGTAGAACTCTGTGTCTGCACAAGGACAGAAACATGACTGAGCATTTATCTCATCAGATTAATAAAACTGTGTATACGGGCGCTTCTCTCCATCCATTTTCTGCCACTAATCTGGGTCCAGGTTACGGTGGCAGCCGGCTAAGCAAAGTAGCCATTCACCTCAGCCACGCCCTCCAGGTCTTCCTAGGTGATTTCAGATTTTTCCTACACCAGATGGGATATGTAATCCCTCCATACTCTGCGTCTGCCCCATAGTTTCATCACAACTGAGTATGTGTTCAAAACCTCCACAGGGAGGCATCCTGATTAGATGTTCAACAGACTCCTTCAATGTGAAGGAGCAGCAGTAAAACTCCAAGCTCCCTTTGGATGTCTGAGCTCTTCACTCTATTGCAGAAGGTCAGCCAAATCACCCTGCAAAGGAAAGTCATTTTAGCCACTTGTATCTGAAATCTGATTCTTTTCTGTCAATATCCACAGAAAAATAAATAACTTTTCTCTTGGTTACGTACAGTAACTACCAAGGATATCACTATAAACATCAGAAAAGATAATGATGATGCAATCTTTTCATTTATTGCACTCATATCAGTGCTTCACAAGATGTTTTGTACAGACTTTCATTGTCCCAAGAAATCGTTAATTTTCACCAAGAGGTAGACCTTTTTATTGGATGGATGCAATTTGGTGTAGACATTCATGGTGTCCCAAGGATAGATCCTTATGACTTTAGTAATCCCCTGAATTTTCATTTTGTGCCACCAGTGGGTCAAATTTGCAGGGACTTTAGTTTGTTTCTTCATTTGTTTACAATGCTAAACATTTGTTTAGCATGCATTACCTACTAAACATCAGTAAATTAAAATTGTCATTGTGTGCATGTTAGCAGACTGATCTTACTATTTAGCTCAAAGCATCGCTGTGCCCTCTCAGGGCCAGTTACATGGCTGTAGACTCTAAGTCTTGTTTTAGTAATACCCTCTTAAGCATGGTAAATGGTTTATGCATGTTTTTGTGTTTATACACATTGTCTATACATCTGGACCAGCTAAAACCTCTGACATGAGACTAACAGGCCATTAACTGGCACATTAAAATCTTCCATTGCCCAATTCACTTTGAAATTACAGCAATCTAGCCTTTGTCTTTTGCAACAGTGACATTTAAGTTTCAGCAGAAGTGATGCAGATAAAGATCTGACTGGTGGGTATCAAAAGGCTTACAGTAAAATTCACTGAGTCTGTCTGACAGCACAGCTTTCCCCCATCCAAAGATCTCTAGCATGAGGTCTAAAGGTTGTAGACTGTTCCTTATCAGATCTGCAATGTTCATGTTCTCCACATGAAAGATGACACACCAAAAAAGCAGATTACCATAAAAATGCAGAACACAGACTCAACTCAAGTGCTGATTGATGGCTGATGACGTACTCTGTCAAAATGCAGTTTTGCCTTCATTCAGGAGTTGCAGTAAAAGACAAGACAATAATGACAGAGAGAGACAAATGCAGGATGACATGCAACAAACCTCCCAGCTGGACACGAACTGGGGATAATGCATGCAATCTTCTGCAATTCTGTGTTTTGAAATTCAACACCAGATATGGTGAGAAATTTGATTAATGGCAAACTTAAGGTCAAACATCTTTTTCACTGCTTGATCTTATACAGATCGAGTGAGTGTCAATGCTCCGCAGACTTCCTCTTTTAGCTGAAACTAGAAATACTTCCTGGCAAACGGTGTTTCACCAGTATGAATGTGTCTTTCTTTGTGTATATAACTAAATGTATCCGTCTGCTCTTTTGGCTACTACTGTTACGTAACAGCAGTTATAGCAGTAGTAATATTTGCACAGTCTTTTGTCAGTTTCAACAGCAGAGGACTCATGACACTGGCATCATGTCTGCTGTCACTGATTAGTTTTTTTGTTACAGCTTCAACTGTTTGTCTTTATCACAACTCTCTCACTCTTTTATTGCTTATTTGTGGTCTAAGTGCTCGAATTTGAGGTACTAGGCGGCAAGAACTTTACTTAATTGTCTGGTCAATGAATAGGTGACAGGCAGGTTTACATGACAGGGGCTGTGCTGCTGGTATCTGGAGGACAGGGGGGGAATGATCACTAGAGTTCAATAATAGATGCAGAGGTTGGAGAAAAGAGGGTAGGTGTCATCATGACACAAAAACAGAGCAATCCATCTAATAGCAGTGAACAAATTCTCCAGTCGGTGCTATTAAACCATTGCAGAAAAAGAAGAGGACACAACCACATGATGTCATTTAAAGCTCAAACTATGGAAAACAATGATGGAAATGTGACTCACCCAAAACCACTAATGTCTACAGCATGGCCGCTGAGGAAAAAGACTGGATCAATAATGTCAGTAGGATACACTGTCTGGGGAACATGAATGTTTGTACCAAAGTACAGTTCAATCCATCAAGTACATTTAAAGATCAATTTAGGGATCACCAAAGTTAGCAGTAATCATCCACTGCATGTATATCTAAGGAAATTTAGGTATTAATTCATTGAGATATTTCATTCTGGACCAAAGTGGTGGACCGTCTGACTGACCGACAGACACTGCAGAAGAATGCTTTCCATAAATTCATGGAGCAGAGAGCATTTGCAAAGATTAACAACATGAATTGAGGAATGTCTAGTAGTTACTGTTACTATCTGTTGTTAAAGATTATACCACTGAAACCAATTTACCACTAACTGACAGTCGATTACACGTTACGTAGCAACAGTAAGACTGCCAAAAATGCATCAGTGTGATGTGAAACAGAGCTGCATGGAGGCTTTGTGTTTGTGCCTTGATTTTTTGTTTTAGGCCTCCAGACTGATTGTCCCGTGAGGCCGCCATAGTTGCCACCTTAGTTACTATGGTTACAGATGTAGCTGAGAGATCAGCCTGCATTTACCTGCTCATACAAACAGAAGTCAGTTCGCTCTGTGGTCCCACGCACCATCCAATCATCAGACAAGGTTCAGCTTCATTTATTTTCTTTACCATGCATTGCTATTCTGTGTTTGTGTGTGTGTGTGTGTGTGTGTGTTTGTTCATATTAGTGGAAGGGGGTTGTTTCTGAAGAAAAACCACTTTCTCTAACGTTTCTCGACTTAAAGAGAAGTCAGGAGTTTCAGTAACTGTGAGAGGTTTTGTGTGTGTGTGTGTGTGTGTGTGTGTGTGTGTGTGTGTGTGTTAGTGAGTGAGTAGTGGGTACAGGCAGGAAGAAGTGTGATGTGTGTGTGGAGTCAAGTGATAGTGTGTGTTTGTGTGTGATCAGATGCTCTGTCATCCATTATACTTATCAATTATTCTTATCTAGTAGGTTGTGAGTGTGTGTGTGTGTGTGTGTGTGTGTGTGTGTGTGTGTGTGTGTGTGTGTGTGTGTGTGTGTGTCAGAACAGCAGTATGTTGTTGCTGATAGTGCTCTGGGGATGAACAGTGTGTTTCTGTTTTCCATTGATTGCCAGTCAGGATTCACTTATCTGTCCTGACACAGCAGGCAACCGATTATGTACACACACACACACACACACACACACACACACACACACACACACACAAGCAACTGATTTCCTCTCTGCTGAAACACAACAGTAGCACACAGACATTTTAAACTTTCCTGCAGCAGGAGGTTAAAAATCAACTAATTAGCCTATATCTGATGATATCGTTATTACAGTAAGACTGTGACAAAAGTACAAGTATTGTTTTTAAAACTCAGTTTTCTTCTTTCCAGTTTCCAGCCGTTGTCATATAAATTATACATTCATTTACAAATAGGTAAAGGATGGCAAGCTGTGTGCATTTAGTTTGTACAATTTGTCTAACAAAGACAGGAGGAGTAGTGTCCGTTATTAAAAAATGATTTAAGAGTTAATGTGTGTAAAGAATACAACATAACAAGATGAATATAAGTTCAATAAGTTCATTCCCCATTTCCTCCATCCAGCATGTCAAAGTGTCTTTGGGTAAGATGCTGAACTCTACATTGAGAAGTGCTTTGAGTGGATGGAAGACTAGAAAGGAGCTAGAACTCTAGTTATTTACTAGAGATGCACCCAATGTTCGGCCACCGAAATTAATCGGCCAAAAATAGCAAAAAAAGCACTTTCGGTGTTCGGCCTAATATGTCAAAAGACCAAAGAATTTTTACCAAACAATTACGTTGACATGTCAGCAGTGTGGAAGCATTTTAAAGTGTCAGAGAAAGACGCAAAAACTTCCCGTTTGCAGACACTGTTCTGCTGAATTGTCTCCTTGCACATCCACTCCATCTGTGGCTGACTTCTCAGAAAAGGCAACAAACGGTCTGAACAGCTTGGAGTGTTTCTGTCACTTGTTTGTGAAAAGGCAATTAAGCTAGCCATACCTGAATTTGGAGTGCACACATTTTCAAGCCTTTATGGTGATACTAGATCCACTGAAACGGACCAGTGCCAGCTGACAAGCAGGTTAGCGGCTTTATCCTGTCACTTTCTCTCTTTGCAAAGACAAGTGCTGCAGTATGAGAGCCCTACCTGAACAGACTTAATGAATTTAGCGCGAGGATACACATGAGACAGTGCCTGGTTTTCAAAATAAGGTGTCTATACAGTATGGAAATAAGATTAATTGGATTATATTCACAGAAACTGTACAACATATTACATGTTGTTGAAGTATGCCGACTTCCCCGAGTCCGTTGATGAGAAAGGATCAGAAGGAGACGAGTTATCAGATTCTTACAATATTTTATTGAGCTCACAAAGCAGATATTCCCCACAAGAGTCTGAGATTCTTCCTGGTAAGCAATAACTATATAGTTGGAACCGCACCCAGATGCACCTCTTCCTTTGGCCTTATTTAGCTATGTCTGGTAAAGATGCAAATATCATGGATGACCTATGACCGTGTGTAACCTTGCTTGTACCAGATAGAAGATTCTTGACAGTATGCAGTGTATGGTGTGTGTGTGTGTAAGTATTGGGGAAGAACAGTGTATCGGGTGTGTGTGTGTGTCTGTCGAGTGATGTATAAGTGTGAGTGTATGCTCTGCATGCTGCAGGGTTCACTGGGTGAAAAGTGTGGTTTCTGTTTTCTGCACAAGCTCTATGATTAATTATATGCTGATTAGCATGATGCTAGACATTTTGTTCCTTTCTTATCTCTACGTCAATCTTAAGCAAGTCACACTTCTAAGTATACTAAAGAGCAAAAGCAAACCATTAATAAATGTATAATCACACAATGTGTCCATTAAAAGTAAATGGACACAGTGAAATGTACTTGCTTGGTATTCAGTATTTGGCAATTTGTTCATTTTATTTGGTTTTGCCTTCGATGAAGAATACATGAAGTAAATACATAAATAGTTTGTATGTTAGGTACTATTTTCAGCCATGGATTGATACAATTGGAAGTTCTAGTGACTATCAGTGTGGGTAAGGACAGGGTCAAAACAAACTGTGTGTGTTTCTGGTAATGAAGAAACATGTTACCCAGTGCAACAGTGTGCCTCAATGTTTTTAGACAACAATGGAGCTCTGAGGCTCTGAGGATTGAAAATATATCAGGCTTTGGACAGAGACATTTCTCGTAGGAGGATCACTGTTGATTTTGGCCTTTTCACGGGATTAGTTGGTTAGAAAAAATTTAATATTACCAGTCATTAAGTCAAACCGTCACATTGCTCTGGCATTTTTTTAAAACTTTCCCTTGAAGTCTAATTGTCAGCATTCAACCATTTTTCATAATGTAATGCATTCCCTATTTCTAAAGCTGAAACATTACAGCTTCATGTCTAATGACACTAAAACTAACCATGGGACCATGAAAAGTGTCCTCACTCTCAAGGTCTAAAATTGTAATGGATCCTCACAAAGATATGAAAGAAAGTATAAGTATACAGAAGTATATATGACAGCTGCATTTCTTACACAGCCATAGTCCACCAGGTGTTTTCACTTTGCGTGATCAGACCTCTTCTCAGGATTGTGTGTGTGTGTAGTCTGTTTGATTAATTAATTGACATCAGCCCTCACTCTCCTGCACTGTTCATCTTGACACCTGATTTTTGAAGAAAAGTTACTTGATCAGCAAGTTTTGGTCTAGTTTTCATTGAGGAAAACTTCAGTCTGATATACATGAAGTCAAACTATGCCAACCTGATTTGTCGGCTTCTGTAACAAGTAAACAAAATACCTTGGGTACCAACAGCATGGTAAAACAATGGAGACTAGTAAACATTTGTAATGCTTCTGTCACATCAACTCGCCTCCAGAGTTGGTTGTGTACGAGACCAAAGGACCATACAACACCATTTTCCATTAAATTTGGAGGTTTATCTTGAATGATTTTAGCTGAAGTGAGGCATCCATATTTAAGTAAAATCAATTGTGGGTGGTGGTTTTAAAAATCCTGGGAAACAAACAAATGAATGTAAAATCTTGTTATGTTTAGCCTATTTGTGAAGTTTAATTGTGACATTCCAAAGTCACAATCCATGTTTCCATTAATGTCAAAATGTCCTTCGTCAAACAAGAGAAATGCGCTAAATGGGAGTGGGAAACACTTTTGCAGATAAGTTCTGACATAGCGAACATGTAACTAACGAATGACTCGCAGCTGTTTCCGCTCTCGGCATCTTCCCGGATATTCTTTTAAAGCACGAGACATGGCTGGTAGCAACGTACCCCCTTAAAACACATACTTAAGGACCTCTCTCCATTTTTCTGTGATCCATGGTTCTCAGGTCCATGCAGCTGGTTTTGTTTCTGGTTTCCAACCCATTCTTCTTGTTTATTACAGTCATGTGTAACGTTAAACTTATTCCGTAACGACGCTTGTCGCAGCATGGTTTATTTTCTTCAAATGATGGAAATGCAGCTAATTTGCATTCTCTTTTTTTTCTTTTTTTGTGAGTTTCAAAAGTTCACTTAAAATTCATGGTGACCATGTAAATTCCAAAATCCAGGCATACCTCCAGACTCAGCTCCAACCTGAGCAGAGATCTAATCAGACAGAGTAACTGAAAACACCTGTGTGTGCGTGTGTGTGTGCAGGGCGCACATTCAATGTGTCTCCTGCTGAACAATTTTATGTCTAAGAAGACCTTGGGGGGCATTTGGTTTTCACAAGGACAACAGTACATGTGTACACACATGCACACACCTACAAACAGCCATGGAGAAAGTGCAGCAGGATGCACTTTTACATGTTCCTGGCAAAGCTGCGGTTACTCCCTTTGATGACTACCACCAAGCATGCTGAACCACACACTCACACACACACACACAGACGCCACATGAAGGCTGTTCCCAGAAGGAATGCTCCATGGCTGCCTGCCTGTTTTCCTCATCCTCCTTCCAGCAGCTGACTGAGGTCAGACTGACGCTCTCTTCCATTAAAATCCTTGGAGAAAAAACTCCACCCGAAGCCACTTAAACGCTTTAAAAAACAGCTGCTGGTGGTCTTCCTTAGATTTTTGGCTCGGTGTGGTGTTTTTGTCTTCCTTTTCCAGGCCATGATTTTTCCTGGTATGAAACAATGGTAATTGTTAGTATTTCGTGTCACTTTCGATAAAGGTTCCACATTTATAAGTTCTCACGGAAGGTGGTGTTTTTTAAAATCACAATGCCCATGAAATTTTTCACTCATATTTTCCATTTTATTTCTTGTCGCTCTTCATAGTGCTAAGATGCAGATACAAATTACTCATTTGTGAGTCTGCATTTGTGAATTACCAAAGAAAAGTGTAAAAGTGCATTTGTATTCAGCACAAGGAAACGTCTGTCTGTCCCAAAAGTCTTTACTATTGTTCCTGTTTAAATATCCAAACCAGAGATCGGAGATTCAACTCTTTTTACTAACTCCAGTTTGTGTGAGTAACTTACTTAGACAGTGAGGTTTTCAAGTCACTCGAACACCCAAGTCATCCAGAGCTATCTCAATCCCTCACTGGTCACAGTGCCAGAGACTTCTACCAGCTGAGACAACTAATTTCTGGTTTAGCCCTCCCTAACCTAGATGGACTAGAATAGTTTCATCTTGCAGCTCTTCTGGATGTTGCAAATGTTATCGGACAGAACAGATCAAATTCTGATCATTTCACTAGGGTTGTGAGGCTGCCAGCATTTTCCCCATGATTATGTGTGGGAAGTCAGTCCCATTGATCTGTGCTCAGAACAGCATGCATAGCTCTACAGACTGCTGACCAGAAATGTCATGACTGATCAACTGGAATTGAGTAGTAGTTAACTACTAAAATGGACAAATTAAAATTCATGGACGGTTACTGACTGTGGCATGGAACTTGTGGGTGAGTGAGTGAGTGATTTGTGCAGTCCGAGTCAGACTTTTATCTTAGGGCAAGGAGCGAACTCCAGGCTGGGAGAACAATTTCTGACAGCCAGAGTTGTTGCTTAATTAAATCAGTGAACAAGTTAATGGGCATGATGACTCGTCACTCAAGAGTCTTCACAAGAGGGTTTTATTAATCCAAACCAACATATTTTGGCTTGTAGTCACATGGCTACAGCAGATTCTCAATTTAGCTTCCTTGAAGTATCCATTGTAACATTCCTTTCCTGCAATAATATTATGTAGTTTACGGTATAAAATAAAATAATGATATATCCAATCAAACCTTTTTCACAGCAGACATTTTTTCACCCAGCATTACACCACCTTTGCTTTTTACATGGAATCAAACAATGACATCAGAGGAAGCGGGGCATGTAACATTGTCAGTGTTAGCTTCTATGGTAACATATAACATACGCATTGGGCACGGTGAGAGAACTGAGTGTTGAGGTTCTTATACAAGCCGTGCACATTTATCCCACTCTGCAAACACTAACAAAGTTGGTGTGCAATTTATGCAACATGATGGGAAAAACGCAATTTGCGATTGATTTGATGCTAACTGCTAGCAGATGCTTTTTAAATTCCCCGGTGGTGGGTCACACACATAACAGGTCCTCAAAGCTTAACGGAAAGCCAGCATGTACAATACAAAGACCCTGAAACCTGCACAACAAAATGTAATGCAGCCATCGTTAACATTATTAACTAAAGCAGTGCTCATCCTGCTATGACTTGTCTAAATGTCTGCCATGAAATAGGTATATTGTTTTGTGGTGGGGGCAGACAGACAAATATCTCAAAACCTTAACAAGTGAAATCAAAACTATCTGACCCACAGAGGTAAAATGTTTGATTGATTAACCAAACCTTTTAATTAACACACGAAACAGATGATAAAAGGGACGTCTGCAAATATTTGCTGAAAATGTATCAGAGACGGAGGTGACACATGGGGGAAGTTGATAAAGGATGGGTGGAACAACAGTTGGTACCATCCAGAGTAGTTCTCAGCCTTCCAAACTGTAGAAATCAAAATGTCAAAACTGCGACACTGTCATATAAGCATGTATCTCCCCTGGTTTTTGTTATATTTGGCTTGTTTTCTGTACCATTCATCATCCCCAAAGCACATTTTCCACTTATTCATGTTTCTCTGACACCACTGATGTTTCATAAAGCGCTCCCTACATGTTTTCACGTTGGTTTGTAGTTTTCCTTGTTTTTAATTCTCTATAGGTCAAAATATTTTTTTAAGTCACAGCCCAGCTCTTTGTCCTGTCTTCCGACATATTCAGTACTTAACAGCAGGAGGATTTTCCTCAGGACAAATTATTTACAGCTCTACAACACTAACATTTAGAGAGAGAGAGAGCGAGAGAGTGAGTGAGTGTGTGTGTGTGTGTGTGTGTGTGTGTGTGTGTGTGTGTGTGTGTGTGTGTGTGTGTGTGTGTGTGTGTGTGTGTGTGTGTGTGTGTGTGTGTGTGTGCGTGCGTGCGTGTGTGTGTGTGTGTGTGTGTGTCGGTCTGTCATTACACAGTTTGGTGCCGTGAAAGCTATAATTTCAGAGGAATGAAGAGAGAACGAGGTCTCTTTGTTTCTTTGACCTTAGTGACCTGCAATAATGACAGAAAACCTCCATTTCTAATTTTGTCCCATTTCCTTTCCCTTACTTACATAAAAGAAGCTGTGAAAGTTGTCTCAGGAGCATCCTGAGGAAATATTGATATAAAGGGGTACCTTGATGTGCAAGTTCGCTATGTTACACTGCTTAGGTTGTTTTGTTTAAAAATTAACTATTACTACAACGCAAGAAATTTTCACCTTTACCTTTCAAACTGAAAAATACAACATACACCTTCTGAATTTAAATTTCTCTCAAACTCATTGCATTGTTAACTCTTCATAAAACACACTTTTTTAAACTCGACAGACAAAATCATTGCAATTATTGTCTTTGTCACTCTGGTTTGGTTGAAATAAACCCTTAATTCATAGAGTTAGATGTGAAAATATTCTGGCTCTTCTGCTCCACCTATTTACCACGCCTGTAACATTGTCTGATTCTCGATCAACAGTTAAAAAAGGACCAAAACTGATGTAGCAGATTCAGAAATATTGTCTTTTTTTATCCACACATTCTTTTTCCTTGCTGCCCAGATTATCCACAATGCAACTTGACGACCTGCTGTTAGATCAGACATTTAGGTGTGTTATGCTTCTAGCAAATTAGCCTCAAGCAGGGATGAGGAGCGGGCTACAGAGGTCTAGCTCTTTTCTTTCTAACTCCACACGCCCAGACATTTTCTTGTAGTCACCTTGTGTTCTTCAACCCCTACCAACGCTGACTGGTTGATGTAATTTCACTTGATCACTTTATCACACTTCGCACAGCTGTAAATAGACTTTAATGTGTAAAAAATCCTTTAAGTGACAAAAACAGTTAGTCTTTCTCTTGCTCCTTTCCACCACTGATGTGCTTGTGAGCATGCCCCTGGTGCCACACTGCTCCGTGTCCAACAGATAAGACGGTGGTTGTGATATTTAAAAGGACCCTTAGGGGCCACCTGACCAGTAAATTTACAAGTTACTGTTATCAGGAGAAAACTTTCCAAAATGTCAATGTTTTACAAACTATGATAACCATCCCGCTATGTCATTTTAATTAAATGACAGAGCAATTTCGGTATTATTATCACATCAGCTTTATGAGGGGATACATTTCATTTTAATAAATGCTAGAGCATGTACAATTGTTTGAAAGCATGAAAATGCCCCAAAATAAGAGAGATGAGGTTTAAACATTACTGAAAATTCTGCTTAAGGCACCAGCTTAGGTAGCAAGGTCTTCTTAAGAAAAGACAATGTTGTGAGACTGATCATGTTCCTCAGATGTTCTTATTAGCTCCCTGCTGTGCATGCATAACACTGTGGATTGTCCCGCTGTGAACCACCCTGAATTATGTATGCTGTGGTGTAATGTTAGTTCTGAGGGAAATTAGTGAGCAAGCAGTTCTTTTCAGATCTTAATTATCACACAAGAGGGAAATCTTCAGACAAGAGTCTATGTGATTAAGGAACCGAAGGGTATGTATTAATTATGTCCATGAAATAAGTTAAATTGAACCTGGGGCACCGGATGTTTGGAAACCTGTATCTCTGACCCAAGAGGTGGACGTCAGATTCCTAAACAGAGAATACGCTGGAGGGATTTTGCTTTTTCCATGTGATTTTACTTTATTAGCTGATGAGGAATCTGTTCACAATAAATGCTTTTACCGATCACACTCACATTCCTGTTCAGTTTATTTCTGTTCATCAACAAAACACCGAAAAAGTAAAGACTGATTCAATCTTGGATCTGTGAATTAACACCATCTGCTTTCTTCCTTTTTAACATTGACAGAAACTTCTGCAGAAAATTCAGTCCTTGGTTAATGTTAATATTCCAGAGAAATGTAAATAATTATTCAATTAAATATCTGGACTGCTGCTCAAATTGCTTTTTCTAGGAGCTGATAGTGCTTTAAGAGGACTGGTGTCTCTGAGGTTGTCACAGCAGAGGGAGTACTGCTGAAATGATTTGATGTTTGGTCTAGAGGATTTTATTCCCAAGGTGCAGTGTTAAATACATGCAGCCCACTTAATATAAAAAAAACAATTATAAATAGGCACACTAGCCAGGACTAATTGCATGCAGCTAACATTGAAACAGTGGTTCTCAAACTGAGGGGTGGGCCCCCATGGGAGGGGATGGAACCACTCCAGGGGGCATGGATGACCTGAATTAAGCTCAATTAATGTGATTTATCAGATGTGAATGTGATTTATGCCAGGCAGGGAAATAAAAAACAACACTTTGCTGATTTTATCATGCTCACCTGAATCATTTATTTTATTTCAATCCAATTCAATTGGGCTCCTTTTTTTATTTGTTTTCCCCCTGTATCATTTATGACTGATATGAATTCAAATATGTTTCTGTGTAGTGGGGGTGCATTTGAAAAGGGGTCACCATGGAAAAACTTTGAGAACCACTGCATTAAAACAACCCTCTTTGTAAGTTTTTGGAGATTTTCTCTCACAATATATACTGTGAGAATAGGGCTTTTTGTTGTTTTCTCTTTTCTTTCATAAAACATTACCTCACTTATGAACTCCATATCCGGTTAATATAAGTACTAAGGTACTTACAACTTGACAATTTCCACATGTTGTACGGAATAGTGGAAGTGATGTTTTGTAGTGCACAGACAGATTTCACACTCCATGTTGTCCATTTAAAGTGTAACTGATAAATAGATATTAGATAGCTGCATGTTCAGAAATTTTAGGCTTGTCTTATTAGACATAAAGTTACCTGGGAGATACCTCACCTAGAAATCCTCTTTACCCTCACTGTTCATTTGTGCGTTTAAACTAAAACCTTACAAATAAAAGCATCTGAGTTTTTAATGACTTGATGACTTCTCTGCCGTCCTGGCACTCTTAGAACTCACTGCTGCCTTTGATACTGTCGACCATTCAATCCTCTTGTGAGGTTCGGAAATTGAGTAATCATTGATTGAAGCCGTTTTGATGTGTTGATGAGTAGTTCACACATAAGGACTGGCGGCCGCCAATCCATCACTGATTTACCCCTGATCACAGCCTGACGGTTGCCGATCTCTCTGACCAGCAAATCTGGTTTAAAATCATGTAGTGTGAACTAGGCTTTAAAGGATTAATTTTAAAATCTTACTTTTAACTTTTAAATGTCTTAATGGATTGGCGCCACCTTACCTAATGGAGGTTCTTCATGTTCACACTCCAGCTAGACTCGGCTAATCTCCTACTTCTGGATATGCCTAGGAGCAGGCTCAAACCAGAGGTGATCGAGCCTTTGGTGTAGCTGCCCCCTAACCTGTGGAACAACCTGCCAGTCTATATCAGTACCGCCGCAACTTTCAAATGCTTAAAATCATTGTTAAAAACACATCTCTTTCTTTGGCATTTCCAAAGTTTCTAAAGTTATCCTGGGCAATTTTATTATCATTATAGATCATATAGTCAAGGGCATACGGTGTATTCTAATTAATGTTTTAATGCTGTCGTCAAGCCACAGTCAAATTAAACCTTTTTTTATCTTTATTATCTTTAAAATACCTAAAGAAGATTTATTTTATCTCTCTACAAATTAATCTACTCAAAGTCCTTCCATCAACACCTGGCTGGAGTTTGAGAACCACTCTCTTTAGTATGTGTGTGTGTGTGTGTGTGTGTGTGTGTGTGTGTGTGTGTGTGTGTGTGTGTGTGTGAGAGCTTATTTAGTAGCTGCTACCGTCTAATTAAAGCAGACAGACAGACAGGCTGCAGCAGCCTGTCTGTCTGCACAGAGACACATTGCAGGACAAGGAGTCCTAATAAGGAGGAGATCACAGCAGTGGGCACACACACACACAGAGCGGTAATCCCATTCCCAGGCTGTCTCCCCCCCCTGGGGCTTCGGCTGTGTGTGTGTCCTATTAGCTTTCTTATGCCATGAAGTTCACTGGGCCAGTCAACCAGTCAGTTGGTTTGTCGGTCAGTCAGTCAGTTAATTAACCTTTTACCCCCTCACTCAGCATTTTTACCGTATGATAAGGGAAGAAACTAGAAGACATTAAGCATCTAACTAGGACCACGTTTGCAAATTACAACCACATTTGTTAGGGTTTCTGTAGATTACCAGCTCAAAGTACATAATGGCATCTTTCAGATACGTCCTGTATAAGGTCTTCTAAAAATCCAATATTTGTCATAGTATTTGGCTGCTCCACCTGATCTCAAGCTCAGTCAGATGGTGATTGATGGTGATCACATCCCAAGCACAAAGATTATTTAACATTTTAAAAACGTGGTTGAATTGTGTAAATTATCTGCATTTATTTTACATTTGCAATATTGCAGATGTTTCTCCTGTGTTGGTTTAAATATTAGTACAAGATGTGCCCTTTATGTCATAACCAAAACAGTGTGTCACTAGGCAGTTGGCAAATTAAGTGTGCTTCAGTCAGTCAGCTACCGGTAAAGAGGTTAATACTGTCACCATAATGGAAACTGGTCAGCTGATCAGCATTTTAACAAATTAGGTGAGTCAGTCAGACAATTTGACAATGAGACAGCCAGTCCTGAGTTACTGAAGGTTCAGTTTGCAGGTTCAACTGAAGTAGAGTCCACAATCCTCACAGGGATTTTGCACCAGTGCCAAGTGCAACATTGTGCAGAAGCAAAGCCATTATTTCCAAGAGCGATTGAGTTCTCTCTCAAAGTAGCATGCATACTCTGAGGTTGTGCAGATTCCTGGAGTTATGTCCACTCTCTGATTCTATACGAAGACAGGGACACCAGATTATAAAATTACCTTTGTAACCATGTAGTGGTGTTACAGCATCCAATTTTAAATGGTGGGATGCAGGACTGTGCAACATGCACGTCATTTTTAGGATACTGCTGGTATGTGTTGAACCACATCTGGAATCTAAGAACATAATGTTTCCCTGCTGTTGAGTTAACGTAACATTAACTTCATAGTTTTTTTCAATAATTGTTCTGATGTGAAACCCACTGCATTAAATGTACTGTAGAGTGGATGCTCATCATCACCATTAACATGGTAAGCCAGGACAAAGACTTGTGATTCATCTAAAACACTGTAAGTATAGGAGAGAAGTGTTTCTGAAAAGTTACATGCTTGAGAGTTAAATCCAAAATCACGTGGGATATTCATTTACCTAATATATGAAGGTGGTAATGTGCAATTTTAACCCAACACTTAAGACAAACATGTATTTATTGCTCAGCTGATGATAAAAGATTGGTTGAAGCAGTGAATTTAACAAAAGTTAAATTATTTAAATGAATTACATATCTGTTTGTTGTGGGATTTACATGACACAATTCGGAAATCCCAGAATTAACCAGTTACTCACAAAATAAACCAGTGACTCAGTTAGCCAGCCAGGAGGTTTGGTATTCATAGCTGAAACCAGGCCAGTCAGTCAGTCTGCCAGTTGGCCTGTAGGTGGCACATTAACCCACTTATTCCAGATCTCCCTTCTTTGTGTGTTGGGACTGCTGTTCTGGTGTGTTCTGCTGCTGTGATCCGCCCCTACATTGGCTGCTGCAGACAGAAAACTGTCCTTTCAAATATGGAACAGCAGATTTTCCCAAAAATTTAGCCAAAAGCCAAGGGTTTCTTTGTTTGTGGAAATGTGGTTTGCATTTACACTCAGCACAAATAGTTTCCATATGACAGACTCCCAGCAAGGCTGTGATTATCCTTAAAGTGAAGAATGCATGAATAAAAGGCAGGCATGAATAACAATAAACATGTAGGAGCTGTTTATTTACATGTATGAAGATACACAGGTTGAAATGGAGCTTAATTTACAAGCCTTTTGTCATGTGTGGACAACACTTCATGCATATTTTTTAACCATATATATATATATATATATATATATATATATATATATATATATATATATATATATAATGTTATAGCCATATATTTTTATATACATCTGTTAAATGTCAGATTGCCACAAACTGAATATTCTCATGTGAAATATCATATTTAAATAGGCGTGTGAGTAGGCTATATTTAAGATATGAATGTAAATGCATGTATATGGTCGTAATGAAGACTGTGAGCTCCTATTTCAAGATTCCTTGCTGAGAACTCACGTGAACCGAGGCTGACTCGCATCTGATTGGCCGCCGCCTCCGCACGTGTACCGGCGAAGCCTTGTCCGTTATGTAACGTGCAGTGCAACTGGGAGCGGTATGGGGGGTAAAAGGAGCAGGGGGAGGAAGGGGGCTGCGGTATCAAACTGTGGATGTTTGGAGTTCATTCATCTCAGTGCGCAGTCCTTTCACCCACTTACTATTATTTATAAAGCATATACGTTATATTAAATATCCTTTATTTTATCCGTTTTAGTTTCATGTGAAGTGCCCATGAATGTGATTTTTTTTAATTTTACATTTTGTGTATTGTTAAAAGAGAAAATGCAGGGGAATAATATGCATGATAGGAAAACAAACATCCTTAACATCTTTTGAAAGATGAGGAGTCTATAGGGACAGTCTGAGCACTGTAAAATGTGTGTATGAAAGAAAAAACTTAAATTCAAGTTAAAAGTGCAATAGAGACAGTTCTGTTGATGACAGCTTGGAGATGGCTTGTGGTTTTAGTTGTAGTAGTAGTAGTGGCAGCTCTAAATGTAGGCTAGAAGTAGGAGGAGTTGGACAGATGGATGGTGAAATATCCCTGCAAGAGTTGGAATTGGAGGCAACGTGGCTGTTAAAGCATTCGATCCGTCTGTCTCTCCCTCAGTGATAATACTGCATAGCCTACTTAAAGGTAGAGAGGTGGGGAAAAAACACACCATAAGTTACTTGCCTGGACCACGCCTTACAAATTCCGAAGAGGTATACTACTATCCACATTCCCACTAATGACTGAGAAAGTTAGTTTATATTATGTGCGATGAATCATACATGAATGTGAACATGGACTACAGTCTATGCTACTGACCCTGAAGGCATCGCTTATTAGATTCATGTTCTGATTGCTCCTTATAAAACGAAAAATAAAACCTTTAAATTGTATTCGGGGTTACTAGCGGCTCAAAATTCCGCCCTGGAGCGAGAGAGACAAGTAGACAGACAGGCATGTAGTGAGACACCCGGCTTCTGACCGCAGTCCACGTGTTGTCTGTCCATTCTATCCTATCCCAACTTTTACCCGCCACCATTTTCCTGGAATCCCAGCCTGAGCTGTATCACTCCGCGGTCAAGACAAATAGACCCCGAATTAAATGCAAAATTAACCATACTCGCCGCCGTTCCCGTTTTCTCCGCCTGGACTTGATCAAAACGGGAACCGATGGCGGATATACTGGCGATAAATTGGATTGCCGTTAACGACCTGTTGACGGTCTTTACGTTTTGGCGCGATTTTGGACTGGCGGACGCACAAAGTGGTAGCGGACATATAACTCTAGCGAACCCGACAGCCACACCTACTCTGTCTGCCGGGAGCGGAGCAGAAGAAGGAGAGGATTGTAGACAGGAGATTTACAACATGCTGCCCTGTTCTAACTTTAATTTTACACGCAGAAAATTCCACCCTACCAGAATATTCTAGTTCTTTATATATATCAGTTGGGATTTTATTGGATATTTCGGACGTTTTCCTCGATTTTTCTTCATTTTGAATTTCCCTTCTGTAAAGACAGTTAAAGGTAAGGGGCAGCTGCATGCGGGACAAATGTTATCCAACTTAACACATGGGACGTTTTAGTCACCTCATGGCTGGGTGTTAAATTGCGCCTTTGTGCTTTTCTTTATTGTAATTTTAGCTTTCATGTCATTTCAAGTGGTAAAGTAAAGAAAGAATGCCGGTTTCACGTGGAGACCCGGCATTGCTCAACCCATGCGGGGTTTAAATGACCCATGCAGCGGGTTAACCATTACAGTTTATTTTAAGGACTTTGAGCTTTTGCGGTGCATCGACTGACTTTTTTCACACGGAAACACTGAACTAGGACAGATACAAGTCATGCTGCATGCAGGTTGAGTTTTTTTTTTAAGGAAATGTGTCGCTGTGAAATCTGGTAAATATCTGTGCACTTTTAATAAGTCTGGTGCAAAAGCATGCAGCCCACAAGACCTAATGAGAAATAATGACGCTTAAGCAGATCTGCATTCAAAATCCTTTTTACAAATTGGTATTTTTTAATATTGTTCAGTTGCTGTACTTAGTCGCCGGGAGTTTTGCATGCATTAATGTGTAATAGGTAATAATAATAGTCGTTTAGTGTTGACTTGGGGAAAATCACAATATATATTTATTACTATTTTTGTCCTGTCTTGTCACGACACAGACTTTTCCGTATTTAAGTTTTCGGCTCAGGTTTCCCCAGGCTGAGATGGTAAAGAAAGGCAGGCTTTAACTCCTGCCTGTCTGCACCACACACACTGTTGCTTTGTTCTCCAGCTCAGCCTGCTATACATACACATACCATAGCCATATTATGGGACACCCCACCCCCTCACCAAGTAGGACTGCTTCTCAGTCTGTCTACTTTTACATATGTTTGTTTCATTAGATTACTGATTTTTTTTTTTAAATAACATTTTGCAGTAATGGTTGTATTAACTATTTTATGATGAATTGGCGGGTTTACTAAAAAACCGAGCATGTCCTAACTGGTTAGTGTTGTCATACCAGATCCTTGGGGCTTTTTAAAATGATAAATGCTTTGTGCTAAGTAACGTTAGGTTTTGTATTCTCTGGACGAAGTTGTGAGACTGTCTTGGATTTCCTGCAGGGAGACTGAAGTGTTCAGTCGTGTGTGTGAAATAGCAGCAGAGGTTTTAAGTGTTGAGTAACAAAAGAGAAAACAAAGGCAAGCCACCCATCCCTTCTCTTAAGATTTTGTTTTCCATATCAGCAGGCAGCCGGGCTCCATTTGTGGGGGGTTTTAAATTAACTTTCTTAGAAGGAAAATGTTAAATTGTGGAAAAAGGGTAAAGTTTCTGCCCCAGTCTCTCCCAGCTGTTCTATGATGTCATGGGGAGGGGCGTCCTTAATCTTTTTGGGTGATTTACTGCCTCCTGGGGAGCAGTGGGGCGGGGCTACGGTGATGTAAACACAGATAAAAAGCGCACACTCTCGGTCAGGGTCTCAGTCTAGAGAAACTGGTTTAAACTTTCACTACAACACGTGTTGGTGTTGCTGCTGGGATTTACCCTTTTTACGCTCTTTTTAGGCGCTGCTTTAAACACACTACTGGCTCAGCTTCTCTGGATCTAAACCTAAAACGCTCCACTACCTCTCTGATTTAGTTTTTTTGTCCTGTTTTTTGTTGTTCTCCCAGATTCTACAATCAAACATGTTGCAAAGCTTCGCTCAGTCGCAGGACTGGCTTTATTCTGAGCCGCTGCTGTTTGATGATGAGTTCTGCCAGAGTTTGATGAAAGACCTCCAGTCGCTGCCAACACCGCCGCAGTCTCCCCCTATGAAGGCTGGGATGGGCGGCACTAAGCCCCTATCCAAAGAGGACCAACTGAGCTACGTGTCGGACATCCTGCTGGAGGATCATGACATGCAGCTCAACTGGAATTGCGACTTCTTCCACTCCAATGCTGGTGAGAAGGAGGGCGAGCCCAGCCTGCCCTGCTCCTCGCTGGAGGAGAGCGTTGAGGACTGCCTCTGGCAGTGCCTGGTAGCAGACAAGAGCTTGGAGGAGAAGCTGGTCTCCACAATGCTCGGCTCCAGCCCGCTGCTGTCCGACATCAACACCAGCATCTTTGAGGAGATCGCTGGCTCCACGCTGGACTGCCAGAACCTGATGGACAATCACGAGCCCAGCGAGGCCACATCAGATTACGGATCAACTGGTGGCGAGTTGTCCAACTATTCCTCCAGTGACTCTGGTGAGTTCAGATCTTATCCTCATTTCCACATTAAATTTAGCCAGAATTATTGGACTTGTTGTGAGTATTTAATCTTTGATCCCATTAGGATCATATATTTAACAAAATTCTGCCCTTTTAGACTAGTTTGGATTTTTCTTGATGTTTCTGATAGTTATATCAGACTTTAATCTCATTCCTCCCTTGTTATTATGCAGCTTATCAGTATAAACACTCCTTGCTCAGAACTGCTTCTCTGGCATTTAATTGATAATTCACTGTTAATGTTTAGTGGCACTGAGCCGGATTGTTATTTGCACTCAGCTTATCTGGACTCCCACCTGTAATCTGCATAACCCAAGAAGAGGAGAGGATGTTGTTGCAGCGTGGGCGGGCTTTAATCTTTTGACTGACATGAGTAGATGAGAGGTTTTAGGAGATAGAATTAACTGTAAGGGTGTGTGCGTGTGTGTGAGTGACTCATGTTCAGCGGTAACAGTTGCGACTCCATCCATTAATTTGTAATGAGTCATTTTACCGACTGGAGCCCTCTGGCTTTACAGTCCTGGCTATAAACCAGGGAGGAAGAAGCAGATATGCATGGGATTTTCTTTCAAGGGTTACTCATTGTTAAAACATGGGAATATATAAATGACACTAATTTTGGATTTATGTTTTAATATAGTTTTTTGAAATTTAACTGTAGATGGCTATTCATGATTCAATTTCACTTGAAATACTTTATTGTACATTTCAGGCAACAGAAACTGTAACTAATGTTTAAACATGTAACTGCTGCTGTGATCTTGAGCTGCCTTCATTCATTAACAGACTTACTGCTTACAACTCTGTAGCTTCTGCCCATTTATGGCTGTTTACAGTAGAAAGAAAGATTTTCACTACTGATTGGTTTCGTGTGTGAGCTACATTGGTGTGTTATATACAGTGTGTACAGTCTACACTACTTTATTTTTGGTGTCAGAGCGCCACTGAAATGTCTTGACACCTTCACAGAGAAGATAAAATTACCACAAGGGTCACAAAACACGTGCCAGAAAACTCATCCAACCTCCCTTTCTCCTTTCTCTTCTCTCTGACAGAGGAGGAAATTGATGTGGTGACTGTGGTGCGCTGCCCCTCCAGCCCCTCCCCTGTGCCCTCTTCGGCTGACCTGTCTGTCCGTCAGCAGAAGAAGGAAGAGGAGCAGCGAACTCTGCAACGTCACCACTTTGAGATCCAGCTGCAGCACAACTATGCAGCACCCTGTCCCGCCTCACCGCCTCCTTCATCCTCTTCCTCGTCCAACAAGCGCTCGAGAGGAAGTGACAGCTCATCGCGCTACTACCACTCTTCTCGCAGCTCTTCTTCATCTTCATCCTCGTCACGGTATCATCACCACTCGTCCCGGAACTCGACAGAGACTGAGGATGAGGAGGAGCGGCGGCGGACACACAATGTGATGGAGCGGCAGCGGCGCAATGAGCTGAAGAACTGCTTTATGCGCCTGCGGGACAATGTGCCCGAGCTCTCGCACAATGACAAGGCGTCCAAGGTGGTGATCCTGAAGAAGGCTCGAGACTGTATCTATGGTCTGGAAGATGAGGGCCACAGACTGCAATCCAAGAGAGACAAACTTAGAGCCAAACAGGAAGAGCTGAAAGCCAGGCTAGAACAGCTCCGCAGCTAATGGACCAGGGGCAAACCATGGGCTACATTTTTAGGTGTTTAGAGACAATGTGGGGAGCAAAGGTGGATTAGGGAGGAGACTTTGTACAAGGGCAGATGGATGGGCGGGATAAAGAATGGCGTGTCATGCTGAAAAGGACGCACAAATTATTTACATTTCAAGGACTTTATGGTAACAATAGCTCTGTATAGACTCCCACCTGCAGCTGTTGCCATGGACTAAAACAACACACTCATTGCCTCAGAATTGATCATTCTCATGCCTTGACTGCTGACTGTTGTAGTGTAAAATAGTTTTTAAAGTTGAAAGAAGGAAGGAGGGAGCAGAATTTATTATATTTTGTTTGGCTGGATGCACACTGAAAGACGAGAACAATACATTTTTTGTTATTTGTTTATTTCATCAGAATTGTGAATCTTTACTTTGGGGATGCCAAACGGCACAGGCAAAGTAACACAAGGCACCTGTTGGCTCAAATAACTGGAAGCCACATTTGCTCAGTAGTTGAATGAAACTTGAATATTGTGTTTTCAGGATGTCTTATAGCCATGTTAACCAGTGATCCCTCCATCTGACAGGTGATTATGGTGGCTTTGGAGTTATTTGGCCAACTGCATTTCTTGTCAGTTCAAGTTAAATTCTAAATCTCATGCTATTTTAATTGATCACGAAAAAGGTTCTTCAGTGTGCTTTCAGCCTTGTTTGGCCTCAGGCAGACCCTTGGGCCCAACACCACTCTGTTATCAGGTTAATGTTGTTAATGACAGTACTGTATAGACCAGGTTTGATACTGTAAACGTAACAATGCTCGGTCTCAGTTCAGTTCACCACTAGCTCACTCACTTCAGAGTGTGTGTGTGTTTGTGTGTGAGTGTTTGTGTGTGTTTGCTCAAGTTGGAAACTTAAAATTACTTTGTGTATTTAAGTATTTGTCATTAATAAACTGTTCAAGCTCAGTGGTAGCCATATTAAACAGCATTCAGGTTTTGAGGAGACTGAACTGGAAAGTGAACTGAACTGTGAGCTGTGCTGTCGTAGCAAATCAGCCAAAGTCGGGATAGAAAACCTCTGGACAACATTTGATTGTTGCATGTTCGAAACAGAGTGACAGACCGATGGTGTCCTGACAATGTTCTTTTAAAGGTTCTGGTCGGAGGAAGCTGCAACAGCAGCGCTACTGTGACATTTAATACCGCTGCTTATAGAGCAGCAATTTTGCTAAGTGTAAGTAAAAAAAAAACATTGACACCTTTATTATTAGATGACTATTAATCCAGTGTCAAGTGTCACTGTGATCTATTAGTCAGTGGCCTTCCATCAAACCTTCTTGATTCTCTGTTTGAACCTCTAGCGGGTGTAAAGAAAGAAATTGTAGCTCATTTAATGTCCTTAAAGGCTGAGCTTCATCACATTATGAGGATAAATATACTGTAATTCAGTTACAGAGTGATCACGCTTTCTCATCAGATGTGACATGAGATCTTAGGCCTATGATTACAAAAAATATTGTCCAGTGTTAAATAAGATTTGAACTATGTAACGAATGAGGGCCACTGACCAACATTCCTGTTTTTTAAAAGATGGATTGCCTTCAGTGGTACCCTTCTGTGCCCAACACAAAATACCTATGGAGGAGAGCCATAACACCAAGTAATATTTTAAAAACAACATTTAAACGCTGTACATGTTCACAAGGAACCTGTTGTATCCACTTACTATCAGGTGTTTTGTTGAAATTTTAGCTGAATGCCATTTTCTCCAAAGTCTACTCAATTGTTGCCAACGTCATCCATTTAATGTTGTGATTGTGATGAAATGTGCAAATGGGAAACATTTGCTTACTTGTGTTAATGTCTTAAAATGCATTCTGTTTTTTTGTGTTTTAACAATTCTTCCTTCAGTCTCGGTGTACTTGAACAGACCCTGGTTGGAAGGAATAATGAGGTGTTTTAATGGTAAAAACCTGTTCTGCCTTGAAATGCATTCTGTTCAGGACTCCTTGTTTGATTATGTTGCTGTCTTGTTAAAACCTTGTCTGCTTCTAACATGAACCCGTCTTTCAGGGAAGCTTTCGCTTTTTCTTCCAAATGTCTCCAATATGTTTGTTTTTTTGTCATTTTTGTAGAGCTTCAAAGTCACAAAGAACTGCCTTCTGAAGTAAAGACTAAGAGGTTTTAACAAGAAAGCAGGGATGATTTTTTTTCTTTCTTAGCATGATAAAAACCTACCTCCACCTGGCTGCAGTCTGGCCTGTAATGTTTTTTCTGATATAAATATTGTACAGATTTTTTTAAAAATGTAAATATTTTTGTTATTGTATCATAAATTATTTTAGTGTCTTTTTTGCTTTAAATTGAGGACTTAATAGGAAATGGTATTTCCAAACAGCACTTTTTTTTTAATATTGACATAATTAAAGAATGAATGAGAGCTGTGGCATCTGTGTGGTTTTATTGCTTATATACACACACACACACAGACACAGCCACTCAGTGCACTGTGTGATTATATAGATATACTGTATATCCCCATAGAAAGGGAGGAAATTGTAGAACTTTAGATGATCGAAACATACTCATGAAAACAACTAAACAAAGTGATGCATAAGAATAGAGCTATAAGATGAGTTATAAGCCCATAATAAGATTGATATACTGGGAGTAATTAAATATGGGAAAGTAATATAAAATAAGTCTCATCATGCTTGCCCTAGTTACAAGTTAAACTTGTTTTTTTACCTAAAGTTTGTGAAAAACAAACCAAAGGGATGAACTGAGAATATAATCCTTAAAACGTTTTTGTTTGTTTAACACTCATTGATTAAGCTTAATCACTGTCAGATATGACTAAATACTTGATTGATTAAGATTGATACTTAAGCATCGGGTTAATTGCCAGAATAAGTGAGAACACCTGCATGGGTGTGCAGCAGTGTTTGGCAAAAAAATGCATTACTGTGATAATATTACTTAGTGTAACTAATTACCACTTCCACTTTCCTTGTGAAAGTAATATAGTAACATAACGAGTAACGTACCTCCTTACTTTTATCACTCAGGGATAAGTAAAGGAATATTTTTACTTTTTAAAGGAGTAATAAGTCACTAGTAACTTATTACAGTTTCTGAGTAACTTGCCCAACACTAGTGTGCAGGGCCTTTAAAGTAAAAAAATTCTCCTGTCCATACTAGCCATTAAAGTGATCTCTTCCTTGCACAACTCCACTGTAATTGTATAATAATTTAATAATTTTGGAAGGAAAAACTAACTTTTGGAACGTGCTGAAAAGCAGGTGGGACAGAAAATAATATGGGTAGGACTGTAAAAATGAACTGCTGAAACTAATGCGGCTTGTGGGCTACAATCAGCATTCAGCAATATGAACTTTTTTCAGCTACTTTACGTACTTTACTGTCATTAACCTCTATCGTTGCCCTTGCACTCTACTAGAGTGAAGCAGTATCCCTCCTTCTCTGCAACTTGTAATATTGTATAAATCATATCAGAATATGAAGTCAACAAAAGGAGACTGGAATTTACAATTGGGAGCTCCCATCCTCACTACTTTGAATGGGGAGAAAAGTTATGTCTGAACAAACCATCACAAATCCACAGTCCTTGCTCTGTGTTACAAAGTTCCCCTTCACACCCGTGTCCCCCTCTGCAAGCCCTCTGTAGGGTTATGCAAATGTTTTCTCAGGGCAAGGTGTGAGCCTGGGGCAGGTAGATGTGTTGTGCAACCTGTGCTCAGTCCATGTGTCCAAGTGTGCATGTGTAGCAGGGGAACATGTGCCAAAGTTTCTGTTATCTCGTTCCTGTGCAGCATAGGTGTTTCTTTTGAATGCACTTCTGGAAAACCTTTGCTTCACTTGTTCAACAACCAGCACCTCAGTGTTATTTTCTTCATTGATCCTCAAAGACTCAAACTGTTCTAAAGATGATTCCTAACTTAAACAATAACCTATTACAGTGATACAAAATACATGTTATGCATAGATTTTCATTTAAAACAGAGGTCTAAAGTCCTTCGCATTTAAAAGGTAAACTGAAAAAAAAATACTGATTGGCTAGCTAGGTTTTGTTTGACAGAAGGCTATGCTCTTGGATTTTAAACAGAAATAGTTCCATGGTGAGAAGAAAATGTTTAGTTTGTTGACAAGCCAAATGTGGATTCATGTTCTCAAACTTGTAAGTAAACAAGTAAGTAACATTTATACAGCCCCATTTACAGATAAAGTTCACAAAGGGGGTTACAAGAGAAAAATATTAGAAATATCACAACAGTAAAGAAACAACAATAAACCATAAGCAACATCCTAAAACAGTAAACAATAATAATCAAACAATAAGTAACAGACCTAAAAATAATACCAGATCTTAAAAATACACAGTAGTCAGCACGAGGCCTACTTTTTTGTACTCTCTTTGCAAAACATATTTTTTTTGTAAAACAGTGTGGGTGGATAAAAGGGATATAACATAGAAGGCGATCTAAAAAAGAAGTTTGAATTTTCATTTAATTGGAGAGTTTGTAAACAGTTAGTATTTTATTTTGAAATTAAAGTCCTGAAATGAAACTTTTCCGGTGGATGTCCACAGAGGATGGATGGAGGTTTACATCACTTTATTTTAGTGTTTGAGAAAGAAGGTCAATTGGCAAAGTGCTGTATCGAGTAATATAATGATAATTGTAGTGTGTGTATGTCTCTCGGTCAGGGCGAACAAGTGGATGTGACTGTCAGGTGTGTCAGATAGCAGCTAAGCGATTAGTTCAAGATGCCATAAAAGCCTTTTCATCAGCAAGCAACAGATTAGGTTTGTTGTTTTATGAAAGAGTGAAGGGAGAGGCCTGATAGTAACTGTACTAAATACACACAAACATGATCTCAGTATGTTTTCCTCCTCACTCAGTTAAAAACGTAGTAGTTGGTGGAAGGAATTGAAGAGGTGGAGCTTAGCTAAAACTTGCCACCAGTTGATCTGTGTTTACATTTTTTATTTACAGGCTCTTAGTCTTTATCTCTGTTACTGAACCATGAAGGTTTGTATTTGTCAGAGGTCATAAATGTTTCAACTGCATATCTGAGAAATCCTGGACCAACTGACCAACTAACCTATGGACAGACATTACCACCCCTATAGTTATATTCCAAGCATGGCTATAAACTAATCAGTGAGCCACACTTTTGCACTGGGTGACATGTCCATTTATTGCCATGAACACACACACTGTAGTTTATTTTGAGTCAGTCCCACACACATCGTCCTGCTGCCAGGAAAACTCACTTGACGTCTGAATGTGTATTAATCTGCTGCTAAAAACAGTCTTCATCAAATATATAATGTCCTGTTGGTTTGTTTGCTAAAAACGTCAGTGCCTAGTTGTTTTAGGAAGTTACTGAGCATTTAAAAAAAAATAAACTATAGATTTGTGAGACATGTTATTAAAGATGAACTAGTAAATTAACAGGAGCTATAAACGGCTTCACTTTATTTTTGTCCTCATTGGAAAATATTTTAAGTATATTTTAAGTGATACAAGTTGAGCACAGCTCCTGTTCTCCATGAAGGAGGACAAACATTTTTTTCCACAGCCACAGGGCTGAGTATTCGATTTAGTTACATTTTGGCTTGAGTGTCACTTTATTTCAAACAGACCAAGCCTATTGTGTGTGTTTGTGTGGGCGTTGTACAGTAGCTGACTGTGTTTGCTTCTCATGTGGTTCAGCGACCCGCATATTCTGACTCATTCATTCTGATCCGCTACATCAGGACAGAGAGAGAGAGAGGAGATAGACATGGAGAGATGGAAAAAGAATATGAAAAGAGGAAATGAGAAAGAGGTGGGCAAAGATGGAGAGGGTGAAGAGAAAAATGCAGAGAAAGAGAGAGACAAAGAAGCAAAAGGACTAAAGTTTGTTTTATTTTCTAACTCTTCAAGACATAATGACAGAGCTCAGAAAAAAAGGTTATAACACAACTCAGTCCAAACCACATTCTGAGTACAGTCACTGGCCACAATACAACACACTCGAGTCATAAATGTGCTGTATCTGAAGTGAAATCTTCAGTCTGTCACATCATTCCATCTGTGATCCTATTTTATCTGTAATGTGTATCAATTTCTGTTTAAGGTGAAACATATTTGTTTATAATTATAGCATATTTAAAATCTCCACTGTCCATCAGTACACTCAGTGTGTTCCAGATCATCAGATTTTATGAAAGAACATGTCAAAATATGGCTAAATACACAGCTTGTTATAACCACTATAGTTCGGTTAGCTGTCTACAGAAATGCAGATGTATACCAGAAGTGATCCAGAATAAGCCAAAATATGACTAAATACACAAGATTTGTCTGCAATTAGTACTTAGATGCATTCACAGCATGTCGGCAGAATGGAAAGAAAGAAGAAAAAACTCCTGTGGATTTAGGAGCAATCATTTATAGATGATTTCCCCTATTGCCAGTCCTGTTCACACCAGATAGGTTAAAACCAAATTATCTTGTGTTATATTGCATAACATTCTTATTGCAGTTTGCTAACAAGTAAACATACAAACAGTGTAGCTCCTTTTGGTTTGCCGGATTGATTTTAATAGTGTTACCGTTGGACAAAATGTAACTGCCAATGATGGTCGATTTGCAGTCATTTTTCCACAGATTTATTGTTGCCAGATTGGTTTGATATTTTCCAGCCTAATAATGGCTCAAAATCCATCCAAATCAATATATGATCTATAATAAATAATACAAATTAATTCATAAACAGTCAATAGGGCATAATAGTAACACAACAATTCAAGTGCTAGAGTGCAGATAAAGATCTTACAAATCTTACAACGTCACTGCAGCAAAGCACTTATCTGCTCATACTACAATGTGTCACAGATCTAAAAGCTAACCTGGCAACTTTAGTCATATGTTGCCATTGTATAAATTGTTTGCAACATTTGAAGCAGCAAAACACTGAGAACATATCTTAATGTTTCAATGAATAAAGAATCTGCTGTTAGATATATCTATAAAATATAACTTACTTGACTTATAACAGTAAAATTGGCCATCTGGCAACCGTGTCAGGTGCAAGACTTCTTTATGCTCACTATGCCAGTCCAATTTTGGCCTGAATACACCACAATATTGCCAAATACGTCGTATGTTGCTAGCACAGGGCTTAGCTGTGCAGCTAAGCAAATTTAGTTGTGTATAACAGACGTGGGGCAGAAAATGCCCAGATTAAATTAAAGGTATTCCACTGGTGAAGATTTTTTAAATTGGTGACCCATTGACAACCCATAAATCTCCAAGTCTGGCTGACACCTTGAGTGTTGCAAACAGCCTAGCTGACCTTCAAAGTTCAATCCAGTCACACTAACCTTTTGCTTTACTATCAAGCTCGTTAGTTTGCCTGCTGACGTCCCCACTCAAAAGATAAACGAGAAAGTTACTGTTAAAATATTGATTTTCATCAGTTTCGTCTCCTCTACCACTGAGCTAATTCTGTAAAACAGCTTCCACTGAGGTTTCATTTCTTTCTCAGAATTTTTTTTATCAACAGTTATTATTCTGCACGGTGTGAAAATTTCACACGTGATAACATCATACCCCTTTTCCTTTCATACAGTAAATGTGTAGCAGCTGTTGTCAGTCATCATCATCATCATGTGTTCATGCTAAATCTACATTTAGCCTGAATGTGACTCAACAGCCGGTAAGTCTACGGTCCTTCTAGTTTGTTCCGAGGCTGACACAGCTGCCGTACATTATCCTCATCTGTAATCCATTACCCTGAACCCTTTGCTCCCCCGAAGTCCACCACACAGCTCTGACGGTGCGTTTCCTGTCGGTACGTCACAGGCTGTGAGAGTCATGTTAAAATAATAAGGCCATTATATCAGAGCTCAGTCACGAGATCCTGAGCCTGGCTGGCACTGTGTGTGCGCATGCCAAGAATGTGCTAATGTGTGTCTGTTTGCTTTTCTGTTTTCTGCTTGTGTGTGTGTTTTGTCTTTGTCTCTCTGTGTCGTTCTTGTTAAACTAGTTTGTTCCACTCAGAACATCCTGGCACCAAATTATATACATTCTCTCTGAGGTAAAAAAGCTTCACACTCAAAATACAGACCAGGAGCCAAATGAACAAAAAAGGTATACTTTTTTACACAGAATTGCTATAGATGCAATGTAACATCTCAAGCAAAATAAACATTTTAAAAAATCCCTGGTTGTAGGTCTTGTTTTTACCATAGATAATTTTAACACAATCCAGATTATACTTCTGCCAGTCGCCAATATTACCTTCAAATAATAGAACTGAAGGTATGGATCAAGCTGTGTGCAGTAGCAAATTATTATCTAATTAATCACTTCAGAATTGACATCTGCCGATTTTTAGAGCTTCATTGAGCGTTATCATGTGTGTTAACCCCTGCAGCATGTTTTTTTTTTACTGACAGACTCAAAGATTTCGGATAAACACAGACGTATTGTGAATGGGAGCAAATCCAGCTTCCAAGCAGCAGATTTATGCCCATGGTTTTGGAATGAATCGGGTGTCCACATAGTTTTGGCCATGTAAAGAACTTTAAGCGCCAAGTTACAGACTGGACAGGTTCAAGTCAGGTTTGACACAAGCACACGTCCAAATGTAACTTTTATCTGCTGCTGTTCTACATCAGCAATTACCCCTAATGAAATAAGGATCAGATACAATTTAATTTCAGTTTACTGTTTTTAAACTACATTTCCATCCCTTCATTCAATATACGAGGAAGCAAATGAACAAATGCTTAATTCATATCGGTGAAAGGAGACATGTCTGATCTTTGAACAAGAATGTCTACCCATAAACAATCTGTACCACATAATGTTGCCTCGTCCCCTTTACAGCTACTCCAGCATCTTTGCTGATCTGATGTCAAGGTGTTAAGGACTTACAGGAGATGGTACAAAGCTTCAGAAGAAACACCTCAAAGAACGTTAGGAAGCAAGTTGGAGCCTTCATCTTTGACCTAGTGTTAGTTAGTGTCAGTAGCTGCATGTCTGAACGGGGATCGTGCGACACAGAGTCAGTGTGTTCACGTGTAAATGTAGCTGAGACGTGGCGGCTGCAGTTTCCCCCCCCCCCTTCTGCCTCACTGACCCCCTCCCGTCATCCTTCTTATGTCTGAAAGTGGTCTCAGTCAACCTATCGACACATCATTAGCACGCTAAAGGAAGCAGCTAACTGTTTGCGTCACACGTTTGTATTCTCTCTGCTCTGTTTTGGGGTCGTTGGATCGTAGCTGTGAGGTGCAGGAGACTCCGCAGAGTCTGCTTCCTAAAACTGTGACCTGAATCGTGTTTCAGCCCAGGCAGCGTCAACCAGATTTGGTTACTGCGGATATACCAACTGTCATGTAAACACTTTTAAAGTTGGAATCAGAGTGAGCACAACTCCATTCGCACTGCTGATTGCACTTTAACACTGCTGGATAACTAGCTTCCTTCTTCACACCAGACAGCAAATTAAAATCATATGAAACTATAAAATATCATCAAAGGGGGAACTAGAAGACAAGTCTGATCTAATGTACACCTGCAGATGAAAATAAAATCATCTGAAAGAATAAGTTGAGGAGTTTGTAACAGATTTGTACACTCAAAACATCCTAATATGAGACAAACAAATCGAAGAAACAGAAGAAAAGAAACTGGCTAGTAGCGGCTACGTAAGTTGTAAAGCATGATATAGGTTTTAAAATGAATGCATATGCTGTCTATCTACTACTTGTCCACAAGATCTTGAACACACAGTCAATAGGGAGTTTTCAAATCAGCTTAATGTGAATGAGAAACGATGTTCTCTGTGGTAGATCACTGCACTCGAAGTTTCATGTCAATGCGAGGCGTTTCATAGCCTACTGGAATGAATGGAGAGCAACAGCATCCTAAAAGATTGTGAAACCACCTTTATGACTTTAAAAACCAATCATCTTTTACAATGCTTGATATGGATCGTTTGGTCTCAATTAGGGAGACGCTGTACTCATCATCATGTCATGCCAGCATGGAGAGCTGAGGGTTTTGATAATAAACAATGTCTTGTTTTTACCCTTCAATTATTGAATCACAATGGTAAGGCATCACACGTCCTTCCAGAGATCAACCTGATGCTCAGAATAACCACACAAACTCTGGTGTTTTCGGTCAGGCTGCTGTTGGCCGTGTACTTTGATCAGGCTGATATCTTTATCTGCTTCTTCACAGAATTGGGGTTACTGGGTGCATGTAAATTAGAGTGATGAGGGGAGGTCCCACTCTGCACGTAAGTTTGAGTGGAAAAACAAATGCACAAGTCTTGAAAAATCCCCCATGACATCTGACTTGTTTCCTCTGTGGTTTGAATAAAGAATATGTGTGTGAGAGAGAAAGAAAAGCTTGGTTTTAAGGTACGACTAAGATTCAAGTTTAGGTTTGTGGAAGATGTGGTAGGAGGTATAGTCATGTAGTGGACTTTTTCAACATCTTCATAATGATTATCACTGTGTTTACAGTAGCTCATTAAAATATGTTGTACACATAAAGTCACACATTGATTGATAGGTAACTCATTTATTGAATTTAGGTCATCCTGCAACATCAGGATGCCACATGGAAAACACCACATGGACATGACTCTCCTCACAAGAAAAACAATTGATGTTTCAGCAAATGTTCCAAAAGTGTCAATAGCCTAATTATGACAGGAGCAGAGAAGGAAGTCAGGTGATGTTAATATATATACATATAAGTCTGCATTAGATGGGTAAAAAAATAACACAGGAGTCAGGAGCAGTCAGTAAACCTTTAAAGCTGGACCACAATCGTTAAATAATCTTAACCAAATGTTTATTTTTGTTACCTTGACAACAAATGTCCCCTAACCTAAAAGAAACAGTTATTTTAACCCTAACCATGATCTTTCCCTAAACCCTAATCAAGTTGTTTTTTGTGCCTAAACCTAACCCAACTGTAACCATTATGCTGTCACGTCAGTGTTTTTCGTGTAAAAGGCAGACAAATGATGTCCTTTACCGCATCTTGTCTGTTTGTGTATCTTCTCTGGTGGAAATGCTCATGAAGAAATATTTGGAAATTTCATGGTCTGTGCTTTAACGCGTAGTCGTCCAGTGTGTTGTCGGTTCATGCCAGAACACAAAAGTGTTTATAGCTATAGGTCACAGGGCATGACCGCCTTTCAGACAGTATCGCCTCGAAGGCATCGTATTGTTGGACTTGAAATAGGAGAGTAATGAATGACGGAGAGCTTGAGCGAGAAGTTCTTACCCTGGCTCTTTTCTCACTTCCACACAGCTGGCCCCTCACTCTGTGAAGTTAGCATGAATGTTGAATTATTGGTTTCTGAAAGTTACAATAGTTGTCGGACGCAGTCATCCCCAATTCCGACGCTGGGAAGGTTTGGGGGAAGGGGGTTTCCAACACTCTTCTCATCCAACAAGCACTTCTGTTGAAACATAATTCATTCATTGTATCTGCTCTGATATTTGTTAGTAGTTACCAAATGAACAACCATACTATAAATACTGCATATTATCTATGTATATATACACATATGTGTGTAACTATTGTACTAAGTGCTACACAATGAAATGAGAGCAAAGAAGGAGAATGAAACTCAGATTTGTAATAACATAACATAATGCTTACATCAGTGGTCATGGATGCTGCCTTCCAACACCTCCTTACCTGTATATGTGTGTCACCCACATCTGAGATGAGACACAAGAGAGAGATTAATGTTTGGGGGGAATCCCTGCAGAGTATAAAAAGTCTGACTCACCTACGTTAATCATCACAACACAACTCAGGACAGGTGAGAGAAAAAAGTTCTTCTGAGCCACAGACAACGGCAGGTGTCAGGGAACATTTCAACATTGGGGTGGACATGAAACACTTCTGGTTGAATTATCAGTACAAACAAGGAGACACAATAAATAACAAATGCATGGTGGTTGATCCACTCATAAAGCATAATTTTCTGTTGCAGTAAAGCTCATGGCAAGGTGAAATTAAGTGAGGTTGGGGTGGACATGAAACACTTCTGGTTGAATTATCAGTACAAACAAGGAGACACAATAAATAACAAATGCATGGTGGTTGATCCACTCATAAAGCATAATTTTCTGTTGCAGTAAAGCTCATGGCAAGGTGAAATTAAGTGAGGTTGACCCTTCTGCACCACACCTGTATTAATACACTAGTGAAAATACAGTAGACTGAAACAAAAGCACTTTTTCTTCTTGTTTGAGTAAAAGTTACTTAAAAAACTACAGTGCCCAGCTTTTTAGAAATTAACAATGTTTACATTTGTCAACAATAAGAAAACAGGAGTGTTTCGCTCCTCTGGCAGCATGGGATTGGCGCACTAGCTAATGGCCTCTTAAAAAGAACAATAGCTCTGCAGCACAAAACCCCAGGCTGCACTATATTAACGGAGCAGGGGCTCTTCCAGGGTGTTGAATCAAAAACAAAGAAAGAAATTATGCAGGGTAGTAAAGAGTTACAAAGTGGGATTAGCTGCTGGCTCAAAACTCACATTTTTAGTCATCTCTTGGGTGAGGAATGGATGTATATTCATGATGTTGTATAGGATGACTGCAGAAGCAGGTTATCCCAGTGATATCCGCAGCGAAGGACAGCTTATCGTCCAGTGTCACATCGATTCCTTGCAGTCAGAGACGAAGACGCCACAGAGTTGTCAAGGGTATGGAGTTCCTGTTAAAAATTATTATTTTCTCTTAAAACAGGACAATTCTGGAGTCTTTGTAAGATAATTTGGTTTTGGGTTTCAGGCAAGGCTGGAGCCAGGGAAGGGGGTAATCCCCTGGTATTGCATCATCTATCTCTACCCTGAAGCAACACAAACACACAAAGACAGACCCTTGAAAACCCCCGAACATGTATCAGTCACTGACAGTATGCCCTCATGGGACAGCAGGAGTCACAGCTTCAATAAAACAATAAATGTGACGAGGGGTGAAATTAAACTAACTGTTGCAAGACTCTTTTATCTGATTACTACTACTACTTTGACAGTTTCAAAGCTTTCAAGGACACATCTGTCCTCAGAACGCACAATACATTTACATTTACATTTACTCATTTGGCAGACGCTTTTATCCAAAGCGACTTACATTTGAGGAACAACTTACAAGTATCAACAGAGCATCAAATACAGATCTAACAATAACTGAAACAATATCCAGTTCCCTGCTTTCTTTATACTTTTTAATCTTCATTGTCATTCATATTTTTATGAAATCTGAAGAATTTAATCTTTAACTTTGTGTGCATATTGTCTCCATTGTTTCACATTTTAAAAGCCCTTAGCACTGCACAAACCTTGTGTCAAGTGTGATAGAAAACACAATTGATTGACAGACTGTTGGATACTTCTTATTGATTTCTCTCACCATACTGATTAAGGAATAGTGATTGGGATGGAGGGCTGGGGAAATGGGGATTGGGACATGAGCATCAGATGTATAGGTAAAAAAGCCCATATTCATCCAATAAAGACTTTGTTCTTTGTACAGTTAAGTTGATGTCAGACAGGTGAGCGGTTGCCGCTGCAGCTGCTTTACAATAGCTCTGTTAGTGTTTTTGAGTGTAGTGTCACAATTTTCCCACATTCACACACTTTTTTACATCAGTGTTTGTCTCATTCGGACATAGATATCTAGAAAATCTAATTGCAAATGTTGTCATGCTTACATGCTAAATGATGATGGTGAACATGGTAAACATTTAAGCTCCAATACTTCTGCATGTTAGCATTGTGAGCATCTTAGCATTTAGCTCAAAGCACTCTTATTCAAGAGTCTTAGTCTTGTTATCTTTTGTCTCTTTTTTGTTGTCTGTCTCTCTTCTGCTTCAGAAGGTTTATCTCTGTGAAAGGCTTTAATGACAGCTTTACTCTTTTACACTGAGAAGAAAAGCAGGAGTATTTAGAGAAAACAGGAAGACTTCACAGAGACCCCACACCACACACCCTCCTCCACCTCTTTTATTGTAAGACCCGATGTACTGATGGGAACTCAAATAGAGAACTGAAAGTGAGCTTCCAGTGTGTGTGAGGAAGTCAGCAGTGGGCTGGGTTAGTACACACTAACGGATGAGGAGGTTGGGGTCGTGTGTGTGTGTTAACGGCCCTTTTCACACTGACTGCAGCAGCAGCCTTCTCATTCATGTCAGCGTGACCGTGGTGTTGGCACAGAGAGGGTCTAATCAACATAGACACAGCACAGGGTTGGTCTGGTTCAACTTTTACCACAATGCATTGCAACAGCATCGTACAACCACACACTCAGCATCTAACCGGACCACAAACCTGTAAATACTTAACAATAACATACATACTTTGTTTACTTTAGGTCTGGCAGGAAAAAACAGGGTGGGGCTGTTTGCCCAGACCCCTTAGTTCAAATGAAGGGAACTTAATGCTCCAGAAAACAATGATCTTTTACACAATAGTCCAACTTTGTGGTAATAGTTTGCGTTTCACCCTATTCTTTTTCAACATCACATTACTGCCCTGCACAAAGCCAGGTGCAAAAAGAATTATTTTCCAGTTTGGTGTAGAAGAACTTGACTGGCCTGCACAGAGCACTTATCTCAACCCCAACCAACATCTCTGATGTGAACTGGAATGCTGACGTACGTCCATATTAAGCTGGTTAAATTTGTAAATGCATTTTCCATAAAACTTCAGCACTCCGTCCGGACTAAAACGGCACTTGCACTGACCAGTGTGGTCAGGGGCTGTGTATCAGTAAAGTTAAGAAAACATTTTTTGCCTCTAACTTTTTCTATGATCGATCATTTGAGATCATCATCAACCTGGATTCATGTTTATTTTGGCAGAGTACATTGCAATTGTTATAATAAATTCTATACAGTATATATATTTTTTTAAATTAATTCAAAAGAAATAAAATCTCAAATATGAAAAAATTACTCCTGATACCTGATCTGTACATAGGCTACTAAAGGATTTTGGAGAGCTGAAATCTTCAGACCCACTTGGGGATTTATCACATGTGAGTTGTATTGTGTAATTGTGTAATCCTTCCAACTGGAATTCCTAGTTTATATCTTATCTTGTACATCTGCGTCCTGCAGTAATGCGCCTACACCAACACAGACCATTGTGTTGTTTTGCTGAAGGGCTATTTATCATCAACCCGAATGTTCTTTAACTGAGAAGAAATTCCACCCAATCATTGATCCCTCACATCTTTAAAGTCTGTATGTCTGTATGTGTGTCTGGGTGTATTTAACACACCTCCCAATCAGCCATCTTATCTTCACTTGTTTTCACTAGAAGATGAAAGGCATTTCTTGTATATCAAACATCTTGACACTCAACAACACTGACACCTCCTCCTCCTTGCTGTCACCACTTTCCAACAGAAATGTTTAATTCCACTGTAGGATGAGGATATTTTACAGCAACAATGTATAACAATGTCTTGATTATTAAAAATATTGGATGAGTTTGAGTTAGGAGTTATTTTCCATATCACAACACCTCAGAGAGTATTATAGCTCATATAACCACTAGGGAAAAAAGAACAGATACTGTATCTCCATTTTTACTTGTTTTCCTAAATTGTGTTTAGTGTTGTTTTTTGTGCACATATCCATAATATCAATCAGGCAGGTGTTCTGTTTTTTTTTAAGGTATTAAGAAAATATTTTTGCAAATAACTTTAACGGTTTATTGTGTTTAATGTGAGCAAACTGACATTTTCAAAACCATTTGGAAAATCCCTGTTCAATATCAACATCTTCAATCTTTAACGTTGCCTGACATGTTTCCCTTTCTTGTTATCTTCTGATCTCTCAATTGTTTTTCAAGTTTTTCTTATTCCATTTGTTCTTGTGTCTTTCCCTTTTTTCAACTCTTATTATCTACTCCTCTTAATCTCCAGTATATTTTGCCTGCAGGTGAAATGATTCATGAATTTGTGTGTGTGTGTGTGTGTGTGTGTGTGTGTGTGCGTGTGTGTGTGTGTGTGTGTGTGTGTGTGTGTGTCTGTGTCTGGTCTATGTGTGTATGTGCGTGTGTGTGTGTGTGTGTGTGTGCGTGTGTATGTCTGTATGTCTGTCTGTGTGTGTGTGTGTGTATGTGTGTGTGTGTGTGTGTGTATGTGTGTGTGTGCGTGTATGTGTGTGCGTGTCTGTGTGTCTGTGTATGTGCCACCTACAGTCCTTTAGCATCATCCACACATCACGTATGGTATGTGGACATCTCTGACAGCAAGATGTATAGAGGACAGGTGAGCACACAAAGAGACTTCAACACTACTACAGTACTCCTGGTTGACTCATCAGTTAAAAATATTTACAACTGAATTAGAAAATGTCTGTTTTTGTGATTGATAAAATGTCAAAATGTACAAGCCTGTGGACATGAAAACTGAAGGAGAGAAGTCAACATCCAATCACCACATTTGATTCACATGGACAAAATGAAACAATTAGATGTGCTTATTAAAGTCCTGCCACAAATACCAGATTTTTTTATTTCTGTATCAGAGCATTTGATGTGTCGATTGCTGTTGGGATGTGAAGAGACTTTCAACACATTTGCCAAAAATGCTTCTGACTTAAATTCCATACTCCAGCTTAAAGAGTAGGCTACCGTGTCACCCAGACTTGTGTCAAATCATCAGCAATCAAATTAAGCCAACTCATCCACATACTAGAAAAAGTGCTATTTCGACAATTTCAAAGTGGTGAAAACTCCTTTCACAATTTTAGGCAGGGGTGTCTCCAACTTTTTTTAAGTCTGCCTCTTCACAAAATGTACATTTGCTGATGCAAACTGAGGCTGCTGTTAGCCTGCGCGTGATAACACATTGTTGTTAGCGTCCTGCAGTTAGCTTGCTGCCATATGTTCAGCAGCAAATGGCTGCAGTTCACCTTCTGACGGCAGCAGTAACATCTTCGAGTGTGTGAGGTGAAGGATGACAGCACAGCTGCAACACACCCAAACAAAACAGTCACTGAGCACTTACACGTGAACACAGACTTGACATTTGATCTTATAGATGAATGTAATGTTCTCAGAACACATACAAACACATGCACACATGCATGTTCACAGCTGCACAGCAGAAAGCAACTGGAAGAAAGCACTGTTTCACAGTGAAACAGGCCAAACACACACTCACATGCACAGCTGACACAGACAGAAACACACTGCCAGACTTCTGAACAGACGAGGAGCCTTAGTACTCACTGAATACAGCTACACACTGAAATACATTTTCCCCAAATTAGAGAGGCAACGATTGATGATTGATTGACTATGTTTACATGCAGCCAATAACCCGTTCAAAACCGGGATATTAGCAATAACCCGGTCGCGCACGACCATGTAAACACCGGCAAAAACCCGGATATGCTCATAACCCGGTTTTTAAAAACCCAGATATTACCCCTGGGGTACCCCTTTTCTAACCCGAATATTTCGTCATGTAAACGCGTGATCGGGACATCCCCATCAAAGGAACATTGATTTGTGTTCTGCAAATGCTCTATTCGCAAGGAATCTTGGTCTTTGAGTATAGGAACTTCTTGTATGCGCCAAACCCGCGTGCAGTATACCGGAAGTAAACGAGGTAAACATGGCGAGACGCTAACACAGCACCGTACTTCTGGAGCAAGGAGGAAACCATTTTTTAATTCATGTAGTCAAAAACATGAATATAATGTCTTTGTTGACGGCAGAAAGTACAGAGATACTGACATTTACATTTAGAATCGGAAATGACGCATATTGCGTCTTAAGGTTGTCCGTACGTCCAGACGTTAACCGTGCGTCGCCGTTTACATCGGGGTATTGCCAATTGATTACAAATTCCATGTATACAGGAGAAACTCTCTCTGCTCACGCATGTAAACGGGTTATCCCGAATGTTTCAGAAACCCGAATCGTGACCTTAACCCGACCATAACCCGAATATTGACAGCATGTAAACGTAGTCACTGACAGATCAGATATAGTGATGCTCAGCATAAGTTCAACCATTAAGACTATCTCTATGCTTCGTTCACACGTCTCTCTCATTCACTCTCACTCATCCAGCTTTCCTAATAAACTGACAATGTGTACTCACTCTTTAGTTAAACCAACCAGATTTCTACACCATGTACGGCTCAGCCACCCTCTTTATACCATAATGTCACAATGGGGACTAATCGTCAAAGACTATTTCCTATATTTATTGTGGACGTAAATAAATAATTTGTTCGCTCAGATGAAGTCTCTCCTCAATGAACAGGCTGACTGGTCTACTTTGTTTCTGAAGTAATGTTACAGCTCATGGCACATGACCCCTGGATTGTCAGAGGGCATTCTGCCTTCACTAAAAACCAAATAGATAGATTTCAGTTTGACAGGTTGTGATTTGCGCAACAGAAGGAGAGGACAGGTGATGTTCAGGTTTAACTGGTATGTCGGAGTGTGTTTGCACACAGCATGACGACAGGTGTGAGTGAGTGTGTGTTGGGTCAGTCGTCACGGACACGCTCACACACACACACACACAGAAGGATCCTTCTGTCTGACAGCAAGATGAATAGAGGTGACAGATGCACACACATAACTTTTACTTACAAAACCGTAAGTGTGGATTTAGGAGAGAGATGTGTGTGAAAAAGGGGAAGTAAAAAGAAAGAGTTTTAGAGTTGAGGACAGGGCAGGAGGGGAGTGAGGAAAGAGAAAAAGTAGAAATTTTTCCTCAACTGGACACCAAACAACACGAAGTATGGGAAATGATTTCTTTCCATCTGAAATTTGGATTTTTTTTTGTCCTGCATCAACAACAAAATGACTTTGTATGTGCGTCTTTTTAGAATCTCATTACTGAATGTGTGTGAATACCTAATCTAGTGTGGACAAAGTCTCCATCCTGATCCACTTCACTGTCAGGGCTTAAGCCGGCCTCAGGGGCTCGGGCGTTGGTTTGGGGTGGCTAGTTGGGAGATTTGGAGGTGAAAGGGTGAATTAGGTGTTGAGATGGCAGGGGGGTCAACGGCTAATGATCTTAAATCCTTGACAGGTCAAAGGTCTTTTGAGGATCCACTTCTAGGACACAATAGAGTCCTGTTCTTCCTCTGAGCTGGAACAGTCCATTCAGCTATAGAGCACCAACCTTTGACCCCGAAACCTCCTGTGGAGACGCAGTTTCTGCCTCTGACTTTAATACATAATTGCTCAAGTAAATTTCCGTGTTGATATAATGTGGAAGATACTGTTTTCTTTAAAAGCAGCAACAACAGAGTGAAAATTAACAGATTTGACTGTTTGTTGAAAATGAATAATTTTCCAAAAAGGCTAAGATGATCATTAAATCCCTTTTATGAAGCTTATCAAGGTTAAATGGTCTCCTCTTACCCACTCAGCTAAGACCATCTTGAGAGGCTCCGAACATTAAGTGGGATGTTTCACATTTCAGACGTTATTGCTTATGATTCTTTTTTAGTCTGTACTTTTATCATGATCACTGATGTTCACTGTTAAGTGAGTTTGATGTAAAACGACTGATGAGGCAACAGTAAAGGTAAAACTAAACTAACGCAACAAACAAAAATATTTAACTGAACAATTAATCTGGCGGTTTATTTTTCATCGTCGTCCTACCCTCCCTCTTCTGGTTTAATCAGTCTCTTCTGCCTGAATGCCACTTTTCCAATGTTCTGTATGCAGTTTCCATCTCTTGTCTTTACTTTCTATTTATTGTAGTGATGCAGAAATTGATGCCAGAATGATGTCCATGATGATGACGCACATATGTGAAATTTTACACTAGGCAAATAGCACTGATACACTTGTATTGTGCATGTCACTATATTTGCTTTGCAACAACTCCCAGTCTGTTTCTGCCACCACAGACACTTTGTACTTCCGCGATACTTTCTATAAAAAAAAATCTCAGATGGTTCTTCATATTTTCTTGTTTTGCTAAATCTTCTGCACCTGCGGAGTAGACAGTCAGATTCATGTTTACATCGGCACGTGTATGCCAGTAAACAATACCGTGAACAGCCACGTGATGTGGGTTTTCTGTAGTTTTAATATAGACGGAGATCAACTTTGATACGCATCTAAAATGCTGGTGTGGATGGAGAACATTTCATTTTAAAACGGAGTAGTATGAATGTGGCCTAAAAGCATTGGTTGAAAACACTCTTAGAAAACTCTCTTATCTCCTAAGATTGATCTTTAACCAGGAGACAAGGCTTTTATATTTGTGTGAAGTTTGGCACAGGGATCAACAAAGAGAAATATTTTCCTTTTCAAGCTTCTCAAGGACCGTTTAGCAAATTGTTCAGTCAAAAACATGAAATATCTTTCTTTTACATGTAAATTCCCAACGTTTGGATTTACTGTTTCTCACCAAAACACTTAATGATGCTTTGAATGCATTTCCTTTCTCACAAAAGATTTGCATCGCCATGTTTCTGAATGTTTTAAATATGGCATTGTTTACATCTTTGTTTGCTACCACTCTGTTTCTTTGCACGCTACTCTCTCATACTATTGATAAGCAGATAGTAATAACAGCATGAGATAATCATCAGAAATGTGTATTGCTTCGCCTGCATGCTTGTGCGACGGACCCACTCAGAAAATAACATTGCTGCAAAAACTCCACAGGGTACCTATTAAATTTTTAATTTTGTCTGGGTTGGTCAAAGCTTTTCTGTAATTTCTATAATTTGCTGAAAAAATATGTCTATTGCTTTTAAATTACAATATCTTTAAGGTATTTTTTTTTACAATCAGTCACAGTTTTTAATTTCACATGTGAGAATTTATATTTACATGACAAAGGTGTCCCCTAAGTTAGTTTCATATCTGATTTTCACTCAAAGGGACAGTTCACAGGTGAAGGTGTCATTTTTAAAGAGGAAATAGGAAACTGACATTTATATGAAAACTAACAGATGTCCACAAAACACATGACTGAGAATTCAGAGTTGAGTTTTCACAAAAAAAGTTTCATTCCAGAGTGTTGCTTGATTCATTTTTTATCGAATGAGACTGTATCAGATACATTTCCAAACGGCACATTAAAAGGACATGTTAAAAAGTAGCATAATGACAACTTTCTCTAGAGCTTTGCAAACTTTAAATTAAATACTTGAGTATCATCAGTTCATTTGTTTTCTTCCCCAAACCATGTGACATTTTCTTATAAATTTTTGAAAAGCTGGCAGCTGTTTTTAGGATTTTGTGTCAATGTTTAACCTACATGTTGCCAAAACGTAATTTTACAAATGTCTGTTTTGATAAATGATTACAACATACTGATTTTAAAATGTGGTAATAACGTTCTATAAGACTTCACACATTGTTTTCATCCCTGTCTTTTTTGTCTTAATGGCTTCTTGCCTGGCTTAAATTAAAGAATAAAGGATGAAGCAAGAAAGTAATCACACACACACACACACACACACCACACAGTATCTAATTCACAGACATTCCTCAAGTCCCACATGTTTTGTGTGTGTGTGTGTAAATGCAACATCTCACTACAAAATTACAGGGACAACTTTGAATATTGAGGGGAACATGTTTGTGTGTATCCTGCTCTTTGATAACTACTTTTAAAATTATAGATGCTGACTGTGGCTTTTATAGAAATGAACATAATGTGTATAAACGTTCTCTAACAGCCTGTAAAGTTATAGGGACAACAAAGGACTGTGGGCACACAAATACAGTACTGTGTGTGTGCGTGCGTGCGTGCGTGTGTGTTTTTTTAGGGAGATGGACAGAAGCCCATTTCAGATATTATGCTCCATAAATTTGGGAACTCTGGCATAATAAGACGCTAATGTTAGCAGGTTAACATGCAGTGATTATGTTAATCTGCTACCATTTAGCATGTTAGCAGCCGAACAGACCCCTCCTTCCCTGGATGCAAAGTTTCTGAGACACTTCTCTCTGGCAGGACGCTGTGGACCATCAGGACCAAAACTTTACTACCACAAAAACAGTTTTCCTTGTGAATCTGTGCCTGCGTCCCCCAGCTCTTTCGTGTGTAGATTCTTGTCATTTTACGTGTGTTTTCTTGACAAAATGTGGTTTGGAGACGAGCCGTCAGGTGGCACAGCCATTGTCAACTCATGTAGTGTGTGACCCCCTGTTACCAATCAGTCACATAGTGTGAGGGCTACAATGGCTTCAAGACTCCCGCCACAAGATGCAAGTTGTGTAGTGTGAACAGCACGGTGATCAGCCGAAGCTCAAAGTCATGTAGTCTGCATGAGCCTTTTGTTCAGTTCAATTCAATTCAATTTTATTTATATAGTGCCAAATCACAACAACAGTTATCTCACAGCGCTTTTCAAAAAGAGTTATATACAAAAGAACAACAATTCCCACCAAGAGCAGCACTAGGCGACACAGGCAAGGAAAAACTTCCTTTTGTGTGCTTCAAATGAAGTAGTGTGTGTGAAGCAAACAAGTAATAGGGAGGAAGGAGATGCAGTGACTCGTACAAATGGGAATAATGGGTTGTTGGTAGTCAAATCAAATGGGTTGAAAGTTACTATTTTTCCAAATAAATAATAATAGTAGTTTCTTTGCTGCTGAAGTCTCATATAAGCTTTTGGCTTTGGAATGGATTTTTGTACAGCACAATAACTGGACTTTGTTCTTTATCTCTTACATTAAAATGGAGTTACTGTTTCTACACAGCCAGTATGGAGACATGGAACAATTACCAATAATTCTTGATGTAAACATGGGCATGTGAGTAGCCTATTGTTTTTAGACAGACTTGCTCAAACTCATCTACAACATTTGATGTTTAAAAGACACACTGGTTTTATAAAATTTCTATCTGTTCTAATATACCAGTGTGTGGGCCACACACACGGCAAGCCAGCATGTTTTTTAGAAGAAAAAATTCCATGTGTGCTGCACCTCTCTTTCCAAGAAGCAGTCATATTTTCCTGGTATGCGACCCACTCCTCGAAACCCCAGCCACCCAATCCCATGCAGAATGGCGTTTCAAATGTGTTTGGGGGTGGGTATGGGGAGGGGGAGCTTTAAAGCCATGGCCTTTATAATCTGCAGGTGCCCAAACTGTTCAGAGGAACTCCCTCTCAGTTCCATATTGTTGAGTCTGTTTTGAGGTCAGACCTTGAAAGCGTCCTGACTGGTAATCAGCAGTTTTTAAGATGATCAAACAGCCTCCATTATGATGGAGGACAATGGGCCTGACAGGAGAGCTGGGGGTGCACAGCAAGAAAAGATGACAATAGAGTTCCACTTTCTTTCTCTCCTCACGTGTTTGTTCCTTTCCCCCTCTTACTATTAACATTGTTTCCTCTTTCCATCCACTACTGAGCTGTTTACCAAATCCCCATCTACAAAAATGTCTCCAAAGTCCTAGTACTGTCTTTCACTGTGTATGTTAGAGTGAACACACTTTAATTAATTTATTGTTGGAACATATTGTAACCTCCTCAACAAAATACTGTTTTGAAAGATTTTAAATAATGGAATCACAATTAAAAAAAACTAAATAATGTCAAATATTTTATAAATATCTATTCCTACAACTTCTAAGTATGTTTACATGCACTTAAGTAACCAGGTTACTGTGCATCTGCGTTTACATGCAGAAGATCAGTAATCAGATTTCTCTCCTGCACCAACCTCCTATTGCAACCATGGCTTTCTTGTTTAACTCTATTTATGAGGCTACATTGTGTTAGGGTTAGTCTGATGAAATTACTTTTAAAAGTGAGAATGCATTGCTCCATGTTCAAACTGACTTGAGCCCTCAGTGAAAAAACGCAACCCTCACAAAACACCATCCAGCAAGGCTCTACAATGGCCAATCAAATACTGGAGTGGTAAAGTCCTGTCTGTGAGTATTACAAACCTTTGTGCAGTGTTCTGGCATCTGACAAGGCTTGAAACTGTTACTCCAACTGGACTTCCTAGATCACTCATAAGCCAAGTAACTCATACCTACATAATTTGTACTGTTCTGCTTTCCAGTTTGCCTACTGTATACTGATCTACTGTCAGCCTGAATCCATGTGAATGCACCCAGCAGAAACACAAGTATTATCTTATTCTTATATTTCCAGCAGATTAGACGCCTCACTAATAGAACCACTTTACGCATGTCAAAAAACGGACATTCTGATTAAATGCTTTGGGCCATGTACCGTAAATACACTTCTCATGAAAACATTATATGTAAACAGTTCAGTTTGGATCTCTAATCAGAATGATTTCAATCAGGCTGAACAAACATTGTCCTGGACCGCAGCTACCAAGTGTAGATGTCAGTGAGTCAGTCAGTCGGTGAGTCAGTCAGACCACCTGTTCATCTCTGAGTAGCTAGAAGACAGGAACTCTTCCAAGAAACAAACACACACATTGTACAGAGCGTTTGTGGCTGCATTTTAAGTGTGCTGATGCATGTGAGGAGAGAGCGGGGGAAAGCTTAAGTGTTTTTCCTCCCAGCCAATCAAGCTGGAGGGAGGAACCCTATCTCTTATAGATTGGCCAGTGCAGTGCTGAGGAGGGAGAGCTGGTCCACGTGGAGCTGAAGAGATCCCAAAACACTGAAAAACAGAAGATACTGGGAACTGAAGTCCGGAAGGAAAGAAAGAAAGAAGGAAGAGTTTATATCATTTGAAGCCCAGAGGGAGACGGACAAACACAAAAATACCCAATAAAAAGCCAGAGAGTAAGACAGAAAAGAAAAGAAAGATTTTGAGAAATTAACATGGAACCCTTTTTGTCCATTTTAGCACTTTTGTTCATTACAAAAACAAAGCAATACTATCAGAAACAACAGATATGATTTTTTCTAATAAACAAGAATTCAACACTGCTGAAAGGCATAATACGACTGTTTTTTTCTTCTTCCTGTGTTTCTTTCAAGACATGAAGAAACCTCGGTACTTTCACTCCTCCTCTTTCCTCTCTCAAATCAGAGGCTTTTTGTCATGCACCGCACACACACTAACACACACACACATACACACACACACACACACAGACAAAAGCAACTAGGTCATTATCAGATTAAATCTTTTGTGGTTTGATCCAGAAAATGTCTACAGGTGGCTCTTTGTGTGTGTGTGTCTGTGTGTGTGTGTGTGTGTGTGTGTGTGTGTGTGTGTGTGTGTGTGTGTGTGTGTGTGTGTGTGTGTGTTTGTGATGAATCAGTAGGACTCTCAGCTGTTAATATTCACACTGTACAGGAAGTCCTTTCATGTCAGAGCACCAGTAAAGTCGTTTTGTTGTTTGTTTGTTTGTCAAACCAAACACGTCTGTGTCAGATTTCCTTCATCAAACAGCTGCACAAGTGACAAAAGCTAGCACATGACAGTAAACTGTGAATTGGTTCAGCAGCACTTTAACAGACTTTTATGCCACTTTTACTCTGACCAACCAGTTTAGATGACCACAGGAGGGAAAGCTACTTTCAAGAATTTGGGCATTTATTTCCAGGAATAGTTTGAAAGGAATAGTTTGAACGGAATAGTTTGCGTGTTGGCCAAGTTACTCAGAAAGTATAATAAGTTACCGGTTACTTATTATTCCTTAAAAAAATTATAATATTACTTAACTTATTACTGGGTGATAAAGTAACTACTTACATTACTATATTCTATTTTGACAACAACCCCCACCCCTCCCACCCCAAAAACAAAGCAATCTTTCCCAACTTTCCAACTAATATCATATTCATAACAGCAGGAAAGAATATAAGTATGTATGTATGTATAAGGGCAGTATTCAGTATTTTTACAGAACCTTACGTTGCTTAACGCCACTCTCTCCCAATGAGTCCAGCATCAATGGCGGCTGGAGGTGAGTAAATTTCACGTTGCTGTGCTGCTTCAGCAGATGCTTCAATAAATAAAATGTAGAATTGTTCATGGTTGAAAGCTTTTTGCTGGTCACACAAACTTTACAATGCATGACAATGTTCTTTGCTTCTTAAGCCCAGTTCACACTACACGATTTGTCCGTCAGAGAGCTCGGCGACCGTCAGGCTGTGATCAAGGGTAAATCAGTGGTCAATCGGCGGTGGCAAGTCGTTATGTGTGAACCACTCAACGACACATCAAAACGGCTCCCCGAAGCACATTTCGACACATCGCAGACATCTGCCAGATATCTAGCATGCCAAATATCTGGAAGAGTCGGCCGACTCAACATCCATATCCAGCCAATGAGAGCAGGCAACTGGCAGAGCAGGCAGATAATTTTTCACTATAAAACACTGTTTACTCCCCTCCAGCTCTCTCTGTAGCACAGACAATCCCTGCTACCTGCGTGTACTAATCGATTCTTTCGCCCAGATTCTTTGTCTTTTGATGTCTTTATCATAGCAAACATCTGTCTCTTGTTTAGGTTCGTGTCATTTCTCTTTACACATTTTACGTGTGTTTTCTTGACAAAACCTTGTGTGACACAGCTGCTGTCAGCTTGTGTAATGTGTGACTCCCTGTCACCGATCAGTCCCGTAGTGTGAACCACGCAACAAATTCAAGACTCCCATCACAAGACGGCAAGTTGTGTAGAGTGAACAGCGCGGAATTCGGCCGATGCTGAAAGTCGTGTAGTCTGCACTAGGCATTAGACTGTGACACAATAATAACAGTAGCTACTTAAAACTGTTCTTTCTTTAGCTTTCTGGCTAACAGCTGACTTGAACAATGTAAGGTTCGGTCACGCTGCAGAGTAGTAGAGTATTCATGTCAATGATGGTGCGCTCAGTAACGCAGTAACGGAAGCGTTACTTGGATCAGTAACTGCAATTATATTACTGTTTTGGAAAAGTAATCCATTACATTAATTCATACATTTTTTTAATCTGCCTAGCGTGTTCAGGGTCCTGGGTGTCTGTAGAATTTCCCAGCAAGCACTGGGCTCACAGTCTATCACAGGACTAACACAAACCCATTCACACCTACAGGCAATTTGCTATTGTTTCCCAGACATATCAAGAAATGTGCTGTTGATTGCTCATATGCATCATAAAGCAAACATGCACACACACAACCTGCAGTTTCATTTAACAGAACACACACACTCGCTCTGTGTGAATATTTGTCATTGCTGCCCATTCATACAGAAACCATGTAAACGTTTTTTCTTCTCACCATCAAACTTCAAACTTCCAAACTGTCCTGCGGCAGTTTCTCAAACTACGGCTCTGGTCCCAAACTGGGTCACGGGTCTGTTACTGGAAGTTTTGAATGCTCTTAATAGCAACAGCCTCCAGAGATCATGCACTTCAGTGGTCTGATGACCTAAAAACTTCAGATTACTACATCTCTGGCTCAAGTGCAAAAAGTTTTAGTTTTAGTAAGACTGGATGTAATTATTTTAAGTAAAAGGATGCACTCCTACACCTAAAGCCCGTTAAAAATGTTGTTAACAAGACCAAGACATCTGTCTAAAAGGGGGACTCCACCAATTTTACACATCAAAGTCAATTTACTGGTCACAGGGAGTATTCTCAGCCTGTGAAACTGTCTACCTCTGGAGGAGGTTTGTCAAGTCTGTGGAAATTACTCAAGTGACATCTCTTGAGTTTCTCGTGCTCTGTGCTTGGAAACTACGAATTTAAAACAGAAAGTCCGCATTATGAACTGAAAGTGTATAGTTGAAAGATGTGGGTGTTTAGCAGGCACAGAGAGTGGATAAGGACCCCATGTTTGACCCATACTAGGGACTAAATGTCTTCGCCACCCTAATTTTGAACTTCTTTTTAAAATTCTCTCTTGTGAGTCCCCACAGTGTCTGAGGAATTACAAGGCAAATTCCTAGAGTAACTGTAGTGTAATTTATAGTCCCTGGACCCACTAAATGGGACTGGGTTTACTTGATGTCTAAGTTCCCTGGTCCCTGATGTACTACACCTTTGTGAGAGGAAACAACTTGTCATAATCTGGGTTTAAGATGAAAATCCTTTTCAAGCGGCTAAATTGTGAATAGCATGCTTGGAATTTGTCAAATCCAACTTCCACCTTTGCTATCATTGTACGGCCACTAGAAGTCACAGCCATAATAAACGTTAATATGGTAAATGCATGACTTCTGTTTTGTTGCTAAGTCATCTACGAAACGTTATTTAACTTAAAATGTTAACCCCCACCCCCCACCCCCCCACGACCTTTTGCAGCCTAAGAAAAAATCTAAACCTGGGTCATAATAACCTAGATAATTATGGACCGGAATTGATAGCTGGAATTGATAGCTCATAACGGACAAACCCCAAATACAACAGTGGATGGTTGACCAATGTTCAATATATGTCGAGCTGAATTCCACCCATAAAATATTTATTTATTTCTGTATATGTATATGGTCTCTTTATTATATTACATTTGTTTTGCAAGTGTTTTTCTCCAAACCTACTTACCTTTTTCCCATACACACCCTGGAGAGAACTTTTGCTGTTCAGTAACCCTTCAGCAATTAACCACCAACCATAGGATCAATTGCCCGCTCTACCAACAGAGCTGCAGCCTCTTTCTCTTTATCAGAAGTAAGTAGGTAATGCCTTTGCATGATTCATTCTGCAAAATTTTCAATTTCCATTTTGAGTAGAAGACATAGCTCCATGGTAGAATGGTCGTGTTTATTTCAAGTGAAGCTCTCCATGCCCAAAGTGAACATGTATCATGCACAATTGCTGTAGAGATCACACAAAGCTGCAGGAAAATTGTTCGTTGCTGCCCACGGGCTTCAGACGTCACCTACCAAAAATGTACAGTCTGAGGGATCATTTAAATGAAAGTAAATGGAGCTGAACACCTAAAAACCACTTCACTACAGTTTAACCTTTGCTGTCAGTCTCCTGTAAACATCGAGGGGTTTGCCACTTTCCTCAGTGGTCTCTCTGCAGACATTATGGAGACCACTGATCGTTCATTTTCTCCATCTTTCAGCAGCAAGGCTGGGGGCTGAAACTGAAAAACCTGAATCAGTCTTGAACTGACAGTGTGTGGTTTTCATCACTCAGTCTGTGAGTCACTGAATGAGCCTGACTTAAAAATACAGCAGGGGAACTTTCTTTGCTTCTATGCACTCACAGTGTGGACAGTCTATGTGGGTGTTAATGTGGTGAAGCATTTAGAAACAGATGAAGGGTTTGTGTGTGTGTGTGTGTGTGTGTGTTGTGTGTGTGTGTGCGTGTCGTGTGTGTGTCGTGTGTTTTCTGGTCCACCGGGTTTCAGTCGTCCTCGGTGGAAGCCCACTATGTTCTGTGCAGCTTTCTGGTCCACCGAGTTTCAGTTGTGCTGTGGAACGCCACTCAGTTCTGTACAGCCCCTCCAACGTCATCACCGTACCAGTCTGTGAAGTTTCCTCCACAACAAAAACCAAACCAAAAATACACACACAAACAAACACACACAAGCTCGATCAAAATCTCTGCTTCAGATTAACACCAGTTCAGCAGCATGCAGATTTAGTTCTGCAGAGGTTTCCAGTGCTGCTCCAGGCTAAAGAACCACAGACTGATCAGTCACTATGCTCCATTGCACTGTGTACACGTGAACATGTATGCATGTATGTGTATATGTGTATATCACATCCACCTCCGACATGTACATAATAATAAAAATAATAATGATGACAATGAAAATTTACTCCAGCATCCTTTGCACTCTGCTCATTGCACTATGGCCTCAATCTGTCTACATTGTTGTATTTGTTTAGTGTTTATATGTGTCTCTGTGTCTGTATGATTTTTTCATTATATGAGTAAGCACATTGTGAGCAATATACGATCCTGAGTAAGATTCCTCATGTGGGTACATATACCTGGCAAATAAAGCTGATTCTGATTCTGATCAGCAATGAGTTGCTGGTTTGATTCCTGGCACTGACATTCAGGGGTTTTCTAGTGGCGAGCACTGCACAACAGCAAGTGTGTATGTCTTTGTGTGTCTGTGTGTGTATTGTTTACATGCATTTTTTGAACAAATTTTTGTTTTAACATGTGCTCTAAAATAAACTTTTTCTTTGTGCCTTTGAGTCAAATACTGAACCTTCAAAACTTGATGTTGGACAGTTACCAGGTTAGCTGTTCTGGCTATCTGTTGGCTGCCATGACTGTCGTGTGAACTTGACAGTTCAGCTGGGGTTTTCCCTGAATACATCAATGTTTTTTTTTTATCTGAATGCGAAAACCAAGCTGATAAAACAAACCTTTAGCACAACACTGGTTCTGTGGACAGCAACAACAACTCATACCGAAAGTCCACTGATTTCGGCTGTGGCACCTTACGGCTGTGCCACAGTTTTGATGCGTCCAAAGCTTGGCGTCAAAGTCCACTGGAGGTGTCTCAGAAGTGTTTCAGCAGCGGAACATGCAGCCTGCCCCACATTATTTACTTGTTATTAATTTGTCATCTTTGTGCTTCTACTACCTTCTTCAGAGCTCTATGGGACCCCGTTTCCTTCCGTCAGAAATCAGAAATCAGAAATCAGAGCGTTTTGCCTGCCTGATTTTGCTGACATGTTTAGATTTTGTTGATTTGGTCATCAGTGTTTGCATTTTTTCCCTCTACTATGATTAAGTATGCTAGTTAAATGAATTGTTTTTGAGTCTGTTTTAATTCTGTTAATTGTTGTTTACAATCAGGAATCTCCACAGGGTGTTTTTTTTTGAAAATTGACCGGCTTCTCTATGCTGTTCTGTGTCTGACTTCCTGCCTGGCTTGATATGCTTTGTGCTGCTTGACGCGGCGTTTGTCAAAAATAGACCTGCTACCTATTCTCGGAGAGCCGCTTCTGGGATTCAGGGAGTGTTGTGGACTCACAAGCATTGACTTAGATGGCCGTGATTTGCTCCGGCAACCGCAGTGCAGCCGTAACGCCACGCAGCCGGAGTCAGTGGACTTTAAGCGCCAGGCTATACAGTATGCTTTTATAATTTGTGTGAAATGACCTTTTAACTTAACATTTTGAGCTTTGTTGTATAAATAAGGTTCATTTGTGACATTATTATGTAAGTATTTTCACTGCACAAATGTTTATTTAGACCCTAACAGCACCCATCTACCACACCAAAGTCATATGTAGGATGTTTTCAGGATAGATTTCCATGTATATGTGATTGATAAGACTTTTGGGAATGTGTACCACTACAGTGCAATAAGAACAAAGATGGGTCTTGCATTGTTACTTGTAGCTCTGTCTCAAAGAGTTGTCATGTCAAGTGTTTTGGTCATTGTTACTTCATTTGGGTGACTATATTCATATACAATGGTTATTTTTAATGAAGGAGAAGGGCTAGACCTTGTTACTAATTAATGGATCTTTTTGTGGAAAAACATTTTATTATTTGAACAAGAGTAATAAATACACTTGTAATCACACGTAGTGTTATTCCATCACAGAAGTAGTGTTTGGTCTCTCTGAAAATGATGAGGGAATGAGGGATGCAAGTATACATACACAATGCATGGCAGAGGGTGGGAGATGGAAGGGTCAAAAGGGGCCCAACAGCAATCGTTTTTTTCTTTGGGGCCGCCCTAACAAGTTAATTGCTGTTTATAAGACAGGAGTTATTACATCACCAAGTCTCTTAGCAATTAAAAAGGACAGACATAAGAAATAAACAGTATCTCATGTGCATAAACTCTAACTTTAGTGAAGAAAATAATGTTTCTTTTACGGTTGAGCTTTTGCTATCTGCAGAGACTTTGAAAACACATACAATAAAATTACATACAAGTAACATTAACAGTCTGTTTAAGTACTGAGCAAAATGTAACAGAGCTCATGAACTCATGAACTGCTATCCTCATGTTTTTTACCCACATCTTTATTAGTTGAACAGCCATGTTTAATGCTGAACAGATGCATGATCAGAACCGTTTCTGACATAGAAGCTCGCTCCCTTTGTAATCAAAGTGGATTTTAATCAGCATTTAAGTAGATTATCTTGATTTCCCTTTTTGTAAAGTGATAATTGGCTAACACTTCACTTTCTGGTGAACGCACACAGATGGGCTTTTTCCTGTGACAAACAGAAACAGACGTTGGTTTGAATAAAGTTTGGAGGATTTTATTTAGAAAACAAAAAAACATGAATAAATCATTTAAATCTACTTACAACAAATCCTTCCTGTGTTTCTTTGTTTTTCCTGGATGTTGTTTTGCCTCTATTGTGTGTGTGTGTGTGTATGTGTGTGTGTGTGTGTGTGTGTGTGTGTGTGTGTATTGTCAGATGGTTCAAGTCTCACACACACACACACACACAGTTCTGACTGACCGCTCTGCAGAGGGGGGGCGGAGGGGTAAATACTTCCTCTGTCATCACCCTTCACATTATCTCTTGCTTCTCCTTTGATGACTCAACACACACTTTCATTTTCTTCTCAAACACCCCCCTGCTCTGGAAACACCTCAAATAACTGAAGTTATTTTTATCGTCAGAGAGAAATTTCAGCTGCATGTACATCAGTAACATCCTACTATTTAACCAGAAACGCCCAAACAAATTCAATAACTCTTCAGCACCACATCAACATCCCAGAACATTAAAGCTGCAATCCATGCAGACAGTTGTGTCATTATGAGTTGATCACCGCAATCTTTCTGTGTTTAAAAAGTCTATCAAAACTTTTTAATGTTTTATTTAATAAGTGATTATATGTTCTAATGCTGTGATTCTGCACCGTTGAGATAAGATTAGATAAGATAAGATAAGATAAGATAAGATAAGACATACTTTTATTAATCCCCGTAGGGAAAGTTCGGTCAACATAGCAGCACAAAGGAATATAAAAGATCAGATGCAGTATTTAAGTGTTTTAGTTGTGGGGTTTTTTACTTGCGTTAACATGAAGCATCTTTGAAATACCTAGAAAGGGGTTTAATAAGGGGTTTAGTAACTTCCTCTCAAGGTCTTGTTCAGTTAATGGAGATGGTTAAGATGAAGTGGTGAACTCAGACTGTCTCGTTTTAGGCGAATGTATTTTTATTGCTGTTTTGCAATGTGCCGTTCCGTGTTTGTATAACCACAGTGAGAACTGTCTCTGCCCCTCATCTATTCTGTTTGTAATTTTTCATAATCTCTAGGTGCAACCAAAGGATGGAAGGTGCCCAGTATCATGACCTCTGGATTGCAATCATTATTAATTATTTATACTTTCATAATTTAGTCCTTTGCACTGTTTGTATTTGTTTACAATTTACAGAAACACTGTTTGTTGTTGGACATTGTTGCTTTTATACAGTATATGCACCTATTTATTTCAACAACTTGTATGCGCAAAATATTGTAGCCTACATTTTTACCTAGATTTGTTCAGCTTTGTTGTCCGTGTTGTTAGCATACACCATTAACCTCAGACATAGTGTCACCCATAGGTTTCTGAAGCTCTGTGTGGTCAGGTCCCAGCAGCTCGAGCTGTCGCCATCTTGGCAGTGGTTAATCCAAATATGGGCAAAAAGGTGGAGCTGGCAAGCTAAATGAAGGCTAGTGGCTAACGATGCAAGAGGGCACCTGTCTGACAGCTAAAAGGGCAACGGCCTTAATTATGTACTAAGCTATAAAATATTTGCCGTGATACAGATGTCATAAATGGGAAAATTAGCTATAGACAACAAAACCACGTTTTGTACCAGGCTGTAAAACATGTTTATTTCTGCTGTAAAATTGGCCATTTTGAGGGTCTATGGGGACTTTTGGAGCCTGCCCCAAGTGGCCATTCGAGGAACTGCAGCAGAGGTTTCTGCTTGGTTGTTAGCTGTATTTCAGTCTTCCTATAAATTGTACATTACAACTTAAAACTGGAGTCACATAACTTGTATGTGCATACAAACTTGTGCATGTGCATTCGTTTTGTTAATGAATGCCTTTATATACATGAAACAAGAGAAAATATGCCAGCCCACTGAGAGACTGATTGCAACTGTTTAAAGAAGATGAAATAAGATTTAATAACAGATGACATGAAAAGATGAACTATGAGGTAATGCGACACTTTGATGAGATTGCAAAATTGTTAGCATCGAGCATACAGATTATTTTGGCGTTGATACTGATACTTAGCTTACTGTAATGGGACAATTAAGCATTTTGATGTCTTCAGTGACCACTAACAGTGGATATCTCATTGCATCTATCATATTTCACAAAAACCTATGATGCTATTTATAGCAACTTTACATTAACTTCATACCCTTCAAAGGTTGTATTTTTTGGCTGCTGATCAGACAGATTAACAGTAAACAACAATGATCACAGGGGGTTAAAGGGGATCTTTCATGGTGTGTAAGCACATAACCACAGCATCACAGAAGACTCTGTTCTGCAAAACACCCACTTCCTCATCTGCATGTTTTTCATGGGTTCAAGTTTGGGGTTTTTTGAAATGACATTTTCCCCATGGAAGGTAACTAAGCATGTCTGGTGATTTTGTTTCTTCTTCTTTTGGACTGATTTACAGTCATGGCAACTCCACGCTCACACCTGAGGTTTCTGCCTCGGCTGTAGTTTTGGGTTTAAATGACCTGAGAAACACTAAGTGAACTGAAATATGGTTTCCCACCCAATATTTTCAAATATCTACCACCTAGATAGAAGGTAGGATCAGGCGAGGAGCTGAAAAACAGAACTGCAATGAGGAACACAGGAAACCACAAACACCAACGTAGTAGTGTGAGGGTACTGGGTTGTGTGAATAGAAACAAGATATAAGAAAATAGACTATATTCTCATTTTTAATAAAATACAAAATAAACAAAATATCACATTACACACAAAATGAATTGGACTGAAAATTACTTCTGATACAATCTGATGATCAATCATCTAAACACAGAATAAACACAGAATAAAGTGCCTATTTTTATTCTGACATATTACTTAATTATTGATTTGTTTAAGATTTCTATAAGTATTTCTATAATCCATTGCATGGATTGTGCAAACCTATAGCAATTGCAATTGCATTTTGGGTTTTGATAAATAGAATTACTTGTGTTCAGCAGCTCTGTGGTTTTTTTGCATGTCTTGTGGGTTTCTTTGTATTGCAGTAATTAAATGTTGAGCCACAGGAGTAATATGCAGAGCAGATATGACCACTGGTAATCCCCAAGACTGTTCCCAAGAAGACTAGGCATTCTCAGGCTGTGTTGTTCGTGCTATGTTGTGACCTGGTTTGGACATCTGGATCTTTTCAATGCACATATGCTCTGCGCTGCTGGGTACATCTTCTGAAGCACTCTGAGTGGGTGTGGGCCTGTGTGTGTGTTTCACTGCTTTGGTGTGCGTGTTCATGTCCTCAACTTACCTTTTTGTTGGACTCATTTAATTAAACAGCCTGTAGATTGAACCTGGGCCTGGTTTACTATTTGGTGACTCATTCCTGTAGAGCGGAAACACTTTGTCTAACCGACACTGATATCAGAGCCGGATATCACTATCTTCTTCACAAGTGTGAAAACTTACTCATTCAGAAACTATGATGAGATGAGACGCTCTTGACCCAAGGCAGAGTAAAAAGGTTCCACAGAGCCTGGATCTTTGGAAATGCACTTTTACTTCCTCATGCCTCTGCTGCAATTATACATAATCCAACATTATGTGTAAGCAAAATCTTTTACTGACTTTTATTTTGAATTTATGTGGGCATTTTACGTACAAGGAACAAATACTCCCCCTAATTTTCATTCAGTGAAATCAGGCAAAACTAAACATAGTCATTCAGAAAGCAGGCGTTTCACACACCAAGATCATTACTTCTTATTTTCTTGTAAAAATAAACTTTTGAAAAAAAAAAGATGATAAAAAATGTGACCCAGCCTTGTTTTTAAATGAGCAGGTTTTCAGACTCAGTGTCTGAAAAAGAAGAAAGTTAAGGTCTTTACTCAGCAGGAAAGAATGTTCTGATGGGAACTGGAAAATAGCATAATAAGAGAAGGATGAGTCGTTGCGATGTAAGTATTAAAGAACTGGTCAACAGCCATGGTACTGCACTGAAATAAATGAAGCGGAGTAAAGGCTCTAGTTACTGTAGATTTAAATTTATTTGGGGTTGTCATTATTTCCATTATTATGTTTTATTACAGTTGATGTTTCAGGAATGTCTATTTTGGGAAGCTGTTTGGGGGGAAAACTTTAAATTATATTTTCATATTGTCAACGAATCCCATAAAAAGGTCTAAACCAACAATAGATTAATCCATCTCTCAGTACTTTACACTAAGAAACACTGGGTTTGTGATTGACAGCCACAGAAAGTATTATTTCCTTAACAAACCTTATCTTAACAGGAGCAAATATTGTTTTTTGGGGAATCAATTTGTTCAGTCATTGTGTCCATTTTGACTTGATAGCGTCACGCAGTTGCTGCAGATTTGTTGGCTGCACAACCATAATGTCAATCTCCCGTTCCACCACATCCCAAAGGTGCTCTATTGGATTGAGATCTGGTGACTGTGGAGGCAATTGGAGTACAGTGAACTCAGTGTCATGTTCAGGAAACCCGTCTGAGACGATTTGAACTTAGTGACATGGTGCAATATCCTGCTGGAAGTAGCCATCAGAAGATGGGTACACTGTGGTTATAAAGAGATGGACATGGTCAGCAACAATACTCAGGTAGGCTGTCACCTTTAAACGATGCTCAATTGGTACTAAAGGGCCCAAAGTGTGACCAGAAAATATCCCCCACACCATTACACCCCCGCCACCGGCCTGAACCGTTGATACAAGGCAGGATGGATCCTTGCTTTTATGTTTTCATGCTAAATTCTGACCCTACCATCTGAATGTCACAGCTGAAATCGAGACTCATCAGTCCAGACAATGTTTTTCCATTCTTTTATTGTCCAGTTTTGGTGAGCCTGTGTGAATTGTAGCCTCCTATTCCTGTTCTTAGCTGACAGGAGTGGTGTGGTCTTCAGTTGCTGTAGTCCATCTGCTTCAAGGTTCAACATGTTGAGCGATGGTATTCTTTATGCCTTGGTTTTTACTGTTGCCTTTCTTTCATCTTGAACAAGTCTGCCCAGTCTTCTCTGATTTCTGAAATCAACAAGGCATTTTCGTCCACACAACTGCCGCAAACTTGATATTTTCACTTTTTCTGAAAATTCTCTGTAAACCCTAGAGATGGTCGTGCGTAAAAATCCCAGTAGATCAGCAGTTTCTGAAATGCTCAGACCAGTCCGTCTGGCACCAACAACTATGCCACGTTCAAAGTCACATCTACATGCCTAAATCTAAATGCATTAAGCTGCTGCCATGTGGTAGGCTGATTAGAAATTTGTGTTAACAAGCAATTGAACAAGTGTTCCTAATAAAGAGGCAGGTGAGTGTATATCAGTTATGTTGTTGATCATGCATGCCACATGTTAGCAAGAATCAATTAATATTTTATGAAAATAAGAGAAGCTAGAAACAAAATGTTTAAAGTTGTTGATCTAAATGTGATAAAACAATTGGACCAAAACATTCTCATGTAAAGTATATGATCTGGTTTCAGCTGGAGAACAGCTCCTCTCTGTTCAATGTGCTAGCTCTTCATTTAGTGTACCATAAATATCCCCCTGAATGAGAAGCAAGAGGTTAATGGTAATTCTCTTTAGTTTCTTTTTACTGTGAGGCTGAAAGCAGATGCAGAAGGTCTTTGTGTGTTTGAGTCATTAAGTCTCCAGAATGAGCCGATAGACCGAGTCAGAAAGTGACTGTGTGTCGGTAGAGTGAGTTTAATCATTTACAGCGTTTGTCTGAGTTAGAATGAGAGAACATTTATTCTGAAAGTCACGGTGGTCTCTGTTGGCGATGTACACAAGCTCCAAGGCCACATCATCTGTCAACCAATCAGATTCCTCTCAGAGTGTGAGCCTCGTGACTGATTGGTTGTTCAATAATTTGAATTCAAACAATGCTGGTCCTTGTTAAATCCAATTATTTCATCCTCTTACACTTTAGTGAAAGGTGACCGTAAATGTTGAATTCCTACACATGTAAATTCAAAAGAAACAGAAGACAAAAAAGGTAAAGTCACTCATGTTACTCATTTTCACCTTTTCACAACAGATTTGGGACTTTCATTGGTACTTATCCTTGTTCTCACGACAGAGAGTAGTATTTTCTATTTTTCTGTGTAAGGACGCCGGCTGGTAAAACCCCTCCAGACTGCTCAATTGCTCTGCAAACAAAATTTATTTAAATTAACCAATGATTGCTAGGTAACACACCTTCTAGCTAAACTCTAAAGAGGGGTGATTGCAGGGTGGTGGAATATTTCTGCCCAGACCTGTACTAAAGACTAACTATACCAACTGTTATTGTAGAAGGAAAACTTTAAAGTAAAATACATTTCAGTCCTTTTTTTTGTTCAAAGGAACTTACAATAAGGGTATTCATCCTTGTCGGGAACAAAAGCTGAATGTCATCAAAAAGTGGAAGTTAATCACTTTTAAACAAACAAATAAAACCATGTTTAATGTAACTCAATGCTTCAATACAAGTACGCAATCAAGCGGATTTTTTTAAGGAAACAAGATGTTAACAATCTTGCAAATTCAGCCAGTGCATGCAATATTTGTGAAAATTTTAACTTTTCAAATTATGGCAAGGAGAAAGCAAAAGTTACTTTACGGCAGTGGTTCTCATGCCCACAGTTATGAACAATACAGGTTAGCAAAATAGCCTCTCTAGTATCAGAGCTCCTTTGTTTGTTTATATCACCACATGAATCATATTCATGCAAAGGTCCGCTCAACATGACTCCCCTGTAGTGGCTGTAAATTCCCCAGTTTGAGAACCACTGCCTTATCTTTCCTGGCTGGCTATGTTAAAACAAATGTGCCACATTTATGTCCTAAAATAACAGGACAACACACAAAACCATACCCAAACTGTCCGACCTGTCGGATTTATCACACCACTGTCTGTGAATGCATTCCCTGTAGAAATGTTTTTGGAAAAAGCAATCTCAGAAAGAAACAGAAGGAAAGGTTTGCATTATACATTTAAAAGTTATATTCAGGCTGTCAAACTGATATGACACAAATAAAGCCAGAAGCTTAAGCCTACCAATCACAGAGTAAAAGTGAACCACCACATCTGCTGATGACTGAGACAAAGGACAGCAAAATTAAGGATTAACAATGTTCCTGCAAAGCTTGTAAGGTCTCTATTCATTATTACAATCATTTTTCTGGATTTCTTTTAAGTTTTGTAAAGTGAATAAATCATACTTCTCCTTTCAACCTCTCTGGGTAGCGATGTAACTAATACAAGTGCCCAAGAAACAGTGTCCATATCTTGGAAAAATACAGCAAAAAAAGCTAGAACGATGCCAGTTGCAAACGAGTCAATGTAACGCAGCCATAAAAGTGTCAGACCTCAATAAGAGCAAGGTCTATGTATACTGCGCTGTGATTGGGGCGTGGCTCAGCAAAGGATTTTACTGATTGCTGAATTTCAGTGTTTCAACTATGATGCAATTTGTCACAAAATAACAAAAAATGTTATTACAGCTGTTAAGAATAGGGTCGCAATAACAAAGAGGTACCACAAGATCCTGGATTTAGGTAGGCCTATTCATTTATCTTATGCACATTAACTTCAGTGCATGTATATTTACAGTAAGATCATCACGACTTGTGAAAATTGTTAATATTTTAGTGGAACTGCTGTTCCACTATCTTCTTTTTTGACTTGTCAAAGCAGGAAATGAACAGGTGAAACCAATTTAGTTAATGATGGCTTAATTACATTAACTGTCCCAATAGGCCATGACAGAGATGCACAATACCAGGATCCTGGAAGTAGCTCACCTGAATGGAATGCACTTTATTTGATCAGTCACACCTGCGTTTTTCCTGCAGCAACAAGCCAAAATATTTGCTGTGAGAAAGGTCTTTCAAGGGCCAGTTCCTTGCGTGGCAGCTCCATCACCATTGGTGTGTGTGTGTGTGTGTGTGTGTGTGTGTGTGTGAGTGAATGAGTGAATGACAGGTGGATTTTAAAGTGCTTTTTTCCCTTAAGGTCAAGTGCTTTAAGTGCAGGCCATTTACTTCTGTCATTCACCAGCGCCCTCTTCTAATGTCATCTTTCCAACTCTGTAGTTGTAATCTATGCTGTCTGAAAAACCATTCCAATCTGTTAAGCTGACATTTAAAACCATAACAGTCTTGGGTTTATGGGAAATAATGCTTGTTAAATGCTTCTAAAAACAGAAAATATTATTTGTCTGTCTCTATTTGTCTAAACTGCAGGACTACTAAGAAATGTTCCATGGATGTTTTCTGAAATAGAACCCATCATTTACAAGGCGTTTTCCATCCATCCATCGTCGCGGGGCTGGATCCTATCCCAGCTGACATCGGGCGAAAGGCGGGGACAGGTCGCCAGTCCATCGCAGGGCCACACATAGACAGACAACAACTCACAATCACACCTAAGGACAATTTAGAGACACCAATTAACCTAGATGGATTGTGGGATGAAGCCGGAGAGAACCCACGCAGACAAGGGGAGAACATGCAAACTCCACACAGAAAGGCTGGGGCAACCGGGGTTTGAACCCAAGACCTTCTTGCTGTGAGGCGACAGTGCTAACCACAGTGCTAAATTTTCTGGGATTATTACACCAATATCCTGGCTCGCTGCGCTGTATGAAAGGTACCAAGCCGGAAAGGGGGGTCAGATTTGATCTGCCGCTGAGCCAGGAATGTTGGTAGTAACCCAGGCGGAACGATGTCTGTGTGAAAAACCACAGTCTGAAAGTCCACTGACTCCGGCTGCGCCACGGTTTTGTTACGTCCTCAGCCCAGCGTCAAGGTCCACTGCAAACGTCTCTGAAGTAAATTGTTAATTTCTCTTTTTTTGTGCTTTTGCCACCTTCTTCACAGATCACTGTGATCCCGTTTTGTCCCGTCTCATGCAGGCTGCACATGGATCCACAGGAACCATTTCAGAATCAGAGCGTTTTGCCTGATTTTGCTGACATGTTTAGATTTTGTTGATTAGGTAATCAGTGCTTGCTTTTTGTGCTTCTACTATGATTAAAAAGGCTTACAATTACAATTTCTTTCATTTAGAAAATGCAACAAAACTAGTTTCTCAAAAGATGTCTGGAAACATCTATAAAGACACTTTCAAAGCTGAGAAAACTTTATATTGTTAAATAATCTACATTACATGTTGATCTCTTTCTTGTGAGCTGTCATTAAGTCTCTGCGTCAGTTCCTGTATATTTACAACAGCTATGCAGAACAGCAGTGATGACAGTGATTTCTGATCTGATTGTGGTGGTTTAACTGAACAGACAACAGAGTGTCCTCCCCTGCTGCAGCCCCGCCTCCTGTCAACACTGCGGCACAGATAAGCGTTGCCCTGACAGGAATGTTCTCCAACGTCTCGGTTGCCTCATAGCTCAGATGCAAAAACCATGATGGTTGCCTCGGGTTGACTTCCACACATGTAAATGCCATTCAAATATTTCTCCTCCAGCAACAAAGAATTTGAATACCAGCCTTCTTGAGCAGTTCCCAGGAACACTGTTGTATGTCTTCCTGGCAGCCGAATGTGTTGAGACATTACAGAGAGGTTACAGTAAGGACCCACACAGATCAGGGTTCATGCAAGTTTTTTCAACTGAGATGTTCAAGAAGGTTTCTGGACAACAATCTGACAAACCTGTAAAGGTTCCCCTAAGCACTGTTAACCATTAAAGCCACAATAATTGATATTGTCATAACAATAAGGAGAGGAGAATTATCACCTCAGTCCGCAGCTCCCCTCTGCAATCCAGAGTTTATAGTGAGTTTCAACTCATTGTTTATCTGTGTGGCCCACAACGTTGCTGCATTGGTTCACTCTCATCGTTTAAATAGAGTTGATTTCAGCTGTAGCAGGAAGCTGTTTTCAGTAAAAAAGCGATAAAAACCCACTGCACACTGCCTGCTCTGTATCAAACAGTAGGCAGACACGGTGAAGCGTTTAGCAACAAAGGAGCAGATTTTTATCCCTCACGGGTTGGTGGAGACCAAATACAGAGCTATAATAAAGTGAATATTCGACTTACAATCCGCAGGTGACCAGAAACACAACTCAAAATTAATAAAATTGCTGAATGTGTAAATTAGCAATTGTTAGTTATTAATTTAAACTTATCAACTTGAAAGACGATGATGTGTCAGTGTTGTTTCTACTGCTCCCAAGTGGCCAAAGAAAGAATTCGACATACAGACAAGACAATCCAACCACCAAACCTGGGGTTAATGGCCACTTACTCTACCTACTGAGCCACATGATTTCATACCAACTTCACACCTGGATTATTCTAAATGTCTTGTAGACACATTTCATACATATTTATGCCTGGCAAAACTTTTTTTGACTGAGTATTAATTATGTTGAAAAGTCGGGAATGAACTGCAGATGGACAACGACTTTTCAACAATATTTCTATGTTAAAATTAAAGGAAAATATCGTATTTTATGTGACTCCTCTGAAATATTGTGTTCTACAAAGTAGAAGTGCCAGTTTTTCAGAATTGTTCAATTAAAGTGCTTGAAAAACTTTAGTTGGTTGTTTGCTCCTGAAAAATCATATGAATGAAATAATATGAGAATAAATGAAGGAGAGGTGTGAACCCAGGGGATCTTTATAGCTGTTACCTAAATCTTTGATCTTTTCCCACAAACAATAAACATACAGAAGTTCTTTTAAAAAAACTTGCTCAATGTGTTTATTGTCGGCTGTTTATCAGCTCCCTCAGGTTCATTCCTCCTGAACACCTAGTTTTCAGAGTGTGCTGTGTTCTGCTGGGTTACACCCCGAGGGCAAGTTTACAAGAATGCAAATCTTATTCAAATGTTCCAGTCAAAGAATGTGAGAGTTATCCTTGAACACAGGAGGAATTACTGGCTGTCTATCATTAACTGTAATTAACAGTAACTGCAAGCTTATGTAAAAAAAAACAACATCTGGAGGCGGAAAGGTCACTTTGGTGGAAAATGTCACACTTTAGTCCATTTGTTTTTTCCTTTTGATCAATGACCTTTTCAGAGAACATCTGCAGCACAGCAGCTGAGTTGTGATTTCCAGACATTTAAAATGTTGTAAGGTTTCACTCAGAGGATAGAGTGGGTGTGAAGTGGTGGTATGAAAGCTTCAACAGGTAGTTTCACAACCTGGAGGATGTGAATTTGATCTTAACTCAAATAGAGAAAACAAATTCATTCAGCTTTTAGATTTTTTTTGATATCAACTTTTTTTGCGTCACTATCAGCTGTCTTCATCATGCAAACATAGAAACCATTTTGGTTCCTGACACTCAAGGCTGTAACTTATTTTTTCATGAAAACCAAGCATTGTGTGGGTTTTTAAAGGAATTTAAACTCCAATCAATACCTTCTCTGAAGTTTGTAAAAAGTTGCCTTAAGCGTAATTCACACTACACAATTTGCAAGCCCAAATTGAGCTCGCCAACCGGCAGTCTGTGATCAGAGGTTAATCGGCAAACAATCGGCGGCCGCCAGTCGTTATGTGTGAACTACTCAACGATACATCAAAACAGCACCCAGATGCATCACAACGATTTCAAGACTCCTGTCACAATATTTGCAATTGAATTATGTTTTAGGGGGTCTTATGGGGTGTTTTGGGTATTTAGTTTATCCCAGATTTATATTTAGATTATGTTTACATTCTTTTCATGGATTTACCATATTCAGCAACGTATGCCTAGTAATGACATGGATGATTTTTATCTAGTGCCAATATTCAATCAAAACAATACTGGAAGTATCGTTCCCTTTATATAGCGAGGATTGATGACACAGTTCTGTCATTCATTAACATCTCATATCACCTGTGTTTTTAACAAGAGCTGGGGGCTTACAGCTATGCTAACAATCATAAACCAAAGTATTGAACAAACTCATCTGCTCGTGGAACTACATGAAAAGTTAGGGGATCACCAGAGTCAGTAGGCTTCATCTTCTGTGGACCATAAATGTCTGTACCAAATTAAAAGCCAATTCATACAATATGTGTTGAACTACTTTGGGTCTGGACCAAAGTGGTGGTGCAACTACTTTGCCATCCCTGCAGCTACAGTGGTGTGAAACCTGATTCGCTGACCTTTACTACCAAATGTAGAAACTGTAAGCAGTTGTAGCTGAAGGCCAGCTGCTTGTGGTTCAGACTGTAACACAGTGTACTGATACACAGCCAGGAGGAGGTTATATAATATCATGTGCACCTTCTAGGAATACATACCACACACATATGTCTGTGTCCTGACGACTTGGAGTCCCAACTCCTCTAATACCTTTCCAGGGAATGTGTTTAAGTGCATATGTGCATATGTGCGTGTGTGTGTGTGTGTGTGTGTGTGTGTGTGTGTGTGTGTGTATGTAGGTATTTCAGGCAGCCTCTGATTTCACTGGTAAGTGTAGGTGATACAGAAGTTCAGGCTCTATCTTTTCTAAGCATCAAGACTTTGTTGAAATGTTTTCTCTCATCTATAAAACCAGATGTATTCTTCATTGTTAGGTTTGCTACTTATACAACGTAACAGCAAATTTGAGACCTGACACATGAAGACCATGAGTACTGTGATGGTCAGCTTTCTCCTACCTTTGCAATACCTGTAAAGATTAATAGTGAGGACAGCATTGAGCAAACTGACAGAAAGCTCTGCCATCTTCTACTTTCCAGTGATGAAAGAAAACGTTCATATTTTGTGATTTAGCAAAAACATTTCCAGAGTGAACTCTCCAATTACTAGACAAATGTAATTACTGTGAGGATGAAATCATTTTCCAGTGTTTGAAAAAGTGAACTCTATGACCACAGGATGTTATTCTGGGGCAATTCTGCAAAAGCCCACATTTTATAACAACAAGCTTGAATAAATTCTTTCTACAATATGGTAAAAATAAAGTTAGGGATAGATTGTGATACCAATACCAATAACAATTGTGATGGGACTATTGAAACACCTGTCAATTTTACCAGCCTCCACAACTTTAGTTTCTGAATCTTTTATAAAGGACACACATTCTGCAGATAAACATTTGGTCTTGGTAAGTCTTTAAAGGGGAACTGTAGTGATTTTACTGTTGACGGGTCCTTGGGAGTAATACCAAAGGCCTTATGGGGAAGTCATGCCACTCGGCAGCCATCTTGGCAACGCCTCCGAGCAGCTATTTTGGACTAACAAGACCAGGCTCGATGTCTGTGAAGATTCTCAGTCATCCAGGTCATAGTTATCCAATGAAGGTTAAAGTCAACACATGCGCCACTACTACCACGCATGCGCAGTCGAAGTAAAACAGACCCTTCCATCAGTACAACCAAACAATTGGCTGATTGGCTTCCCGCTTTGGCTGTTAAAAGCAGATGATTGGCTTTCTAGCTGGAGGGACGGGATAACCCCCATCTTTGCTTTTATAGTGCTTTGCTGTTTTCCCAACAGAGCATGTGACTGAGTGGCGTGTCTCCTCTATAAAACGTCTCTGCATATGTAAAAAAAAGTTGTATAAATCCCTTTTTTACAGAGGGAGCTCTGTAAAGTCAGATAAACTGCCCCAAATGTTGTTGTCACTACACAATAATGGTAAAATGTTTTGCTTTTGTCACCTGAATCAGCGTTAGTTGGGGCTGAATATGATGAGTTTGAAAATGAAACGATAGTAGGGAGTGATTGAGCTTACCAGACCTCTGAAGTCTGCTCCTGATCTCTGCTTAAGCTAGTGGCTTGAAGCTACATTAGCTGATACTAGCCTAACAAACCCAAATCTCTGACCAACAACTGGTGGTGGTGGAAATGTGTTGTGGGTAATGTAGGCAATAGGTTTTCACCAAGAAGGAGAAGCGTAGAACAAAAAAGACAATATCTCTGTTTCAGCTGCACCGATTTTCATCCTTTCGTGTTTTAACTGTCCATCGTCTGACGATGTCATAGTAGCGCTAAATCAGTGGAGTACTATCACCTGAAAATGAAGCACACATCTTTAAACTGTGCATAACTCACTGATAGCAAAGCCCTTTTCATTGTACGCCTTTCCCTCATCTCAATTTTTCACTGTTTCAGAAAGTGAACCATCAATACTCCGATAACGTTTCTGCTTGTAATGCAGGACATACATCAGGCATTACAGTATTACAGACAACATGTCAAATCCTACTGAATTATAAGTTCTGTGTCCTGAAGTGACCTGATTTGTTTTGCCTTGGGAAGAGAGTTGGCATCAGAACAGCAGCTGCTCGCTTTAGGCAACAGAGCAAAGACCTGCTGTCTGTTACCTGCTCGTGATAGTTATACGACTAGTCGTTGACATACCTTTCGGTTTTTGATGTCAGACGACTACAGGTGCAATGGAGTAAATACCGATCTAATCATACGTCATAAATCCTACCTGATAATCACAGATGATGGGAATTCTCAGTCCATTCAAAGCCCTTCTAAGCGCAGCTGTGGCTTGGAGGTAGAGCGAAACTAGGCTCCTCCAGTCTGCATGCTGAAGTGTCCATGGGCAAGACACTGACCCCCATATTGCTCCTGATGGCTGTGGCTTCGTTGTGTGAATGATTAGTTACTTTGTGATGAGCAAATGGCACCTTAGCCTCGGCCATCATGGGTGAATGTCAAAAGTGCAAAGCCATTTGACTGGCTGGAAGACTAGAAAGGCACTACAATACAAGTACAGGCTATTTACCAGTTTTACACCACTGTCAGTTGTCTGATAACAGAAACACAATGTTTCCATGAAAGAACCTGTGTTGTATAATACAATTTACATTTGTTATTATTAAGTCAAAAAGCATGAGACATGACACTTTCACAGAGCTCACTTTTCTTTTTCCAGACTAGACTTAAATATGAGTTCAGTGTTTTCACTTCAAAGTTTTTAGCAATGTCAGCAGTATGGCTCTCAGTCTTTCCACCACTTTGGTGCAGACAGAAATATTTCAACAACTACTCACTGGATTAGGATGACATTTTTTACAGACATTTGTGATCCCCTGTGGGTGAATCCCACTGACTTTTCCTCTTGCACCATCATCAGCTCAATTGATATTATTTTTTGTACTAACAAATATGTTAGTCTTATTTGGAAATGTAAAACAAAAACACCAGCTGAGTGTAGATGAGGAAATCTGTGTTAAGAAATGGAGCAAGACCTACCTGTCCATTTTGTGCAGCCCTGTGTGTATTTCCACTGCATCGATTAGACTGATAATGGAAAGCTTTTGCAATGGCCTATTTTTTCATGCGACAATAGACGACTACTCAATAATCACCAAATAGATGTTGGACTTGTAAAGAAAGAGGGAAAACAGGTTGTCAGGTTGGACACATTTACACATTTATACTTCTTAAAGGGTTGATAACATGTGATCAAGGAACACTGGTGTATAATAGAACCAAAAGTTTGAATATCAAAGCACTGCAAAGAGGTTTACATAACTATGTGTAAGGACAAGTCATGGAAGTTATCAGCGAGACAATCATTTTATCCTCCATCTTGATTATCATGACAGGAATTATAAGGAATGCTGAGCGTATCTGATTGGCCAACGGCAATCTGTTGAGTGGTGCTGGTTATATGTCTGTGTTGTGAATGGTTTTCTCTGAAGCCTGCACAGTAAAGATTTGGTTTGTCAAAATGTTTCAGAATCAGAATCAGCTTTGTTGGCCAGGTATGTGTACACATAGGAGGAATTTGACTCTGGATTGTACAATGCTCATGATTTGCTTACTTACAATACAGTAATAATATAATAATAAAATCACACACAGGTTACAGTATAGCGAATACATATATACACACTATAAAGAAAAACAATATAGGCAGATTGAGACAATAGTTCAATGAGATTTAATATACAGTATATACAATTTACAAATGTACATTTATTGTCAAAAAAAGTACTTTATTGGATTTGAAACCTTACATCGATTTCCTGTAATTCCCTGGATTATTATAAAGTCAACACCCCAACAGAGAGAGAGAGAGAGAGAGAGAGAGATACTACACAGTTTTAAACTTGGCATCTGCTGTGCCAACTCCTCACTCTTGGGGTTTCTGTTTGGGCTCACAGCCAGATTACACAAACACACACACACCTAGTGAACACAGTGAACTGTTGCTCAACGGCCTGTAACAAGAAAGACTCTGAGCTGTGTGTGTGTGTGTGTGTGTGTGTGTGTGGTGTGTGTGTGTGTGTGTGTGTGTGTGTGTGTGTGTCAGCTTAGCAGAACAGCAAGATCCAGATCTTGGATGACAAAGCATTGCCATCAGTCAGTGATTAGGAGGTCAAAGGTCTGAGGTTGCTGAGGCCCAAACAAAAGTCCCTGTGACCTCAGAGTGACCTTGTTAGAGAGAAGAGGAGAGCTGAGAAGGGACCCGACCTGAGGCCCTACGTACATACATTCATGTAGTATGTAGTACAAACATGTGCAGATGTGTGAGGGCACGTTCAGTCTCTCATCAGAAGTTTTGGGCTTGACCCTCGTAGCCATGGGTTGGTGACAAAATTTCCATCATGATGACATCACCTTGCAGACTCTCAAAGCTACCTGAAGGTGGAAAGTAGCATTTGAGTGTGGATGGAGGGCCAAAACGAAGATGTGTTTTTGTATTTTTTTGTTTGTCACCGGAGGCCGCAGTTTGTTCCCCTTTTCTTATTGTTTGTCAGCGAAGGATTTTTTTAACCATGACCCTGATTGTTCCCTACCATGGTGATGAAGGTCCTCTAACCTGATCAAAGTAGTAATTTTAAACCAAACCATGCTGTTTCCTAATACTAAAGGATATCATTTAACATTTTCCATGATCAAACCCTACACTCCTCAGCTGCCTCTAGACGACGGGTCAGAACCCACTTTGGTCACTCATCTCAGTCCAGAATCTTCTTTGTTCTGGTCCAACAGTGGTGAGCTGCCTACAGGAGTCAGAAAAGCAGAGTCACTGGCTGAAAGCACTTCTTTACAGACTACATGTCAACACCCCATGCATCATACGATGTGGGAGTGACAACATATTGTCACATTTGGGCACATGGTCAAGACCCTTGTTGTCATAGTTCACCGCACTGGCGTAAGCCCTCTAGCATCATTTTTGAATGCTTAAGGTAGGCGGGGGATATTTAACACCAAAGTCAGACTAAGTAGGTGGATTGGGTGGGCCACAAACACAGACTGAGTTACACAAGTTACTATAACCAAGACCATGATCTTTTCCTAAACCTAACTAAGTACTTTTAGTGCAACGTTTACAACGTTAACCACTAGATTCATTTTGAAATTCTAACCGAACAATGCATATTTATTGACACCAAGGAGTCTTGACCAAGCGTCCATATGTGATGAGTTGTGAGAATGCTACCACTTTTGCCTCATTTCTTAAAATGAAACAAAAAAGAAATCCTACTTTTACAGTAGCAGTGAAGACACTTTTTGTTGTTTGTTTGAGAGGATACACTTTTGATGACATCAAGCTTTTGTTTCTATTGAGTTTGAATGAACGAATATGATGAGTGAGGAGTAAATTTGAGATAACTTATATACATGATGATTCCAACACTTACCCACTGACCATCGCCACCACAGAAGTTAATCTAAAGATATTCAATTATTTTTGATCTTTACTGACAATAATCGGACTATTGCCCAATTTTGGCAATAATAAAATTATTAATAAGATGCAAGTGAAGACAAAAGAAAAGATTCCTCTAAGCCTACTGATGGATCGTCTTGCTTGGTGTAAATTGTTTTTAAACAGCATCAAATGTCTAAAATGAAAAAATATCATCCTCAACTCTAGAGGAAACCTGCACTGTTGACACTGCCTTCACAAGCACAGCTGTTATTCGTACAGTAACATCCAGTATGGTCAGAACAGGCTTCAGCTCCTTGATGTGCAAAACAAACAAACCCAAAGTAAGGACTGAGAGCTCAGCTCCCACTGTTTACCCGAACAGACTGCATGATCTGCTGCGTCTTCCTGGAATAGGTCAGACCAAGTCGACCTCAGCCCTTGATTTACCTGTAAACACACGCACACACACACACCTCTGTCACACTTCATGGGCTTTGAGCCTGTGACCATTTAGTCAGAAGCCTGAGTGAGAGGTAACATACACACACTCACATTTATAAGCATTTTCCTTCCTCAGAGTCCTGAGGGGTTTTAGTCTGATCAGCACAGCAGTTTCTCTCTAGTGTGTGTGTGTGTGTGTGTGTGTGTGTGTGTATAACCGTCCATTTAACAAGCCATTTCCACAGAGCAGATGTATTGACATGCCTGGCCTCTGTAAAACAAATACACACACTCTCACGTACACAGTAGTTAGCTTTCTCTGCTAAAAGCTAACAGCCTGAAGGATAATGTAGTGTTGAAATAATTTGCATGATAATAATCTAACCGTTTTGTCTGCAGTGTATGTTTGTTCTTCACACACACGCTCTCTCTTGTGGAATTCCCTTTACATTTACAACTAGTTTGTTTCCGTGTCCCCTTTGGCCAAATTACAAAGAGAGAGTTTGAACAGTATGAACTTGACCTTTGATCCACTTCAGGCTGTATGTGAAACACCTCAATCAACCCAAACTGTGAAGGTCAATGGACTTTAGATACAGAAATACAGATTGTTGTATGTACAAGTCAGACAAAACAGGAAAGTGAATAAAGATTAATTTAAAAATACATTGTTTTTCCGACAACAACTGAGTTCCCACGGGCCTTCAGCGAGAGAACAGCTAGCCATCTAAAATACTATTTAGGTGAATTTAAACAACGGCTAAGTTGCTTAACGCATCTTGTTGTCATGTAAGAGCCCTGTTCATGTTGGATAGACATTTTAATTGCATTTTGTGTCTGTTAAGAGGCACAAAGACACTCTTTTTGTAAATGCCCCTATAACTGCCATTTTAGCTCCGTGGGAGTTCTGGGCATTAGTTACTGCAGCTCCGTGTTGCAAGCACCAATCGGTTCTGTTTTTTTTCTATAGACAGAACTCACAAAGGTATAACGATCAAGATTAACTTAAAAATTGCCCAGAGTTCTCCTTTAACAAGACAGAAGATTATTTTATTTGTCAATCAGCTGAATTGTTGAATCTCAACTAATAAGCTGTTAAAATGTTACAAATGGGCCAACTATGAACAATCTGTAGGAAGGCATTAGCCAAATAGTTATAACCTATGAATATATTAGTATTATACTAACATTAAACTTTTACTTTTAATCTTATAATATTGTACTAATACATTCATTTATACTAGTTACTCCTCCAGATGTATAGAGCCTCTGCAGAACACATAGCCACGGTGCCACGGTGTCTGTCTGCCTCCACCCTATGTTAACATGCTAAACACGAACATGCTACAACGCTAAATGTATAGATGTTGACATTTAACAGTGGTTAACATCCATTTGCTAACTGTAGGCATGTTAACATTCTAATGTAATTATTATCTTATATTTTACATTATGTACATCCCAAATGCTTCAAGTGATTCAGTTTTCAGATCAAGCACACCGCTCTTGGTGTTAATTCCACTAAATGGCCAAAGTATATGGACAGGGATGTCCACAAAGTCATTTTTTGTTCTGTTATTCTGGGGGGGGGGTTAGGGTTAGGTCACGGTCAGGGTTTGAACCAGGCTCTGTAGTTCCAGTTAAAGGATATCTTATTGTTACAGCATACAATATATTTTAGACAATAGTGTTTCCTCAATATTAGTGGCAACAGTTCGGGAAACAACCTTTCCTGGTTCTACATGACAGTGACAACATACACAAAGCCTGGTCCATAAAGAAATGGTTTTCCCAGCTTGGCATTACAAGAACTTGTCTGGTCTGCTCAGAGAACTGACCTCAACACCTTTGGGATGAACTGGAACACAGAGTGTGAGCCAGACCTGATCACCAACATCAGTTTTGGGCCTCACTATTGCTCTTGTGGTTGAAATGGAGCAAATCCCTTTAGGCACGTTCAACATCTGGAGTAAAGGCTGAGTAGTGGAGGCTGTTAGAGCAGCAGATTAATGCCCATGGTTTTGGTATCACATGTTAAACAGTCACATATGGCTGGAATGTTCAGGTGTCCACTTACTTTTGACCATATGCTGCGTCTCATTTCCCTCTGTCATTCTCATTTTTACTCTTGCTCTCTCTCTTTCTCTCTCACATACACAAACACTCACACAATGTAAAACCCCGCAGGGATGTACTTAAGTAAAAACAGGAAGTTGCTCATATCCCACCGTACATTCCACCCTCCCCCCACACACACACACACGAAAGGAAGAGAGAGGAAACACCAAACCTCCCGTTTAACGCTCAGCTCTCAAGAATGAATGGAATATTGTTTGTATCACTCAACGCTCGCTGTTCATTGGCTGAAAGGAATCCCGTGGGCAGAAAGGAATGCTATGATTGGCTAGAAAGGGGCGTTTGAATTGGACCAGGTTCAAGCTGCTGCGTAATTTAATATCACAATGACTAACAAGCTCCTTCCTCTTCTGATAAAAAAAGAAGTAGATTTAGTCATGGGAAGGATGGCAATTCAGATCCTCCCTGTTTTTTGTTATTCGTTCATTCAAGGTACAACAAACTGAGGAATTGGATAGTTACATGATAAATCCCATTTTTCTAACCACAATACAAGGAAGGTAAAGTATGCATACGTTCAAACATTTTTTGGCTCAGTCAGTTTCATGTTTTTTTATAAAGATGACAAAGACACTGTCAGTAAATGAATGAATGAACATCTATTAATATCTTTAAATTCTAACATTCTTTTTTTTTCAATGCATTAAAAAAGCCTTTGAGGGAACAAATGGGGAAGGCAATATTGTTCTACAGTCATGCCAATAAAGCAAATTGAATTGAATTGAATTGAAGGCAAGGAGATGATAACGTGAGAGAAAGTGAGAAAAGGTAGAAAAGAGGAGAGACAAAGAAGGAAAGGAAAAACACAACCTAGAAATCATTAATTACTTTCAAGTTTAAATTGTTTAATTATGATTTTCATAACTCTATAGAACTCTTACAACTCTAACTAAATCATAAGATTTGAATCACAGCGGTTACAGCAAACAGATTTTAGTTACTTTAACTTAGAGTGTGAGTTGTAATGATGATAATAATAAAATAATAGTTACTATAAATTAGTAGATTAACATATGTAAAAATTTGTGTAAAAAATTAAATTAAATAGCCTAAATATTATAAATTGCCTTGAAATTTCAAATTTGTGCTGTAGGACATCCCTTCATCAATATGTTTGTATGATCAGCAGTGTTATCCCCATTCTTAGTTAAAAAATTATTTAAAAAGTCAACTTTTCACACACGATTCGCAGAGGTTCTGTTATTTTTGTTATTTCTGGGTGACACATGAATAGTTATGAGCAACCATCTGACCTCTGCGCTTACTATTGGCTCCCAACACCATCAAAAACACACACACATAAACACGCACACACAGCAGGTCATGATCCCATCTCACCAAAGGTCACCGAGGGTCATCGAGGATCAGAAAGTAATGGGATTTAAAAACAAAGACATTCAAACATGAAGAGACTCAGGGAGAGAGAAGATAAGAGGAAGTGAAGGAGTGAGAGAGAGAAAACTTTAATAAGTCTAGAAGCTAATATAAATTTGATACTGAATTAAAAGAGAATTAGAAATGAGGAAAGAACTAATCTCATAATCAGTTTAGTGAAATAAACTTATCATTAACTCTGTGTAATTTTGAAGGTTTGCCATTTTCATGTAAAGTCAAAGGTTAATTTTGGTTTATTAAAATTTGGGTCTCATTTTTTGTTGTTTTTTCTGTTATTTCTGTCAGTTACGTTAAAACTGTACTCACTAACGCCACAGGTTTCCACGGGTTAGCTGGCTTGAATCGTCATGAACACATGCATTTCTAACATGTCCTAATAGCAGGGGTCACACCAAGTGACACTATTTGTGGACCTGCTTGGCATCACTTAAGTGGCTTAATACATGCATAGCTGTGCTTAACTACGGAGATAAAATCTGTCTCTCAGTACTTCTATATCTTCCAGTTGAATCTTTGTGGTTTGGAGTTCCTGTGTTCCTGTTCATACCTTCAGATATCAGCCTTACTGTTTGCTTTACTGTGATGCTACCCTAACATTTCCTGCTGCCAGCAGGATGCTGTTATTGTGAAGTAAGAAATGTAATGCATTTATGTCAGACAAACAGGTTGTAAAATTAAACAGATAAAGAATGTATTTTATTAGAAAACAAGTAATCCATCAATGGATCAGTGGCTGAAGCATTTTAGGAATGTGTTTCATTTGAATTTCAACATCTGGTGAAGAAGCAGCCTTTTGTTTTGTGTAACGGCTAAACGTTAAAGTGATTAAGTTGAATACTGGGACTGTGTGTGTTTTTTTAAAGAAAAGGAAAGAAAGAAAACACAGAAAAAAGAAAGGATTATTCTTCAGCAGTAGAGTGTTTAAAGCCGGGTCTCCAATTCACTCACACACAAAGACACTAAGAGACGATCTTCTAAAGTTGACTATGTGTGTGTGTGTCTGTGTGTGTGTGTGTGTTCACCAATGCTTGAGTGTGCAGATCTTTAACTCTCTGTTGACCGTTGACCTTTGACTTCTGGGTTTTTGCGCGTGTGTGTGTGTGTGTGTGTGTTACAGTCTGTCTGTGCAGTCTGTGAGTAGTCATCCTCTACCAACATGCCCCATATCAGGGTATTGATCTATTCTGTGGCAGCAGTGCCATGAACTGATAGACTTGTCAATCATTACATCCCAGAATATACAGTTAAACGAACAGGACATTTACTTCCACAGCACCGGACGCCCAAAATAACTCCTTCGACACCGCAACTCTACTGGTTTTAATTAACACGAAGACACCGCTCTCTCTCTTTCTCTTTGGTCTCTCTCTCTTTGCCTCTTTCTTTTTCTCACACATTAATCCATTCATCCTCTGTCTCTGTCAGGCCCAATGCTGGAATAACAAACCAGGGGAAGCCTCATTCATCTGCAGGACTAATGTTTACACAGCATGTTCTCTCTTTCTCTCTGTATGGTTTCACTTGCTCGGTCACTCTCTCTCTCTCTCTCTGTTTTTCTTAGACTGCTGTTTTGGCTGTTTTTCCGCACAGGGTGTAATGGCACTGTATGTGGGTTAATGGAGTGTGCATGTGTGTGTTGAGGAGGGGGCATCCTAAAGCAACTAAAACAACACACACCCATACACACACACTGATGAGGGCCTCTAACTTTCTCTTAGCTTCATCTGAGTCCAACTCAAACCAAGATTCATCTTTAACGAACATATATTTATAGCTCTACTTTCTTCTTTGCGTGTCAACTGAGCATGTTTTTCCTGTGGTTTAAAGATCTAACTTTATGTCTACACAGTGAAGTGGGATAGCAGCAGCTATCAGTCCTCCATCAGTGTCTATGCATGATGCGTTCAGGGACAGCATTGAGTGAAGCTCACTTGTGTCATGGCAGTGCTCAGAGCCAAACACAGTTATTCATGTTATGCATGTAAGCTGGAAGAAAAACACTTGTGATTTTTTATTAATCGTGGTTCAATGAGACCCGTTCACTCTCTTTTGCATCACCGCTAAAAGCAAAAATAATAATGGGATAATAGCCAGGCTAACCTTAAAGAACCACACCAAACTAAAATCGTACCACAGAAGGTATTAGAATAGTCAATGATGGACTTTATCATTTAAAATCTGCCAAAGAAATCTGGTGATCCAACTTGAATTGCTGCTGAAATTTGTTCCATCTGAAGAAAGTAAAACATTTAAAGGCCATTTTACAAAGCTCTGTTTTGAATGTAAGAATCTGCAGAATGAGGCACTCCTGAGAGAGTTTGCCTATAACAGAGAAGCAATCAAGATATACAAGCTGTTTTCAGAAGTGCTTCATAAGTACATACTAAGGAGAGACATGATAAAAATAGATATGATAAAAAGCTTCAGAACAGTGACGTAAATGGACCTTGTGGTGAGGAAGCTACACTCATGATGTCACAACTCTAGCCAGTGTTTCCCGGTGTCTTCCCCCAATCCCAGTCTCCAGCCTAAAGCCAAAGCCCTGAACCCTCACGGACTTAGCTGACGTCACCTGGTAAGTGCTTAAGTGCAAAGAGGGTGCAAGGCCCTGAAGTGCTATAATGGGACAGCACTGCACTTTGCAACATATCACATTACCTTGATTATGCCAAAACAATTGTGGGTTTGGGACATTTTATTTTACAGTTTTTACTTTCTTCACGGATGAGGCCCTGAAGGGACTGACTGTCTGATTTGGAGGAATTCCAAGCTCTTAACAGATAAATTGATTATTTGGAAATTTAAAAAAGTACATTTTAAATAATCAATTTACTCGTTTTTATTGCTTGTATACATTTTAGTACTTTTATTTCAACAGCATCATACACTTACGTGTAAACTTCTTTTTTTCTTGCAGTTACTCCTTCCATGTTTGTTTACCTTTTTTTTAACGCAGGCTTCCCCTGGTGACCCCATGTTTAACATTGCTCTGAACTCTGGGTAAGTCCCTCAGGCAAAATCCACAGAGATGCAGTCTACTAAAAGTCTGCGAGACAGACCTCATTCACTTGACAATTTGACAGTGGGACAGCCCTAATGGACTTACTGAGAAAGCACCTCAACATCCTGCGAGTCTGTCAGCGTGGAGATTGGGATTCAGTCTGTGGGTGTGGTTTACTTCTCCTGGGACCTGGCTCATCTGCACAACTAACTGGCTTCAGTCAGCTCATCAGCCCTCAGCTCAAATACTCCAGGTCTCCTGCTACTAGTCAGAGTGTTCTGTCTCCTCGGTGGTATAGCAACTCTCGGTTGACATATCTTCATTGAACTTTAGTGTGTTTTTGTAAATGTTTCCTTGTGCTATTGCTGTTGTGGGTTCTTTTTACTGTGCCTCAGGTTTTTCGTGCCAGTTGGCACTTTCAGCTCAATCACCAACCATGCTTCACCCTCATCAGCCTGCTTGCCTACTGCCTTTATCAGACCAGAAGCCACCCATCATCCATTCATTATTTGTCCATTAAAACCTTCTACTTAAACCTCTGCCTCTGTGTCCGTTCATGGATCTGCTTACAAACCAATCCTAACACTAGACTATAAACTATTTGATGATCCTGTATCCCTGTGCTAAGAATTCCTCTCTGAAACCAACTAACCCAGCTTGTGTTTACTGAACTCTCTCTGGATCGGGCTGAAGACTGATTGACAGGTATGACATACTAGTATCATCTAGATGCCCATCATTGCAGGTTAACACACCCTCACATGGATGCTATGGATTAAGACAGTGGTCTATACTGAAAGCAGAAATGCTACTGCATACTGGCTGATTCTTCTGTGTGTTATGGGTGTCACATGATATGCATGAATTATAACACAGCTTCAGTATGTGATACAGCTAGTGTGTGTATTACACTCTCCACAGTTGATTTGTTCTGGCACCATTAATGCACACAATGTAGGAGCTGATTTATAGTTTAGTATAAGATTTGTCCGGTTAATTGTCATTGTGTATCGCTTTGTTATTTAAGAGTGATCGTCATTGTGTAGACTTACGATTGAAAGGCTTCCTGGCAGTTTTCAGGAACATGTCCCTTTTATGTTCAGTGTTGTAATTGAAAATTGTGTCTTTGGTTAAGTTGTTTTTTTTACTGGTTTCCTGTTGTTGAGGAAGCTCTACCTTATATCAAGAACACTTTGATCTCAAATCACAACCCCACATCCTCTCTATCTTTTCTTGTCTTTCTCTCTCCCACCCTCTGCCTTTCCCTTCATGTTATTTTCACAACACTTTGACAGCTGAGCGTGGAGACAGTCTGTTGTCCAGTTAAAAGGGATAGGGTAATTTTTCACGCTGCTGATATCAGATTTGAAATATCCTCCTCTCACCCTGGGACCCTCAGTCCATTAAATCAAGCCTGTGTGAAGGGTGCGGGGGCCAAGTGGTGGGTAGGGGGGCACCCGTGAGCCATGTGTGTGTCTTGAACCCTCCTTTTGAGAAATTCCCTGCTGTAATGCAACACCTCTGGGAAAGAGAAAAGCTGAGCTGTGCTTTGAATGTTTGGAGGTCTTCAGTAGCTGATAATGTCATATCTGTCAGATGATATAGTGTCCAGTTCAAATGAGATGCAACAGTGAGAACTAATGTTGTTCTTAATGTTATTACGAAATCAGTTTTGCTATTCCTAATATGCAAAAGTTATCATACACTGCCAGACTTGGCTTAGGTTTATTGTGTGAAACCTGGACTTCGGCAGCCTTAGTCTTCATCCTCCAGGGCTACAATCTGGAGATTCTGCACAAGAAGGGATCAGAGAATATACTTGCAGATACTTTGTCACGGGCAATGTAGTTCCAAACATGTTTGGATTTATAAGGGTGGGGGTGTTACATGCCAAGCTGGCCTGTTTTTGTTTTGTTTTCCTCCTGCCTTCTTTCTCCCCATTACTTTCTCCTCAGGTGTTAAGTGGGTGACTGGCTCACACCTGTGCAGCCTGGCTGAGCTGCACATTGGCCAGTGGAGGCTGGAGCTGGCCAATCAGGATGGAAAGTGGGGAATAAAAAGAGCATCACAGAAGAGTTTGGTCTCTCACCCCTTGGAAGCAGCCTTGTCCTTAGCAGCAGTGAACCACACCTCTGTGTTATTTGTTGTAGTTTGTTGAATAAATTCTCATCTGCTGAGCTTTTTGTATCAGCGCTTCTTTTATACTGCACCCCTTGAGCCAGGGGTCGTAACACTGACATTTGCACCTCCCAAAGAAACTAAAACAGCAAATCGGAAGACTTATAAGTCTTATAAGTCATATATGTATATATATTTTTAAATATATTAAAATATATGTTTTAATGTTGCAGGCCCAGATGCAGATTTGAACTGGCAACTCTGACCATTGAAATAAAGGGCATGGTAAAGCTTTCCTTTTTACTCTGTTCCTGTGTTTGTCAGCATGAACAGCTACACTTGTAACTCTTCAGAATCAACCTGGTCTCACTCCTAAGTGGACACATATGGGAGTACCCTGTAGTGTTGTGGTCAAGACCGCCCAAACCGAGACCAAGTCAAGACCATGACCAGACTTTATCAAGACCGAGACAAGACCAAGACTTATAGGGGCTGAGACCAGTCAAGACCAGTTCCCCACCTTACATGACATACAATAAAATGTGGAATGAGATCATAGGTACTTGTCAAATTGATCTGAAAGATCCACATTCCCATTAAAACACCCACATACAAACACTAAGAGCTGAAATCAACTTAACCTTCTTTATTCAACTCTCCTTTTCCATGCTTACCATGATAAGGATTCATTAACGGTAAAGCAATTTATTGATATTCCCAAAGTTATGATCTTGACTGGTCTTGAAATAAAATCCTGAGTTCTCAATGTCCGAGACCAAGACAAGAACGAGTACAAATGTGGTCGAGTCCGAGACGAAACAAGGACCATCAAAAAGTATTCTTAAGACCGATCTTGAGTACTACAACACTAGTACCCAGTGTTTTAACATGCAACGTCAGGGGGTCATGACAAGCGTCCACATGTGACGACTTCTGAGTGAGAACTTGTTGAAAGAATTGACATCCAGCAAATGTGAATATCAGTGGACAACGTTTTAGTCACAGTGCAAAATCTAGTTGGACATTGTGGAAGATAGTTTCAAAAAACAGTTTGTCAGCAGAACTCCCTTTGTTGGGATGCTGGGATCTTAAAACTACAATATAAAGCAGTAAAACTGAACAGATACCACTGGGATTAAGTGGGAGAATGTTTTCTTTTCTGTGATATGGACAAAATGATCATCTAAGCACAACATTCCTTCTCTGGTGTTATCCACTCCCTCTGCTGTCCCAAGAGGAAGATCTTCCAAGAAATTCCCACGGCGTCTTAGAAATGTGCTGAATGGAATTCCTCAGGAAGCTTTTCTTTTTTTTCTCACTGTAGACCGCAGGCCTCCATTCATTCTCCACGCCTCTCTTTCATCTCCCTCTTGCTTTCTCCCACTTTCTCTTTCTTAGACTTTTTCTTTGTCCCTTGCTCCTGCCCTCTCCCTAGTGCACGATTTGTTTCACTTTCTCTGCATGCCTTTCTGTCGTTTTCTTTCTGTCTACAATGCTGACTGCAGAAAGACTGAACCACTTTAAAGCCATGTTCTCACTCTGTAATATATTAAGGGATGTTTGTTTCTGTTGCCTGACTTTCACAGGAAGTTGTGGTAACCATGGAAACAGAGCAGCTTCACCTGTTTCTGCGGTTTGTGGGCCCACATACGAACGCACGCGCACACACATGTACACACAAATGCGCACACTGTGACATCAGCTGTATTTTTACAACGTGATCTGTGATGTTTTTACTCCACCACAAGACGGCGAGCTGCAAGGAAACTTCCTGTCAGAGAGCAAGCGGACAGAGTTGATGCTGTACTTCTAGGAAAAACACAAAAAGAAATCTATCACTATCATTACCACAAAGAGGCAGGAAACAGGTGACTGTTTACATATCAGCTGTTTTGATGTTATTATAGATATTTCAGTTGAAACCTAATGTATTTGTAGATCTTTTATTTTGTTCATCACATCTGCACAAGTGTTTTTGTCAGCACTTCTTGCCGGTGGTTTCCTGCATTGTGCATGTAGAGGAAGTGACACATGTATTATATTTTCAAATACTTGAAAGATGTGAAACATTTGCAGGAACAAGCAGCATTGCCGTCGTCTACATCCTCGTTAGGGGCTTTGTTAGGCTGGTCTTTTACACAGCACAATGACAATGCTATCATGCTAAGCTGTTAGTTTAGCATTTTAGCACGCTAATATTTGCTCTAAACACAAAATACAGCTGATTAGAGTTCAATTAAAGTCTAATTTTGACCGGATGAAATGTTAAGGGAACACCAAAGTAATTAGGTTTCATCCTTTTTTCATCCTAATTATTGTTTTTTTATTATTATTCTTTTTATTCTAACTGAAGTATTAGCTAGTAGTAGTAGCTGGTCTTCATAGTGACACCACACATAACTGCCGCGACATAGTGTTCAATGTGACACACACACCAGCGATCCACACAGCTTTCTCTGTAATTCAGTTCAAATACAGAAAAAGTACCTGGAAGCAGCTACAGGTACAACTTTTCCACAATGGAAAACCAAACAAAAGTGAGTCAAGGCGAGTCGAGCTCGTACTGTGCAGTGGAAAAGGGGCTATGTTGGGGTTAGGGAAATTTCTGTGAATGACGTCAGCTCTGGGTGACCTGCAGGATAAGGAGATCGCATGTTATGAAATGGGAACCGATGATCCTTCACAGTTGATGTTGAGACTTTCTAGGTTTGCATGGTCTGTCAATGATTTACTAATAATTGCGTTTTGTCTTTCCAGTAATATGGTTATCTTGGTTACAGTTAATGCATTTAAGAGCCAGAATGCACTGAAATGGTTGCCTATTGCAGTGGGACAGTGTGTGCAGATGTTGCTGTCATGCTGTTCATGTGGTACATTTTCCTTGAGTGGTGATGTGTACTCTGTATAGGACCTTATTGGGTTTAGCTATATGACATTGGAGAATATATTGTTGCATATAGTTTGCCAATTGACGTCTGATTGGGATATCTTCAACTCGGATGTCTATTTATCTATTGGTATTGAAGCAGGATTGTCGTAATGAGAAAAGAGTTTGTAAATCTGTGATAGTAATTTTGTGAGTAAAAATAGACATAGTTTTTATAGTAAGGGAGAAGGGAAGATGCTGAATGGTCTGTTCAATATCAAGCCAGGTAGATTCGGAATCGTTTGTCCAGTGTCCGATATGCTGAAGCTGGTGGGAGAGAAAGGCGTTAAAAATTTGGTGCTCTGACGGCACCAGTTTTTTTGAGGAGGATTTTTTTGCAGTGTATTCTGGACATGTGAAACTGGGAGGAGACCCCAGACAGACCCAGAACATGCCCCACCTAATTAGACAATTTTCAGAAGAAATATGTGTTTTGGCAAAACAGGTCCTATGTAAAGCTGCAAAATTCTTCTGTCATGAAGGGTTACCTCTATTTGGCTGTCTGACACTAAATAGTATATACAGCCAACTGTTTTAGACGATACAGCAAAGTAAATATATAGTAAAGTATGTAATGTAAAGCTGGGAGGAGCAGGGGAAAAGATCATGTTTAATCAGCAAACCTCCCTTGTGTAAATAAAGATTAACTAAAGAAAAACTCCACAGCAAGATGTATTTCTGTAAGCTAAGTATCTTAACTGCTTTCAGTCATCTGTCAACTCAGTTGAAAGGGAATGAAGGCACTCCCACTGTTCATACAGGTAGGTATTATCTGCCTGTCATCTACCCTTAAAGCCGTTCAGCTGTACATTTGCTGTCTGAGGCAATACTGTACTTTTGCTGTCAGTGGACTGAGAATGGAGGAGTTACAGTAAAACTTTTACTCCCGTTCATAGTTTAAATTAGCATTTATTCATATCTTTCACACCATCACACCAAAGCGTGAAATACACCCACCGATACACGTCATTCCGCAATGGCAGTGTCACTTTTCCCATATGTTCTTAATCTGCATTTAAGTTAGCAATAAATATGCAACGTCTGTTTAGACTTTCAAAGTAATGCTTTCTGCGAACCCCACTTTCCTGTGTGAAAGTCCTTGTGTGACCCATCCTTCCACCCTGACCTCTTTCATAAATAGACTTTGTGGCCTTTTAAACTACATTTCTCCTTTGTTCTTATCCTTATTGCCTCCTGCTGGTACTGCACCTTCATACACACATGTACTTTTCACACCTGAGCGACGCACTGAACTCTAGTGGATCGGTGGGTGTATTACATGCTTTCTTGTGAGACTGGGCGGTATGTATACATTACTTTGCTGGTATATCAGGTAACACGGGCATGCTGTCACCTTAAGCTGATGCAAACATGTGCTTCTTTACACATCCAGCAGATAGGTAGCAAGTTGTGTTTGTTTCCACCTGATGAAAGCCCATTATTTACTCTCCTAATCTCTCTTTTATCTCTGGTTTGGTCTCCACCAACTCCAAAGGGAAATATCTGGCTCTTTAGCTGTTAAATGCTCCAGTTCCTTCATCACCACATTGTTCACTTTGTGTCTGATTTGGCAGGTAGCATAGCATGAGTTTATCAGTACAGTGATGTTTTGTTTTTTTTGAAAACTGCGGTCTGCTGCATCTTTTAACAACACCAATAAGGGGAGCTGAGGGGAACTGCAGACTTGGGTGACAAGTCTTTGTAAAAGTAAACGGACTTTACTTCCATGGTGGCGGTATATCATGGTTGCCATCCAAGGTCCCAACTGCTCATCAGAAAGGAACTAATCATTTACATGCACTCATGCACTGACGGCACAGCCTTCAAGGGTAATATGGGTTCAGTGTCTGGCCCAAGGACACTTCAACATGCAGGCTTTAGGATCCAGGAATCATACAAGCAGTCATGTAACCTGCTGGTAATATAAAAGATCTATACTGATTCCTGCCACTTTCTGAGTCCTGAATGAAGGGCAATGACTCTTTATGCAGTCCGCATTGTAGTTTGTTTCTGGATAAGTGCTGTTGAGTATGGGGGAGGGACGTTTTTTTTAGCGTAACTAAAGAGATAGTTACTTTAGATGGATAAACGCCATGCATTTTTAACAGCCTGGCAACCCAGAAGTTAAGGAACATGATTTCTTAAAACATCAGTAAATTATTTATTAAATATAAATAAAACCATTAAAGTTAGTCTTCTATCAACTTTAAAAACTATGTTTGTCTCTTCTTTGTACATCACTTTCTTTTTTATAAAACAGCTGCACTACTCAGAGCTACTGGCACACAAGCTGACCACATCTCTAACCTGCACACACACATTCAAAGGAAGAATCCCATGGGAATCGGTGTGTGGGTGTGTTTGGTTTGGCATATTTTCATCTTTACTTGTTACGTAATACACACAGATCAGGATCAGGGGTGTGTGTGGAGATTAAAAGTTAAGAAACCGGAAGCTTCTTTATTCTGATGCCAGAACTTCTCCTTGTTTTCATATTCATTCACATTCATGACATTACCTTTGTCTCTGTTTATGACCTGTTATCACTTCTCAGCTCGATAACACCTTCCACACCCACGCGCGCACACACCCCAACTTCCTGTTGCTACACAAAATATGTGAAATTATTGAAACAAAACAAATTGTACAAAAGACGGTATTTTGCGCTCAGTTAAGCCTCTCAGGCTCATCCTCCTCTCAGTCTGCATCTTTTGTTAGGCTTGACACCATAACCCTAACCTTTAACAGCTTTAAATTGAAGCAAGTGATTGGCAGAACCTGCTTGGGAGGTTTGGTTCAGTGTTAAAAAGCCCAGTGTTAATCAAAATGCCATTACCTTGTGCTGTTCAGATGAGGCACCACAGGTGGAAATGTCAATTGTGGTTTTATTTGAAAAAAATGGAGATTTTAGTTTCTTTCTATATCAAATAAGGTTTTGTAAGGTACAAAAAAAATGAAACTGTTCAACTTGAAACTGTTGATTTTGAATCAATCCGTCGTTTCATGTAGGGCATCAGTCTGGGTAACAATGGCTGTGGACATACGCTTGACCATGGCCGTATGATGCTGTAGTTTTGTCGCTCTTTATACTATGTCACCTGACATACCCAGTGCGTTAAAAAGGGATGCCAAGGTGGTCTTGACCTAGCGTCGTGACAACTTAGGAGTGAGAATAGGTTGATAACAGATAATATATTTAAGAGTTCAAGTCTTGTAATTTAACATGATTAAATGACTAAATATCCAACTGATCATTCACTGAACTTGGGAAAGATAGACTGAAACCTTGTGATTTTATATGCTTATACCTCCCTGCATGCATTGTATTTGGATTAAATTAACAAATAGAACAGTTTTTTTATGGTGAGTTGACTCAGCGAATTTCAAGTTTGTTCATAAATCCTTAGGTTTTATATTTTAACAAAGATTTTGACAACAAAAATTTACACAAAAGTTTGTACCCTATTGAAGTAATTTAAATTCTGAGTTTTCTAAACTTTTTTTTATGTTTTTACAATACAGTTTTGTCACATGTAGATAAGGTGACCAATTAATAATCATACTGTACTACATGCTAGTGTAGTTATTGGAAAATAATGCATGATGCATGCATTTACTTTACCCCAGTACACCCCAACTGTACAGGTAAGAGTGGATTATTCATACAGACAATACAGTCTTTAAATGAAAATATGTTGTTGTCATAAACTTTATCAAACAATTTTATTCCACTTAAAGTTGTAACCAGCACCCTTCCAGGATTAATTGGCTGGCAATGATGATTCTTCCTCTGAACTGTCATGTCCAGTCATTTTTGACCAGAGCAAATGATCTTGTCAGTCGTGAGTCATTGCTCCGCTGGCTTCTAAGAAATGCTTTTGGTATTGAGCTTTCAAAGAGTTGCTAATAAATTAAATTAGAATTAACATGAATTCTCTATTTTCAAAGAGTAACTTTAAAGAACTTGTAGATGCAGTCTTCTGCTAATTCTCAACTCTCTCTCTTTCTCTCTAAACTAATCTATGGCAACAGTGTCTCTCTCCCACACACATCCCAACTTATTTAATTTGGAAAAATGTTTTTCAAAATGAGCAACATGGACGAAACACAGATTTACTTTATCATACTTATGATTTTAATCTCATTTTCTGTCCTTTCTTTCAGGTATGTGTGTGTCTGTGTGTGTGTGCATTTGTGAGTGTGTGTGTGTGTGTGTGTGTGTGTGTGTTTAATTTACAGAGCAATACCTCTGTAAACAGTGTCCTGCCCTCTCTCATTATTCAGCATGGGAAAGTATTTCAGCGGAGGAGTGCATCACACTGTTAGCTCCTCTGGTATTCAAAGTGTGTGTGTGTGTGTGTGTGTGTGTGTGTGTGTGTGTGTGTGTGTGTGTGTGTGTGTGTGTGTGTGTGTGTGTGATAGAGAGAGACAGAAATGGTGAAATCAGGAAAAAAACTACAGTTTTTTATGCAAGTTAAAACATATAGCTGTTAGTAATTACATGCATAATTGCCTTGTATTTTGTGTGTGGGGGGAGCATGAAAAAGTGATTTGGAGCTTGGAGGAAGGTATAAATTTTGTGTGTTTGTGTGTGTGAACTCATCAGGGGAGTGTATCAGTTTTAAAGATGTCAGTCAGGAATGGAGGGGTGTGGACGTATCCCACAATCCTCTGGGAGCAAGAATCAATTTCACAACCGAAATAATCATGCTACTTTCTCTCTCACACACACCTACACACACACACACACACACACACACAAATATAGTGTTACATATTAAATGACACACATGCCAATAATATCTTGTTCTCTTTCTTTCACGTGCACACCCTCATCTTCCTCTGTCCTTCTTTCGTAAGCATTTTCCTTCTTCCTCTCACTGTATCTTTCCACCTCACTTCTCTTTCACTTTTTCTCACTCTTTCTGTCACATGCAAAAATGTACAGTTTGCACTTAAAACAGGTAGGAACCTGCATGTCAGGTGTACACAATCTGTTAATCTCCTCAGGCTTTATTGTGCAGCTTTATTAGTGCTTTCATGTGAGGAATGTCTTTGATTCATCATCTGAAACATTGCACAACTTCATATTTAACATAACAGTGAATAGCTGTAACTGTTCGGACTTCAAACAGCACCAGTAGATAGACATGTTTCAGCCTTCAGCACACACATGAGCTATCAATCTGTCAAGCAATAAACTGAGGTGATAAGTTATGAGTATGGGAAAGGGCTTGCAAATTAGAAAAAAGGGTAAAAAGTGTGACTATAGTTCCACAAAGACAGTTTCTGATTAATTTGGTGTCTCCAAGATTTAGAAAATGTATTTAGGAGCAAAATGATTCATGCAGGACTAATTTGATTCATCTCATCGGGTGATTTAACCTTTAAAAAGTTCTTATATTCAAAACTATTTTCATTCTCAGAATGCTCAGGTGTCTCCCATGATGCGCCTGTAAAAATTACATAAAGTTGCAGTTTCTTTTGAATGAGGTTTGATGCGTTTATAACATGAGAAACAAGAAAATCTGTGAGTAGTTCTCTTTTATTCATTCCTTCCAAATTATTTTTTTTGACTCTGCAGTTCATAATCACAACAAGTAAAATGTAAAAAAAATTAATGTGACTGATCTGAATTCTGATGTCCCTATGTTGCCATGCCAACTTGGTGTTCTCAACAGGACGGTCTCCATAATTAGGAAATATGTTTTTATAACTTAAAAAGATTTGCTGAATAAAGAGATAGGTACATTTTGAGGCACCCTTGGATGGCAAAACTTTCATTCCAAGTAGTTTATTGTCATTAAGAAGTTCCTCTGTTTAGCCAGTGTTAGCTTGTGGATGGAGTATTACGTTAGACCTGGCAGAGCACCAAAGCTGTGCTTGCATTAACCACTTAGCATCAGGTGTTTTATTCATCCTTCTTATCTGTGGCTACCAGAAGAGTGTATCCCTGCAGGTGTACTCAGGGGCCATTATAACCTGCCACAATGACTTGTACACTCATGCTAACATTGTTGCATACTATTGCGTTTACAGATTTTGAGAAAGGAGAGGCTGGGTCCAAATAAAAATTAACAAAAGATTCACAATTACAAAGTCGGTGAATAACAAGATGGCATTACAGAACAAACAAATAACACTGCAGTGGACTGAAAAGTTGGTCCTCCTTTCAGATTTACAGCTTTCAGTCCTTCTCACAAAATGAGTTGTTTACATCCTCCAGGTATGTGGGTGGGTCCTTTTTTCTCCACTTAAGGTCTATAGTTGTTGGTCGTTTGTTGGTTACTTCGTCACCGAATTAGGAAGGGTGTACCATAATTGTATTCATTACTTTTTGACTAAAAAGCGCTGATCCCAGACGTGAAACCCCCCTTCAATCTACAGGAGTAAACAGTCTTTTGCTCTAAACTAATCATAGAGAACAAAAGGGCTTGTCTTCAAAATGGTTGACACCCTATCTTAAGTGTCAATGAAACAGTTAAAACAAAATAGTCCTTCTGGCAATAAACACAGAGGTGTCAGTCCACATTACAAAGAGGAGACAAACAATAGTTTAATCAACATTCTGATGCAATCGTCTGGCCTAAAACCAGCGGGTTACATTTTTAGAAGACAGAGGACACTGAAATACCTTTGGTAAGAAATATCAGCTTTGTTGTAAGTTTTTAAACTCTACAATACCACACCTCCCGCCACCACCTGCATATTGTCAAACGAGCATGTTTGTCGGTGCTCCCCTTTAAATTTAACCACAGCTTAAAACGAAAAAGTACTTTGTGACATCGTAACTAGTTTAGAAGCCAATCCTGGTCAAAAGTGTGAAGAGGGAAACTTGAAACTTGTAAATGCACTTTTCAGTGGAGTAGGAGAGATCTTTCATTGAGCAGTTAAACATCACCCATCTGGTAATAAAGAAATATTGACCAGTGCAAGCTTCTATTCTGGTTGTGTCTAAAAGGGGATGTCAATACGCCTAGAATCAATCACTTCTCAAGACAGAACTGGTTCGATTGGTCAACCATGCAAATTTGTAGGTCAAAGTTCAACTTTGTTCAACTTTGACCTAGAAATTTGGTTCAACCTTACACTGAAACATGTCATGTGGTGTGTTGTGAATTTAAATAAATGAGGATTAGACAATCTGTTTGTCCCTGACCAAATGCACAGAGATTGAGGTTTCTCATTTTTGATTTGCCATCTCCATCAATAAACAATTACTCCATCATTCTGGCACATTTCCAAATGTGTATGGGAAATGTAGTTGAATGTTGAATGTAAAATAAGCACTTTGGGGTGTTTTAACAGTTTGGTAAAGATGTTTAGCTTGCTATGTGACTTTCCTGAGTTTCTTTGAACCACACAGCGTCGTTGTTATCTTCACTGTTCGTAGCTTAGCTTCCTCTGTATTTCTAGCAAGCTAACTCTACGTGGAGCTTGAAGAGCTGAACATAACAAAGTTATAACACAGTTATTTGACAATGGACAAAAAGAATGTTGATTTTATTAACTAAACATGAAAATGGATTGTGCAAAACATTCTCACTCCCCAACTCCTCACATATGGACGCTTGGTCAAGACCTCTAGGCGGCGCATTTTAACGCCCTGAATGTATGTGAATGGTGAACACAATGTAGTGTAAAAGTGCTTTGAGTGGTCACAAAGACCAGAAAGGTGCTGCTTTAGCATTGTTTTTGACATTTAGGGCTCTGCGGCCAAGTTAGCAACAACAAATATGCAACATTGCAAAACGTAAATTTTTAAACTGCACGTTATGAATCGTTGTGAAACGTTGTGAAACATTGTAATTTGGTTAAGTTTGGGCACCACAACTACTTGGTTACTAGGAAAATATAGGGTTAGAAATAATAGCATTACTTACATTAGTTAACTTACGTGAGTGAAGTAACGTTACACATGTAATTTATGCTTCTTACGGAACCTAAAAAAATTTGTTGACTTTTTGTTTCGCACGGGAAACGAATACCGGCCCTCCATCCATCACCTTACTCAAACTTTTGTGTTAAATATTATATACCAACCTTTAGCAGTCAAAAGTGATGCCACAGGTTTTCACCCAATACGTTGAACTATGACATTAAGGGGCTCCCCAGTGCATTACAAACTGATGCCAGCGTGTCCCGACCATACGTACATGTGTGATGACTTGGGAGTGAGAACGGGTCGAGTCAATCCAGTTCTAAATCCTGGAGGAACAGCGACTCGTTTATACTAAATGCGGTATGAATATAAGGATGTGCTGTATCTGTGTATCTGCTAGGCTGACACACACACCTACACACACACACACACACACGACCTAACGGATGCCTGATTTTCTTGCTGCCTAATATGGCAGTTCCTGTGACACTGCACTGATACACGTGAGAGTTTTAAAACCGTTTCTCACAGCCGCAAGGTCATGTTTCAGTGCCTGCGCACACACACACACAGACACACACACATATAGACAGCTGCTGCAAGCCAAGACACTTTTCTGGAAAAGAGATAAGAAGACAGGAAAAGAAAGATGGAATGTAATAAGTAAGGGAAAAAATGAGGAATGGAGCTAGAGAGAAAGGGGGAGGAGGGGGAGAAGGAAAGAAAGTATGGAGGTATAGAAATGGAATTAATGAAAAATAAATGCAGGAAGGAAGAATATAAGTTGGAAAAGGAAAGGACAAATAAGGGGAAGAATGCATGAAAGAAAGGTACAGAGTAAAATGATTATGGCTGGAGGGATGAAGCGAATGAAGGAGCAATGCAGACAGTGTAAATCAGAGTAAATGGAGGGCATGAGGTTAAAGGCTTTACTCAGCAGCACTTTTCAGCAGCTCACAATTTTACGGGACGAGCATGCATCATCAGGAAGTCATCTACACTTGTCACACTGGCTGCAGACTCCCATGAGACGTCTTTTTTTCTTAACAGGGAGCAGTGAGAGCAAAATAACCACAGAGGGGTGTGATGAAAAACATGGACAGTTTCAATAAAAACACTCACAGCCAGTGTTTCTCTCTCAGCCTTGAATGAACATTCCAGGAGAGGAGAGGAACAACAAGAGGGGGAAAACACCTAAATAATCCCACAGCTCTGACCTAAACCCTAGTAAATGTGGACAGAAAACACAATACATAAATCTCTATAAGCCATAACAAAATTAGGATTAACAATAGTAATAATAATAATAGTGAAAGAACATACATGAAACATACAATTTTCTGCCATAACAAATGGCACGGCCATCACCCAACGCTGAAAGTCATGTGGTCTGCACGAGCCTTTAGTCTGATGGATACGGTTTCACTATATTCATCTTGTTTTATAGATTTGTAATTATGGACCTGTCTCATGTCTCCTTGTTTTTTTTAACAAGCACTTGCATTTCTGTATCAAGCCTTGTAACCATAGCTTTCATTTTTGTATGGACTGGCTGCTGTCTGGAATTTATTATAATGAGACTATTAAAAATTAAATTAAATTAACATTATACTGTTGTTGTGTATACTGAGTGGCCCACCGCAATTTTCTGATTTGGCCCACTTGTTACTGAAGGTGATAAACCCTGACCTACTGCATGTCCATCCATGAGGATGCTGCCACTGCTCTTCCTGAGGTTTCTTTGTTAATGTGGGAGTTCTTCATTATCTAAACCTAATTGACTGAATTTATTTGACTTGAGATTCCCAGTGGGTACCAGCCTTGTGGCTCCTTGGCCCCACAGCACACACCCTTGGTTAGATTCCTAAAAAGTAGGAAAATGCCTCTATTTTTCCCTACCTGAAATAAACCTTCCCTGATATTCCAGGGACTCAAATGCCGGGCAAATCCTACAAAGCCAAAGAGAAGGGAGCAGAGTGAAAGACAGAGAGAGATAGGACGATGGATGTGGCAGAAGAGCAAACAGCGCTCACTGAACATCAATCATTGTATAAATGTCAAAAACAGCTAAGCTTGCAGCACACAGTCGCACACACATAACCGATAAACATAGTGACCGCAGTAAATGCACACACACATGCACACGTTGAGATACATAAATGACTTACACACAGAGAGAGTCTTTCACATGCATTTAATCACACATAATAGACACACACACAGGCACGCACACACGCATACACACACACACACACACACACTCCTGACTGGCCTACACATTTGATATCTCAGCTGCATTCAGCTCCTGTGTGGCAGCTCGGTGGAATTTCAGAGTCAGCAGCAGCCAGCAGCCCTGAAACAGCAACATGTTCTACTCTGGGTGGGACGGTAGTCAACTTAAGCCTATTGTATATCAATGAGAGTGCCGTAATCACAATCACAGTCCACAGACCGCTGGAGGACATGCCAGGACATGCCCAATGTTAATTAACATGACAAAGACAGTGAGATGGGAGATGGGGATGAGAATTACAGCTCTTTGAAGAGAGCTGGATCATATGAACCAGCTCCTTTCTGAGAACCTGCTCTTTTGGCTCCCAAACAGCTCTTCATCAGTATCACTTCTGCTGGTCACAAAGTTACTTTCTCATTTGTTGTAAGAAATAAATATGCAACATTCTTCATCTGCAATATATTGAAATATTCTTTGATATTGATGATTAAAAAGTGTGATATGGCAACAGTAAGTATCCTAGATGTATAACAAAAATAAAACTGTACTAAAGAAAATTAAATTTTATGGTTAATACATAATTACACAACTCTATACAGACATATATTTCAATTAGTAAAAGTAGTTAGTATATGTGGAATTTGTTTATTGTCATATTTTCATTTTCTATGGGGGGTCAGCTCTCAGACAGGAGCCGGCTCCCAGAGCCAATTTGTTCACAACCAACACATCGCTAGCGGAGAAACAGAGCGGGGGGGGCAGTATGGCCTGATACCAGAGGCAGCTGCTGATGTTTTGCGCTACATTTTTCTTGTTTTTGAATGCACACTCTTTATTATAGCTCCACTGAAACTGATTCAGACTTTCCAGTGGGAACAGCAGATTTGGAAAATGTAAAGCAAAGCTGTAGGACTCAAGGATTATTCAAGGCCAAAAGAGTCAAATGTCCTGTTAGTGCAGCTGCAAGTCACCTTACTGCTCCTTAAATCAAACTGGACAAAAGTGGTTCACGTCATGGACCTTGTGTCACCCATATGTTTCTGAAGAGCTCAATGATGGTAACTCCAGCCGTCACGATCTTGGTAGTCCCTGAATCTTGCTAATCCAAAAAATGAGCAAAGAGGGGGAGCTGAGGAGGGCCAGATAAAGCCTGGTTGCCGAACCACTTAGTGGCCTGAGAGGGGCCACCACATGGTACCAACTCGACTCGATTCGACGCTACTTGCCTTTTTTGTTTTCTAGTAGAGAAAATGGTACCTGGTACATTTTTGTATCACCTCCATCGAGGTTCAAAGCAATTTCTTGTGTTGTGTTGTGTTGACACTTTACCACCGTGGCTGTGTCCTCTCCAAAACAAACTGTCAACAAACCTGTTCATTAAAACATTAATAATGCTGAACAAAGCTGTTTCATCCTAAAAAATTTGTGTTTCTTGAGCGGACACAAACAACCTCTTGACAGATAAGAGCAGTCGGCTAGAAATGTTGTATTGTCAGTCATAGATTATGTAAAACAGACGTAACTCCATTTTTACTCATCAATAGGGCAGTGCGATTTGTCTTGTGGTGTTTATGTTTTATGACTAGAGGAACATCAATTAGCTTTTTCTTGATGTTAAATAAGTTAAATATCTTTTTCAATTGTTAATAGGACAAACCAAGACATTTGATGATGTCACCGTGGATCTGTGAAATGTTTTTCTGATGTTTTATGAACCAAACAATTAATCAAGAATATAACTGACATATAATAATTGATAATGAACATAATTACTTGCAACCCTACTATAAAGCAACTGCGCCCAGATTGGTGTGACGTTGGTAACAATTATACTTACAAAGACGGCAGAGAGGAAACATGTCAGGACATGAGCCTTGCAAAGACAGGGATAGGGGGGTTAATCAGAGAGACAAAAACTCTGTGGCTGACGTGTGTGTGTGTGTCAGCTTTCATTTCAGTTCTGTAATACAAACACACACACAAAGAAAGACAGACATACAATTGTGTGTCAGGCTGAACGATCTGGAACAAAAGAAGTCAGCAGTGCTGTTTCACTGACCTCCCATGGCTCTGAACTGACCCTGCTCCCTGCTGTGGGTGTGTGTGTGTGTGTGTGTGTGTGTGTGTGTGTGTGTGTGTGTGTGTGTGTGTGTGTGTGTGTGTCAGTACAGCTTACAGCCAATGAAACACACACAGGAAAAGGAAATTTCTGTACTTATTTTAACTGTCTGTTGGTCAGATGGGAGGAAGGAAGAGCTTCATCAGGGCTCATATCCGGGGTACTGCACAGAATTTGACATTAGTAATTTTCCGGGGTGGTTCGGTATGAATGGAAAAATATTTCGTTTTTTTTGCCCCTATTCTTTTTTCTAAAATATAAAATTCAAAATTTCGAAACAGTAAAGTGATCATACAAGCAGAATTCCCCAGGTGCTCCACAGCAGCTGCCCACTGCTCCTTTGAGGGATGGATTAAATGCAGAGAATGAATTTCGAAACATGTATGTACATGTGACAATAAAGTACCTTTGAAAGTTTACTGCTGTGTGAGCGAGCATGTGCCAGAACAAGCTTGATGTTGTTGTAAGCAAAGCAAGTGTGACTGCCCAAAGTGCCCCAATATGCACTGAACAAAATTATAAACGCAAAACTTTTGTTTTTTTCCCCCATTCATCATGAGCTGAACTCAAAGATTTAAGACTCTCTATGTACACAAAAGGCCTATTTCTCTCAAATATTCAAAAATCTGCCAAAATCTGTGTTAGTGAGTACTTTTCCAAGATAATCATCCACCTCACAGGTGTGGCATATCAAGATGCTGATCAGACTGCATGGGTATTGCACAGGTGTGCCTTAGGCTGGCCACAATAAAAGACAGAGATGTTTGACAGTTGAAAAGTAGTTCTACTTACTGCATAGCGTGCACTGAAGGCTACAATATGGTGTATGAGCTACAGCTAAGTAGCTGCAATCTTCTGGCAATTATTTGGCAACACACATGAATGTAGCACACGTGCTAAGAGATGGATTTAAAAATGTATTTACATAATAAACACCTATTTGTACTCAGATCTCAAATATGGTCTAAAAAATCTACAGTGAAGTAATTTGAGTCTGAAAAACTATGAAATTTTGAAATGGAAAATCTGTAGGAACCCTGGATATAACTATGGGGATACCTGTAGCGCTGTGTTGTAAAGGTCTATATTTAGACAGATGGAAACCTACAAAGGCCGTCAGGTGTTGCTCTTCACCTCAACACCATGACATATCATTATGTTTCATCATATTGTTTGTTTTTCTGACTCACCTGTATGAGAAACCTGGATTAGTATATTTCAAGTTCGTAAAATGACTCCAGCAGAGAAAGAAACAAACTCCCCATTGTTGCCTGTTTTTTTTAGCAATAAACATTTATACATCACATGTGATGAAAATCAGTTACTGTGTAAGGTAAAATCTATAATTTCCCTAAAACATTTATGTTAGGAAATTATTTCTACGCATGAAGAGGTATTCTAATCATATTGTTAAGAGATGATAGTCAGAATAATTGAAACATAAAAAAGTTGTGGCTCATGGTCCATCCATCCGTCCATCAACAATCGCTTATCCTGCGTACAGGGTTGCGGGGGGGCTGGAGCCTATCCCAGCTGACATTGGGTGAAAGGTGGGGTACACCCTGGACAGGTCGCCAGTCCATCGCAATACATCCTTGGCTCATGGTCATTCAGGTTATTTATGCTGCATTTAACCCAAAGATTATTTTGACAGTACAACATATTTAAGATAAATGAGTAGGACCCCCAGTGTCTATTCATCTTGTTTATTGTCCTGTCCCAGCTGCAACAGTCCAGCCTTTTTGTCCTGTTGTCCCATCTCCCTTGTTTTTTGACCTGTACACTTTAATTATACCTGTTCTGCCTTTGAGTTCACACCTCATTTACCTGAGTTGTTAAGAGTTGGTACGAACAACAAACAGAAGCTATAGTGAATTCACACGACAAGCAAGGAATCGGATTAGAAAACAGGAAGCCCTTAACTAAAATAAATTTAAAAAACTTACAAAGGAGGGCAATTAGAAATAAGGCCTATCATAATCAGAATCCACCCACAAAAGTTGTTTAAAAATATATTTTTTTACGAATCACAATTGTTTTTATATTTATTTATTATTTATTTAAGCAGAAAAAGCTCCAACAAACAGTTATCTAATATTCTCAAATGTTGAAAAGACCACGACTGTCAATTCTCAGTGTGTGATTTGACACTAATCAGCTTTATCAGTGCAGATCTTCTCGTCAACTGCTGTTGTCAGAAAGCCGTTTGCAGCACTGAAAAGCCAGTCGGCGTCTGAGCTTTCATCTGCAGCCAAAAGAAAGACAATAAAAATGGGTAACAATAAAAATTGACAGTTAGCCAGGCAGTGAAAGTCATATATAAACTGTCTACATTATGTGTCATTCATGGACAAATTCACAGTCATACTGAAACCAGCTCACACACAAGAAAGTCATTGTGAAACCATTTCTCGATAAGATAATCCCAGTGAACGCATCACTCTCCTCTGCGAATGAGAGGAGAAGAACCACAAACCACATTTTTATGCACAGCAGGATCCCAAGTGTCCAACAAAGGGAAATCTTAATACTACAGTATACAAAATCATTTGGGGGAAGACCTTTCCATGTTTCAACATCACAATGCCGTCGTCTACAAAGCCAGGTCAATGGAGGATTTTTTTTTTGCTAGTTTGGTGTGGAAGAACTTGACTCATCTGCACAGAGCTCTGACCTTAACCCCAGCCAGCACCTTTGGGATGGACTGGAATGCTGAGCTAGACCTTATGTTCAGTAAATGTGGTTGTTAAACTGCTTAACCTTTATTGGGTGTGAATATTTGACATTGTAATTGGAAGAATTAGACTAATGCAAGCGGTATGTTTTAAGACTGAAAGCTGTGGAAATTTTTTGTGTTTATCCCCCCAAAACAGCTGCTGTTCCAACTTTAAGATTAGCTTTAAGATAGCATCTCAAAACAAGCGAAAATGTTAATGTCCTCAATTCCATGATAACAGGCAAACTCCATGTACTGATGAAGATCATGTGATATGATCTAATGCTCTAAAGTGGACCTAAATGGAAAATGCAGTTGTTTGAGTAAACTCTGTTCCTGGGGGTTATTCTCTCATCTCTCCAACTCTCTCATGTGGAGCTGAATCTGACGTGAAGTCACACACTGGGTATCAGGATACAGAGTCAAAATGCTCTGCCCTTTGCCCTTAAGCAAAGCATCATCACAATTCCTACAGTGGCCTACTTAGTGTGGCTTTTACCAGGTGAATGGAGGGAGTGGCTGACAAACAGCACCTCGTTCAGTCAGCTTTCCTTGGATAAATAAAGATCAGTCACTAGACCAAGAAAAGCCTCAGCAAACCACCATCATAACCTTTCAGCTACCTCTGGATGACAATAGCACCGCTGTTAATGTTTCACACGGTTACATAATAAAACTCACAGGAATACAATGTATGCAATGTGTGATCAGTTCCCAGAAAAGGAAACTGATATCAAAACCTTTCCAGACTTCTGCAGGCTGCTTCAACAAGGACAGGTGATTCAAAGTACTTATGATTAAACGTTAACAATAAGAAATTCTAAGAAGAAACATAAAGTCATATTTGTGCTTGTTCACCATCCAGTCAGCTTCTTTAACGCAAAACATCAGCTGACGAGCATCAGTGTTCAGAAAGGTGGAACAAAAGCAGCTTTTAACCTTCAAGAGGTTGTCGTCATATTAACAAGCTTTCATATGAATCCATGTTACACGTGTTGTACTAAGTAATACATGTACAATATATTTTGTGCATCTTCGCTGGCATTAATTTCGGTGTTATAGATCTAATGTGTCTACAAAAACTCTCAGTAGCAGGCCTTAGGCATTATTTCCTAAAAGGAAATAATTGTTAAAATCAATTCAACATATACAACAATGCTCTTATCAACTTTATGCATGACTCACTACCCAATTTAATGTAACTTTAGGGATGCATGTGTTCAGATCAGAGCCTTACTTCACAAACAGTGAAGCAGTAATTAATTTATTATTTAAGCTATTTACAACTGATAATCAAAGTACATGAAGTGACGGTCAGCCTGTAAACAAACCACTATCTAAACAAGGAGGACAGAAAACCACTGGCTCAATTCTTCAATTAAGATGTAAAAGTTCATGATGCATTAGGCAATTATGCAATAACAGCTGGTCCTTCAAAAGGTTTAAATAATCCAAACAGGACATGTCATTTTCAGGTGTGTAAGACTATCAGCTCAAAAGATTCTCAGATTTGGAATAAGAAATACAATATTTACAATATTTACATTATTATCGTTATGGTATTAAATAATTATTATGGTGAATCGTAATGCTGAATAAGCAGCAGAGAATATTGCACATTAATTATTAAACAGAAAATATTGCACAGTATAATAACTAACTAAGGGCCCGTGTGTCAGACCCTTAATGGATATATAACTCCCATCTGGAGTCATAGAGCTTGATGACCACAGGCAGGAATTACTTCCTGTGGCGCACTGTGGTGCATTTTGAGGGGATGGCCCAATCCCAATCACCCCCCCTAAGCCCTAAGCCCTGAACCCTCACAGACTTTACTGACGTCACTTGGAAAGTGACTGAGTGCAAGAGGCTGCAAGGGCTCAAAATGCTGTAACTAGGAACGGGACGGCCCTTTCCCACTTTATCACGTTACCTTGACAACGCTGAAAAACGCTGCACACTTTTTATTTTATGCTTTTGCCTGATTAATGAAGTCCTGCAGGCTCTTATAGTGACATCCACTCTACAGAGTGGAGGAGCGGTAAATGTCAATATATTTGTCAATAATCATGAATAGGCCGACACTATTGTTGGTCAAAACACACATCATTAAGTAAAAACTAAAATAAATAGTTGAATAAACAAAGTGTGTAGGCTAATAAGGTGTATTCCTCTGACTTTATGTGTTCTATGCACCATCTTAAGTTCAGAAAAATTCTAACAATGTTAACATCAGCGTTGGTGTCAATGCTTGTTTGTTTACCGTTTTCTTCTTCTTCTCCTGTATAGGCGTATTTGCCGTGATATTTGTCTCGCTTCCGGGCTTCCCCTGGTAACCCCCGTGTTTCACATCATACCGCTATGAACTGTGGGCAATTCCCTCAGCCAAAGTCTGCAGAAATGCGGACTTACGGAAAGGGTCTAAAAAGGGCTCAAAATGTCCGCGAGAGAGCCCTCGCGCACTTGACGATTTGACAGTGGGACAGCCCTAAGCCCTCACGGACTTCCCGGGAACGCGCCTCAAAGTCTGTGAGTCTGTGAGGGTGGAGATTGGGATTGGGCCGATGAGTCTCACACTGAAAGTGCTACTGATTTTGAGCAGCACGTTATGGAGTGGGTGGGAGACATTATCTAAGATGTATTTTGGACAGAATCCATCCCTCTGACACCACCGACAGAGAGTCCAGCTCCACTCCCACAACATCTCTGGCCTTGTGGATCAGTTTGTTGAGTCTGTTAGCGTCCACTACCCTCAGGCTGCTTCCCCAGCATGCAACAGTAAACAGGATAGCTCTGGCCACAGCAGACTCATAAAAACATCCTCAGCATCGTGCTGCAGATGTTAAAGGACCTCAGCATCCTCAAAAAATAGAAACGACTCAGGCCCTTCCTGTAGAGGGCTTGAGTGTTCTTGGTCTGGTCCAGTTTATTGTCAACGGGCACTTCCAGGTATTTGTAATTTTCCACAATGTCCACACTGACCCCCTGGATGGAAACAGGGGTCACTGGTGCCTTTGCTCTCCTTAGATCATAAATAACCTTAGTTTTTGTCACGTTGAGCTGTAGATTATTCTGCTCAAACCATGTGACAAAGTCACAAAGTCGCAGCTCTGTACTCAGTCGCATCACCCTTGCTGATACATCCATCCAGAGCAGAGTCATCAGAAAACTTCTGAAGATGGCAGGACTCTGTGTGGTAGTTGAAGTCCGTGCTGTAGATGGTGAAGAGAAAGGGAGAGAGGACAGTCCCCTGTGTCGCAGGCGCACATATTGTGGTCTGCCAGTCAGGGAGTCAACAATCCAGGACACACGGGGGAATCCGCCTGCATCGCTGTCATTAATGGTCATAATACTATACTGTAAAAACACACATAATTATTCATTTTAATATATTTAAAATATATATATATTATTTAATATAATTATACTATATTTAAAATATGTAAATAAGTCAGTAATTGAATAAGTTGTGGTAACTGTTCCAAGGTCATTTTTATTTGTCAGCTGCTTTGAAAATGAACAGGATTTCCGGTTCTTGTTTAACAAATGATTTGTCCTTTCAATGTTGACAGTCATTATGTTGTAAATACCACAGGGATAAATTATTACAAGCAGTAAGTCAGTTAATGCCAGCAGAGTTTTTTCATGCTTCACAGTTGATCCACGCCCGCCTTAACAAATAAGGAAATCCATTTTAAATTTACAGTTACACAGTGCTGGTGGCAGTAAATCATTTAACAACTGTGCTCATTCCCACCTGGTGAAAAGGAGGAACCGGAAGTCCTGATTTGGTCAATATACAGTGCAGAATGTGTCTGAGAAGAGTGACATTATCTACATGTCATTTCTGAAAGGTTTAATGTCATTTGCTAACAATAGTTGTTAACATGTTAATAGGCACGTCCTAATGTTTTGGCTTTCAGCCAGATTAGGTTATCATATTAGCATTGCTGTTAGCATATTAGTATGATAGCATTTAGCTTAAAACTGAGCGTTACAAAAGTAAAGCAAGTTGAGCCACATCTGGGTATGTAGAGCTGTGTTTGACAAGTGAAAGCTGAGATGCACTTACAGCTATACTGATTTAAAAGAGACATTTTAGCCAATCAGAGTGTTTTAGCTGAATGTCAGAGTTCATCTCCGTCTATACCAAAACAACTGAAAATGCACATCTCGTGGTCGTTCAGGTACACTGGGCATGCACATGCTGGTGTAAACATAAAGCAGATGGTCTATTCCATAGTTACAGAAGGTTTGGCAAACGAATCAATTAATACAGACAAATAACCACACCAGATTTTATTTTGCATGGACCAATAACGAGCTGGGACTGTTTCTGAATGTAACACAGTCAAAAGCGGCAGTGGAGGGGGAAAACAAACTAGGAGTCATTGCAAAGTAAATACGGCGACATGCACAGTAAGTTACCATGTCAAAAACGCCATCAGTAGCATTTTGTTTCTGCTTTGCATGACTTATAAGACCCAATCAGAGAGCCAAACATGAGCATCGTTTCTAAAGTCCTTCGTTTTTTGCCCGTCTTCACTAAAACGCTCTCTGGGGTTTCGAAACAAAAAACGGGGTCGGCAGCATTTTTTAAAACTTTTTAGGTCTCGTTTTCGCTGTTTTAGTTTGGACGGGAAGCGCAAACGTAGTTAAAGGTTTCCATTTTAAAACAAAATTGCAGTAGTGTGGATGGGGCCAAAGAAATGGCGGCGTCATCTTCTTGGCCCAGAACCACAAAACTGACAACAGAGAAATGACCACAAAACCCGCAGCAAGCGTAGATTATATCAACACAGTTGGACAGGAGTCGACATAAAAAAGCAACAACTCTCCCATTGGCATATTTCTTTGTTCAGCATTTAAAACGTTAACTATCATAGAAACCACTACTGCATTTATATGTTGACTGAAAATGATCCAGACGGGATAAATCGACTAATAATCCAACAACTAATTGATAACAGCAAAATAACCCGCCCAAATGTCTGATATTCAATATTGGTGATGTTCGATATCATGATCATGTCACCTGTGTTCCTCTGTAGCCTCTACAGTCCTACACGCGTCTCCGTCCAGGATCTCAACCAACCTCTTTTTTTGCACTGCAATTAAACATTAAACAGCTGCTGGTATTTTCTCTAAGTTACTCTCAAAGATAAGAGTGGAACTGGAAGAGTGGAGACAACAAACTGAGTCTTTTATTAACTTATGAAAAATATGTCCTAACGGCTAAGTATGAGACTAAATTACTGTTTGGCTGTGCATCAGTGCATCAGCCCTTTTCTGTTTGCAGTATTCAAATAAGGCAGATTACTCATTGAGTGTCACTTAGATTCATGTAAATTTAACTTTAGGATAAAGAGTTCCAGTGTTTTGTTGGCAGTTAAAGGAAACTAAATGTTTATTCGCCACATTTGGACAGAATTTCCATCTAACTGCCACACAGCCTGACAGGTGTGGACCAACACACATCCCAACAGCTAAGGATCAAATACAGGACTTCTATTCACCACACTGGTTTTCTTCTAGGCTGTGTTTTCAGCACTTGTAAACCAATGTTGAAAATAATATACTTATATGATCCAAATAGTAGCCCAGAAGTGTAGGTTAGGACAAGAGAATAAAAAAATGGTTTTAAATTTTGGTGTGTGCTGTGCACAGCTCACTAAAATAAAACATAACAGGGCAGTAATTAGGAAATTAGAATGGCATCATGTCACATGTCAGAGAGCAAATACATATCCACCATCAACACATACACATGCATGTTCTCACCATCAGTTTCATCCTCTACCTTAGTGGTGTGTGTGTGTGTGTGTGTGTGTGTGTGTGTGTGTGTGTGTGTGTGTGTGTGTGTGTGTGTGTGTGTGTGTGTGTGTGTGTGTGTGTGTGTGTGTGTGTGTGTGTGTGTGTGTGTGTGTGTGTGTGTGTGTGTGTGTGTAGTCTCTATCTACATCACAATCTAAAGTAGCCAGAAATCTGTCTGCTGGCTGACATGTATGCAGGTTTAGACACCTAGACAGATACACATATCTGCAGAAGATGCAGATGTACATTGTAGATAGTGGCATAGCTGTGGTATACAGTATGAGAATGCAAACCAGAGTAAAAGTGCCTGAGAAAACGAACTGTGTCCTGATCCCACACTTTTCCCAAGACACTGTAGTTTAAATTACACCTCTGTAAATAAAGTTGCAGATGGTGGTGATCTCCAGAAAGATCTAAGAAAACAACAAAAAAATGTGTTAATAATCTGTTTGCATGGTCATTTTATCATATTTTTGTCACTTATTTCTCTTCAAGTCAACAGCACAAATCACATGTTGTCTCACTGGGCTTCACAATCTCTGCAACATATATCACCGTCTATGCTTAGACACTCCACACACAAAAAACTCACTAACTACTCCATTAGACACTATTTTACGAAACAGTATACAGTACATATTGTCTATGCTGTGTTGTATGTTTTTAAGACTCATTCAATCTTCCACACAGACTGCTGTCTTTGGAAAGATGTGTACAGTCACAGCATAGCATGGAAGAAATAACATTGAAGACAACGTAAAGATGCGTGGGAACGGCGTGAAGGAACTGTGAGCACCAGGTGAAAAAAGCTGCCCATTATTTTATGGTGATCAGTAGTTTGTCTCAATTCCTCTCTTTTGTTCACTTTGACTTTCTATGTTTAAACAGGACCTAATTATATAAATTTAGTATTTCCAGCTTTTTCCTTCTCTTCTTTATATTCCACTATAGTCATCTGACAGAGTAACTTTGCAGACAGCAGCTCTCCAAACCAGACATATCTGACCCAGACATATCAGTGTTTGAACTGTAACATGAGAGGGTGTGGAGTAAAGCTGACATGAACTCAGTGAACCTGAAACTCTTTGTCCTCACACAGTCTCTCTCTTGCATGTTTAAACTCACATTAAGCTGTGAAGACCAGTAGCAGGAATTTCTCTTTTTAAAGTGACAGGAAGCTACAGTCTGTGGATGTGTGCTTGTTATGTGTTATTGTAAAAACAAAGCAAACTACCACTGGCACCACAAAACCTGAGTATAAGAGAGCAAAATTGACAGCTGTTTTTGCTACAGTAACATCAGGGACTAAGAATGATCCAGTTAGTGTCTCCAGCATACAGCTGTCTCCCAAAAAATTATATTTATACACAACTAATATGCAACAGCATATATATTTTAAAGGAAATGTGACACCACTCAGAGTCTTCTAGTAACATTATGAGGAAATGTTGTTAATTAACGTATCTGGCAATTTACAAAAATATTGATACTGAATGTAGCAGTAAAATGTTCACTAACAGTGTGTTTTTTTCTGCCTGAATATTCAGTCTTGCAATAGTGAATTTTCTATTAGTATAGTGGCTTTACAATTTGTACAGTATACATCCTCTGTCCTTAAAAACCCTTTTAACAAGGACTGAAAGGAAGAAACTTCAGGAAGGACAACAGAAAAGGGATCCATCTCCTGTGACTGACAGACATGCAGAAGTTTAAATTAAGTTGTGCTCTCATTTTAAAAAGTAGCACCCATGATGTTCATGACCTCTACTGTCATCAGAAAACACAAGCAGGCCTTGCTGGCAATCACAGTTCTTGTTAACTCCACGTGGACCAAACTATAGTGGACCAACCAGACATTTCCATCCCTAGAGTGTCTAACCAGATTACCCAGATTAACCTTTTTGGGGAGACAAAGATTTGCACACACGATATGAAAAACCACCACCATCCAGATTTTGTTGTTGAATGCTGTGGATGTTCTTGATCCCCAGAGGATGAATCCTGGTGATTTTGACAACCCCTTGACCTTCCTTTTAGCACCACCATCAGACCAACATGGCAGGTAATCTCATAGTGTAATGGGCAGGTTGCTATGATTTTGGGATTTTAATGTCTCTGTCACTGTAGCACCACCCACAGGTCAGACCTGCTGGGCTTGCAGTGCTGTGTGTTGCTTCCTTAGTCAGTCTGTCAGCTGGTGTGTTTCAGATCCACGTCAGCACTCTGGAGCTGCACTGCAAGTTAATGTGTAACTGATGTGTGTGTATGTGTGTGTGTGGGTGTGCACATGTGTACAGGATGTTCTAGACCAGCAAGGTCACAGTGACAAGAGTGCGTATGTGTGTGTGTGTGTGTGTGTGTGTGTGTGTGTGTGTGTGTGTGTGTGTGTGTGTGTGTGTGAACATGCTATCATGTTCTAACAGAGTGTGCTATCTCGGAAGCTGGTGTTATATTGCATGTGTGTTGGATTGTCAGGGGTATGTGAGTGTGCCAAAGCTGGGGTAGGTAATGTTGGAGAGACAGGTAGATTTTAATAGTACCTAACTGAAAAAATCCCACCCCCTCAAGCATCCCTCCAAAGCCACTACCCCAAAACACATTTTCAGACAAGGGCAGAGTGCGCGCAGGTAGACATACAGGTCAGGCCAGTCTATCATTTCAAGCCACAGAAACCAGATTCTTTTCATTTTTGTGTCATGATAATTCCAACAAATATTTAAAAAATGCTTCTACTCCAGCTTTAAATAAAGGTTGTGAGTTGCAGCAAACCATCTTGGCATCTGTCTGCATCAAAATCAGGACAGATAGTATCTTTACGTTTTTCTTACAATGTTGTGACTAATGATGACAAAGGGCTTGGACAGACAATTTATAACAGCAATTTATAAATAAAATCAGTTCATGTTTTTTGCCATTTACAGTGGAGTTGGTTGTGGAACCCGTCTAATTCTGCTCTGTAGAAATAAGATGCAGCTTTTGTCTTCATGTGCATTTTGCCGGGAAAAAAACTCATTCAACAGTAGGTCACCTACAAGTAGTCAATATTTACCAACCACACTGTGTTTGATAAGAACATGCAAATGAATTCCACTGTGCCATTTTCTGCTGTGAGCAGTCAGTAAAGCAGTGGAGATTTGCTTAAAGGTGCAATTTGTAGAATTTTAGTTTAAAGCATAAAAATGAACAAACATTATAAACAGAATATGAAGAAGTAAAAGTTCTGACGGTATGTCAAAGATGTCCATGTCTTGTTTTGCAGAGAGCTCTACTGAACTCTACCAATGAGCTAGCCCCGGCCCGTTCTGTCTCATAATGCCACTTTGTATTCCAAGAGGTGGTAGTCCAATAATGTAGCTCAGGCTGTGTCAAGAAAGGAAATATTCACTGTGTCTCAGTCGCCCCCGGAGTCAGTGTCCTTGAAGAAGCTGCTGTACAGCACCTCGCTACTGTATTCCCTGTCATCAAACTGGCCTCTGTCAGTCTCTGAGGCTGTGTCCCAGACCGGCCGTATTCACAGTGAGACTGCTGGGCCCGGTTCCGTTGTCCATTCTGGTACCCATTCAGGTGACGCTCTCTGCTGGCAATCCCCACTGGGTCCCCGATGCCCCAGGCCTGAAAGCGTCCTCCTCCCAGAAGTCCAAAGCTCATGTGCTAATGCAGATGTACTGCAGATGTAACATCAATATAGCTGCTTCTGATGGTTGAAGGTATTTAACTGAAAAAAACATAATACAGTATATACATATATATATAAAAAAAGTTTTGTGATGCAACAGCCTGAAATATCTGAAATATGCTCTGCAAACCTCAAACTGTTACTCAACTTCAGTACATTCAGTCTTTTCCCAACCGCAAACTGAAAATGAGTTTGTTGCACTGCAAGTTGGCAGCAGAGAACTGCTGTTAATGTTTTCTTAAGTATGCTTTCTGTGGGTTACTTTATTTGTCCAAGGATGCAGACAGGAGTCTCTATTGCTTCTATGCAGCTGGTTGGTTGTTGCTGAGGGAGGAGAGCTCAAATTATCTGGTATGATCAGGGATTTAAACTCGCAGCTCGACTGCTGCTGGAAACACGCCTGGCATCCTCTGGTGCCATCGAAACAGTCCAAGCCACAGGCCATGGTGTCTTATAAAATCAATTTCCTGACAGTAAATGATTTTCTTTCTTTTCTTTTTTGTGTTAAATTTGGAACTCATTCCAAAACCATAAAAAATGCTGCAGGCACTTAGTTTAGTTTATCACTCCCTAGAGATATTGTTTTTTTCCAATGTGTGTGTTAAGACCCCTCTACACTGTGCACATTTTGGGCTATCCCAGATGTAAGTTGGCATATATGAAAGAAATGTGGTGAAATCTAAGGCTGTCAGTCAATAATTATCAATAATCCATCATTTTCTTGACACCATCTGACAGAATTAACATTATATTCACTTTTCTCCTGTGTCCTTCAGTGGCATTTCAACCATGGCAAAATTACAGGAAGTCTGTAATAGACGTGGACATCTCACAAGACTAGCCAAAAGAGATTACCTGTACCTGATATTACAACATCCCGTTTGATAAGCTTTTACAGGGTTTTGCTCTACCGATGGTTTTAATTTGGGTTCTCAAATGTTCTGTCTATCAGATTAGTAAAAACATTTTCAACTTCGCACAAGAATAACATTTCATACTTAGCTGATTAAAACGAAAGTTGTACAGCAGACCAGCTAATTCAGATGATTTAGACGTCTTGCCCAGATCTTTAGAGATCAAAGAATCTACAACACAATCAATGAGAACTTGGCTTGAAATTATGCACAAAGAAAAAAGCAGTTTCAGCTGTATGGCCAAGGATTGCTTTATATCTTTGCAGAATTTAGAAACTGTTACAGAGGCACAGGTGATGACCTGAGCTGATGACGTATCTCTGTTTGCATAATTTCTACATTGTAGTACTACGATTCACCGAACGTTCATTGCTCAGTCTGACAAACTGGTAACACACAGTCTGGCACAGTTTCAGACAAAGACTTTGTTGGTCTCTCACTGTGTGACTGGAAATGAACCAGTAAGATCGCCGTTGCTCTGAGTGTGTTGATCAGGAGAAGTGAGGGGAAAGAATATAATTTCTGTAGGGATCAGATGTTTATCAGATGTTATTCTAATCAAATTGAAAGAAATATGCAAATTAAAAATGTAATATTCAAAAGCAGTGTATATTTGGTGGCCAACCTGAGTCAGGATCCGACATGTGTGCAACGTACTGTGCTGTTGAGAAATCCTGCTCTTAGTGTGTGTGTGTGTGTGTGTGTGTGTGTGTGTGTGTGTGTGTGTGTGTGTGTGTGTGTGTGTGAGTGTGAGTGACAGACAAATTCAGTGAAAAGACATTCCTCTGTGTCACTGCTGAGTAATGATCACTGCTGCCCTCAACACACCTCTGCCCCCGCAGAGATGTTCTGGGCTCTGTAGGTCTGATCCTTTTCTGCACTGATCTCAGGTTTAACAGCAAACTGTTAAGAAAGGGGATTTCTTAAAGGCTTTTAACAACACATAACAACTAACTCATAAAAGTTTGGAGAAAACTCTGTGTGACTTGTCACCTCCCATCCTGCAGAGCCTGGAGGAGCAGTTTCATCACACTGCCAATTATGTGAATATTTCTGAGCAAGGATGATTGAGGTGCAGCTGAAAAGATTTTAGAAAGTGGAATAAAAATACTTTAAAAGTGAGCTATTGAATATAGACCGAATGTAATACTTACAATAACAATCTTTATTTATACAGTACTTTTCAAAACCATGTTACAAAGTGCTTTCACAAATGCTAAAAATAAGATACATAATAAAAGCAGGAAAAACTAGAAATTAAAATACATTTAGATACAAATATGTAACATGTTTCAGTTACTATGTTTAAAGCTATTACATGTTGAAAACACATTAAATGCTGCTAAGGAATATTTTTAAATGTAAAATAAACGTCTTATTCCATTTACTGGGTCGGACAAACTATATCTTATCTGTTTTACATTTTCTTTAGTTGTTGCCACCTGAGTTTTGTCCCCATCAAGTTACAACTGAATGTATTTCAACATTTAATGTAACATAAGATTTCAGGACTTTATCATCCATTAAGTAAATGAATGTCTGGTAAATGATAAATGAGTGGACTTCGCTGAGTTAAATGAAATAGTGTTAACTTATTGACTCGTTTCTTGACTTTCACTGCTGCTGTTGTGTTTTTAGAAGACTGGTATGGTATGCTTTTTTATTTCTGGACAAATTAAACAGAGGCTTTGCTCTTTATTTACCTGTTAGCTTGGTGAATTATTGTTCGGAGCTCCACTGATGGTGACTCAGACGTCATTGAATTAACCCTGATCAGCTGTTGAGGAACAAAAATCATCTCGGTGTTACTCAACTTAGAGTCCTGTGATCTGAGGTTGTTAAACCTGTTATCTGGAACAGGCCTCAGGTAAAAACTGTTCACATTAATCAATGATTATTTATTACAACACACAGTGTTCAGCCATCATAGTCCACAAGATAAGATTTTTATTGATAAAACTGGTCATCTGAGTCACATTCAGTTCTGAATTTGTGCTAAAAGAAGCAGTGAGTGCCTTTTTTTTTACCTTTGAGTTTTGCCTCTCAGGCGTCACACCAGTTGACCTACTTTATTGGTGCAGGTTGTTGGGGCTGTATGCATAGAACGTGCCACTAATTAAATTTACAGTTAATATCCCCCTAAAAATTTAACATCAGTCAAAGACAAGACAGTAAAGCACAGTGCTCTTTTAGTAAAGATGCTAAGTCATATCAAGGTATCAGGTATCTGTAAGGGGAAATGATATAGGAATAGTGCATCATTATTGGTGAAGCTGTCATGATTGACAGTTGGGCCCTGGAATAGGTGCGGGACATCAATACAGCAGCTCCAGCCGATATCAATACATATAGTGTCCCCCACTCCTCTGAAACCAAATCTACACAAACAATTGGGTATTTGGGTAGTGTTAAAGCGCTTGTATTTGAAAATCTCACCATATAAAACCAAAATTAGCTGCATGGCTAGACACTGTACCACCAGAAGAGAAATTATGAGGGGGGTTGGGTTTTTTTAACTGAGTCTTTAAATGTATGCAGCAACATCCTTCTCATTTTTACACATCTTGTGAAAACAGACTTTCTTCTCTATGTTCATTCTATATTTCCTGTTTCCTGTCAGTTCAGCTCCCCTCTCTCTCTTCTGTCTCTCTTCAACATAAAATCTGTTAAACACGAACTTGACGCCTTCGCTTCTGCACAGCTGAACCGTAAACATGTTAAAAGTTAAACCTCTTGTAACTGTAGTGTTTAAACTCAAAACCTTTTGCGTTTTTCTCTTGTCTCATTCTTGCAGTTTGACATTTGACCCTGTGATTGTGACCTCATACCAGAAGCTGGAACTTCCTCTTTGTGTTCCACAGAAACATGAACTTCTATTGCTTCACTTCACTACTTTGTTCCTTTAAATTTACAGATGTGTATTGTCAGTTCCTTCCTGTTTCATATTCAGATAAAACAAGAGACCGGTTTAACACCAGAACAGCACACAGGAACATATTTATAGTTGGGTGGACTGCTCAGGATACATGCATGCGTGTATTTATATTTAGAATAAACAAGTGACAGATAGTCTATAGTTAAATCTGAAACTTGTGTGGAAATAATATTGCAGCAGGATAAACAGTACAATACATATGAACGAGGTAAAAATCTGCTGTCAAACATTTCAACATGTATGGGCTATAGTGCTTTAGGCAACCTTAATGACATTGCTTCATGTTTGAGATAGTGTAGATACCAATCATGTCTGTTCTCAGAATCAGCAGCTGCCAGTACTTTATATGCACAGAGCGTTTGTTTTTATCTCACTACCTTGGACAGGTCGCTAGTGGGTTAGCTGCTGCTCTGTGCACACAAGAAGACACAGAGATTCTGTTTCAACAAATTAAGAAAACACTGGATTTACAGGAGACAAGCTGCAGTAAAAAACACAGAGTAAATGCGCCTGTGGATATACAGATAACATACAACTTCACTCTCCCTGCTGGACTCTGACTCACTTTTTTCAATAGAGCCTATTTTTTGTTGGTTTTGGATTGTTTAAAGTAAAGAAATATGCTTTAAAAATATATTTTCTGTGCCATTAATTTGCTGTTGCCAGTAATGTTTAGCAGCTTCTCTAAACTTTTAGCTGAGATGAAGGAACGCTGTCACGTCAGGATACAGAGGTAAAACATAAAACGTTCAAACAAACCATATTTTTCATACACATGAGACTTGACTTAAATTAACAAATCAATACATTTTTATATTTACTTCACCACAACAGCTAAAGATCAAATACAGGACTTCTGTTCACCACATTGGTTTTCTTCTAGGCTGTGTTTTTAGCACTTGTAAACAGTTTTATATTCAAAATAATACTTCTGATGATCCACATAGTAGCCCAGAAGTGTAGGTTAGGACAAGAGAGTAAAAATATGGTTTTAAATGTTGGTGTCTGCTGTGCACAGCGCACTATAATAAAAAATAAAAGTAATTAGGAAATTTGAATGGCATCATGTAACATGTCAGAGAGCACATACATATACACCACATACACATGCATGTCCTCACCATCAGTTTCATCCTTTACCTTAATGGTTTAACTGATTATTTAAATATTACTAATAATGTGGAAACATAAATCTGTTCATACAGTCAAATTGTGGAGACTTGCTGTCCTTATAGGGACAAAAAATCCCCCCCTAACATAAATCAATCAATTTTATAGGTTATGTTTAGTAGTGTGCGGTTACGGGAAAAAAGTCCTGACAAACCACCCGTACCTTTATAGGTGTGTGTGTGTGTGTGTGTGTGTGTGTTCCAGCTGACTCCGGTGTGACTTGGACTTCACATGTCAGACAGAGTTTTCCTAGAAACCCATATTTAACCTGTCTCTCGTATTAGACAAAACACAAACTGAATGATGACACTAACCAGGCTTATTAAGAAAAGAAACCCCCCCTACAATCTAAAAACACAAAAACACACCACATGACTGGAGTGGAAAATTATAAATGACAAAAGAGGCGACAGTGTGAGAAGAAAAAGTACACTACATGCCTCTCTGTCAATAGTCAACACCACCAGCTTGAAGCCACGTCATCTACGTGGTTGTGAAAGGTGAAAGCAAGTGAGGGTGTGTGAACATGAACATGTGAGCCGAGCAACATGTGTCAGTGTGCTACTGAGCACATGTTTGTGATGGTGTCATTTTACAAGGTCACACACACACACACACACACACACACACACACACACACACACACACACTATGCTGCTTCCACATTCTTGGTTGTGTGTTTAAAAGCATTCATTTGTTTTCAGTTTAAGGTCAGGAACCAATTGTAGGCCTATTCATGCTTTTATAGAAAACAAACAGCGTTCTTGGGGCCAAAAAAATGTTTAATGTAAAACAGCTAATTTTGTGTAGATTAAACAATCAAGATGCCCCATGTTAATTAGTGAGCTTTAGAGGTGCTGGTTGGCAGATTCTGTTTCCCTCTGTTTCCATATTTTATGCTAAGCTTATACTTACCTGGCTGCTGACTAAAGGGTTGAATATACTCGTTGTGCACACGGACAGCTGCGGACCCGACGGACGCAGACGGTTAATACTTCTTTCTGGAGTCATCTTGGCAGACTCGTTCCACACATGCGCAGTACATTGGTTGGTGCCCTAGTGGCGTAGTCATCAGAGGCGTCCGCACAGAGCCTACACGTACCCCCTCTGATAACGTTTTTTCTGTCATGCAGACCCTAGCGGACCCTCAAAAAGTATAATACTTGCTTTAGCGTAGACAGACAACTAACTCTTGGTAAAAATGGTAAACAGAAATAAACTATATTTAATGAAGCAGTGCTGAGGATGAATTTGAGCATAAGAGTCTGATAGCTTGGAGGAAAAGGCTGCTATGCAGTCTGGCGGTGTGGCAGCAGAAGCTTCTATATCTCTTCCCAGAAGGCAGCAGGGTGAACAGGCTGTGGCTGGGTGGGTACGGTTCTTAAGTATTCTTTGGGCTGCGTAGGCACCTCACCTCACCGGTATCACTGATGCTCGGCAGATGAGTACCAATAATCTTCTGATCTTCTGTTCTGTGCTAATATTTCAAAATGAAAATAAACTATACGGTGAGATCTTTTTACTTGACTTTCATGAAATGTCATTGTCATGTTGTCATGAGGTCATAGGTTTTCAAGACCCCTGAGACACTCAATGACGAGAATATAAGATACTTGCAATACAGTGCCCTCTAGGGTGCCTTTTGTGTGAGGAAATGTGGTGAAGCGGCTAAACCTCTGTTTGTGAAACCTCGGGTTCATTTTGCTCAAGTCGACATCTCTGCTCACACTGGCAAACATCAAGCAAACTCAAGTACTTGCATCCTTTCAGCTCTCTTAGCTCACACCAACGGGTAAATTCTCCGACACACAGTAGTTATCAATCACTTATTTGGTTTGAAGGCCTTTTAAACTAGTTGGCTTTTAGCTTTTTGTCAGTCACACACACACACACAAAACCTCTCACAAATCTAAAGCATCTTGACCCCTCACGTTTTTACTTGTAGGTGAAACTCTATAAGCGTTTTTTCCTGGCAAAATGAACACACACATGCACAAACACAAGCACAGGGAGGCAGTTCAAGTGAATATCAGGAGCATTTGTGAATGAATGACTTCCCCCACTCCCCCCCGCCTCTCTCTTTTGCAGTGGAAAATATTTTTGGCAGGACTCCAGAAACTTCTCAGTGGCGGGAAAATACATACACTGTTAAAAGTGATGAATGTGCACTGTAATTTTGAATTGCGCACACAGTCTTGTGTGTCCTGTATGTGTGTTAGATCCTTCCCAGCGTGCACTGGGGTGGAAAGGATCACAAAGTGCCTGATGGAGTTCAGATGGAAAAAAGTAGCAGGGAATTGAACTCAACCTTTTTGTTAAAGCTAAAACCAAAGCTGAACTAAAGCTAAAAGCCAGTCAATTTAAAAGGCCTTCAAACCACATAATAATCAACAACTCCGTTAAAGATCTTGAAGCAAGTGAAGACAGCTGAGAAAGCGTCAACATGCAAGTTCAAAAGTTAAACGTTCCTACAAAGCTCAGTTTTCGCTCCCTTTATTGACAATGTCATTGTCTTAACTTTTCATTTCATATGCTATTGTTATTTTCCGAATAAGTTGAGCAACTAACTAACTAATAAATGCCATTATTTGGCATGTCATGTCATGACATGCTTTAAGATAAATGTAATAATTTTCTTTTATTTATTTGTGATATTCTATGATATCACTGAAGCAAGAAACTCATTTCTATATATTACATTACAAGCAAATGGAAAAATTAATCACTAGTGATCATTGTTGAATTATAGTAAATGTATAAATGCAAGTTGTAGCTTGACATAAAAGCGCACATAGTAATTTTTTGCAGTGTGTGACCACCCACACACACTCTTTCTCACCCAGCTTCTGTGTTTCCCTGCTGGTCACGCGGCCACTCCCTCCTCAGCTCCTGATTGGCTGCTGGTTTGGCGGGCTTTTGCTCCTCCTCGTGACTACTACTGCTGCTGCTGCTGCTGCAGTCAGCGAGGCAACACGCAGGAACAAAAGTTCAAGCAGGGTGGTTTCCCCGACAACACATCCCCGAACACAACCTGCTCTGTAAACACGCCGCCCACTCGAGACCAAGAGGCTGAAACCAGCAGACACAGTTTTCACAGATGGACGAGTTCTGTTTGAGTCCACAGAACAGAGAAACCAGGAGTCTGAATAAAACTTATGTCTTTATTTTTGAGTGAACAGGTGTCTTCTCAAAATATCAGTCCGAATATTTCACACTTACCACTATTTCAACATGTCTGTTCATCCATCAAACCGTCAGAGTCCTGAAGATTTGTGAATTATGGCATTGTGACTTGCTTAGGGTCATTTTGGGATATAGAATAGATATGTGTGTGAGGCAAGAAGACTAACAAGATTTTCAAAAAAGAGGTTTAGGTGGAAAGTAATTTGGTGTTTTGTTGTGCTGCAGTATGTGGGAGTCAGGAGATGTGGGAGATGTAGGAAGGACAACTGCAATGTGGAGGAATGCCAAGAAGAGAAAAAGCACACTTGGTCAGTACAATGTTCAAAAAGAATAAAGGAAGTGAGTATGAATAGGATCAGTGCAGAAAAAACATTGTTGTACACTAAAGCTGCTGAAAGAATGTGGAGAAATGGTAAAATTGTGGCAGTACAAAAGGAACAGGAGCAGAAAAGGTGAATCTGCATGGACCACAAAAGATTATGGGTTATAAATTGTGCTGCTGAAGTGAGAAAGGATATGGTGCTGGACGCTATCTGAGGAAGATCTAGATTTTACGACTATTTAGTCTACTAGTCTATAAAATTTCATATACAATTTATACTATTAGTTCTCCTGCTTTTTATTTAAGCCTTGCTATCATTTAATAGTTTTAAACTATTATTCCAGCTACTGTCATATCACATCTGATGCTACTATTTTAATTTATGATGCTGCAAGTGTTAGTATGTAGACTCAGATACAGGTTGCACTACGCACTTTATAATGCCCCAGGCACACCATGTTTACTCCACCTTACATAAATAGATCAGCTTTCCTTTTTTTTTTCTTGTCTAGTGGAGTTACTGTGTTATGTTGTATGGTGTCTTGTCTTGTTGTATTGAGTTGTATTGAGAACTTGTTTTTAGCAAGAGATACAGCATTTTGTTTGTTAACTCGCATGTGGATGAATGACAATAAACAAACTTGAACTATGGTGGACTGTAAATTATTCACACTGTGAAGCTGTTATAATCCAGCAGTCAGTGGTAATCCAACACTTATGGATGCCTCCCGCCATAAATACTCAACAGAAAAAGAAATAGAATACGTTGTTTGTTTGTGTATCTGCACTGGAAGCTATCCGACTCTTATGGAACCAAGTAGTAAACAGCTCTATGTTTCTGTGGGAATCATAACGTGTGTGATTAGCTAGCTTTCGTCTGAGTGTCGCTCACATTGTGTCAGATGACATTAGCATAAAGTTGAACCTTTCTCAGCTTTCCCTATAGACCTTTTAAATCTCTGTAGCTCATTGACATTCACAATGAATTGCAGCCCGTCTATCGCTGCCCCAGTTTAAGAGCTAAATGCTACCGTCTGCATGCTAATGTGCCCACAGTGACAGTGCCAACATGGGAAATAGTTAAAAGTTTGTTCTTGATCTCTGTAAAATATGAAAATGGGAGCGGCTGGTCTGGTAATGTTCACGATGATGTTAACATTCCTAATGTTTAGCAGATGTCATGTCTACCATGTTCACCATCTTAGCTCATTTTGTTAGCATGCTAATATTTGCTAAGTGGCACTAGAAAATGCATGTCATCAAATATCTGCAAATATCTAATGAATAAAATAATATTTTGACCTGATAACTGTTCATAACACCTAAGGGGTATTTCACCAATCAGGATTAGCAAATTAGCCAGACTACTTAAAAGTGGGTTTAGTTTGAAACTAAATCTAACGAGTCACCAGTATGCATGATTTAATGTGCCACTTGCCGCTTATATGACCACAACTCCATCAAAAGTGCAACTCAGTTTTCTAATTTTAAAGTATTAGTCTGTGAAATTTGACATATTGCTTGCGAAGCTGCAACGTCACAATGTGAGCAGTTTATTTTAGAAGTAGGTCAGTTTTGTTGTCAGTTAAGATGTCTTCTGTGTCACCTTTACTTGGTAACAAGGCACATTTATAAATATCTTGACCTTGTTAAACAAGATATCAGATGTTGTTCGTGTCAAATATCACATGCTTCATCAGTCAGAATGTTTTGAGAGGGTCAGGTTAGCTCATTCTTATATATATTATTATTATTTGAAATGATTTTCAATGCAAATTAAAATCCAGCTTAATATTATTAGTGATCCTTTTACTGATGATGAGCTGTATTAGGAGACTTCCTTAATCAGAAGTTTTATCTTATTGGTTGAGTAATCAGGGACATTTTCAAATGGGGCCTGGCTTAGTAACTGCTGCAGCATTGAATTTGTCTAGTCTGTTGGTTTTATTTAAGCAGATTGTATATTGAAAAAGGCAGCTGGTCATCCAGTCCATTCTGGTTTCAACTCAAATCAGCAGCTGGGCTGGATGAGCAGAAGTTTATTCACTCTGTAGGCCCAAAAGAGAGAGAAAAAAGAAAAGGAATGTCAGCGTCAGATCAGTGAAAGCAAACAGAGTGAGGTGAAACTTGGCAAAAAGGAACAGAATGACGTGTATTTACTGGACGGATCAGAGGTTTTGTTTTCGGTCAACGGATCCACTCTGGATCCATTGACCGATATGGAGCGAGTGAGAGAGAGAGAGAGAGAGAGAGAGAGAGAGAGAGAGAGAAATACAAAGAGAGGAAACAGTTTGTTTGGCGTTCACTCCAAACTGACCCACCGAGGACATCTTGTGGTAGAGAGGTATTCAACTTGTCATGGTACAAACACGCTCTGAAACATCCTGAGGAGACTGTAATCTTCATGTTCTTCTTGTCTTTTACTCTACTTTTCTTTCCATTTGTTTAACTGGTTTTCATTCTGATGTGGATTTTAAAAATTATTTTGAGTATAGTGTGTCTGTGTGAGGTGTATGCGTTGTAGAGACATTTGGTAATCAGTACTACTTATTACTGCCTAACGTTATGATTGTGTTACAGTCGGGAGAAGGGAGTCATAATTTCATGGTGACTGCTACTGTCACTTTGTTTAGTGTTTTGCTGCACATCATCACATCATGCAGAGCCTCCTGTACAGTAATGTGACAGTGTTTTTAAACAACACACTTGACTGAAGTGACATGATGAAAGAGATAACACACACACACACAGGATAACATGGGTATACAAGCACAGAGACACAAAATGGATTCAGAAATAAAAATACAAAATGTGTGTGTGTGTGTGTGTTGTACAACAGGACTGGGGCCAGCGGTGTGTATCAGAATGTGTTTGCAGAGCACTGTCCGCCACGTGGCCGCGGCAACACAAGACAAATGGTTTCCATAGCGAGGGCCAACAAAAACGATTGGTACGCTGTCCCTGGGAATGACCGAACCAGAGGACAGGTTTGGCGGGAAGTGTGTGTGTGTGTGTGAGTGTACGAGTGTTTGAGTGTACATGTAATATAATCAGGGAATGATCTCATCAAAAAGGAAATCTGAGGGACTGTGTGTTCCTGTGTAATATAATGCAAATGTTTCAAGGTCAACGGTCATTGATTAGATGTGCCAGGGACATCCTGGCAGTGGTGGAAGAATTACTCATCCTTTACTGACGTAAAAGTACGAATAACACAATGTAAAAACACTGTACTCTAATTTGGGGCACAGATTATGCATTCAAACCTCTACTCAAATAAAAGGGCTACTGTATTAGTTTTATCAGTATAGAATTAAAAGTAAAACTTCTTCTGCAGAGAAATGTCTGACTGATGTATTATTACATTATTAGATTGATAATATCACTGATGCATCACTGTGCATGTAGTATAAGTTAGTGGAGGTGAAGCTAGTTTTAATTACTTCATTTACAGTTTGGTAGTTCAGTCCAAGTTTTGCAACACAAATGTTTATTAACTTATTCACATTCACTGTTTGTTTTTGTGTGTAAAATAGTGGATAATTTTGGCCTCCAAAGTTTAGAGGGACTGTGTGTGACAATATACTGAAATAAATAAATGATATACTGAGTATATAAACACGGACTGATCAAGAAAGTGAAGTCAGTCACCTGATAATAAACTGCCACATTTGTCCAGCTTGCTGTCTCCCACCTGTTACCTGCACACTCACCTGCCTTCACAACAGTTTAACCATAAAATACTCACTCATAAAATGTGAATGGCTGTGACTGATATCAGCTGGAAATTTTGGATGTTTTGAACATTTATGGAAAAGGATGAACTTGATGTATGTATTTAAAATCTTATAAAGTTTTTTAAATACTGTGAACAAGCAGACAGACTCTCTTTTTCCTTCGTCATCCCGCCCTTATCTCTGGGAGTCTTGGAGGCTGTGGCCTTCTGATTTCTTTATCCTGCCGCTGTTTAGTTTTAGATAACAGCCGGGTTAAGCACACAGTGTTTGATCTTCATAATATCAGTTAACCTTTATTGTGACTCACCTGAGTTTGAGTCATAATGGCTCTCAGGCTCAAAGTTTGTTTGCAGTGAGTGTTTTATAGAGTAAGAGTCACACATTGTAGAAACGGAAATGTCATAAATTGTCTACATACTAAAGTGTCTAGAGTTAAATGTTTGCAGTACACACTTAAACAGTTTTATGGGAAATTGTTCAGGAAGTCTCGGCCCATGGAGAATATGGAGCCCTTGTTGACTGACTGTCTGCAAAAATGGCACACCTGTCATAATGATCAACAGCACAAACACAAACATATAGCAAGTATACAAAGCTTCACAAGAACATACAAGTCCAACTGAAATCAAATCAAATATCACATGGAAATGATTTTATAATGTATGCATTAAACTATATTATAAATTATTTAATTTTAATTCTGTTATATACTCCTGGACTTTAATAGCTCCTGTGTTTAAGCTCAAGGTCACTTTCTGCACATTCAGAATCTCTCCACGTGTGTTTGTTTCTTGTCCAAAATGTGTGTTTACGCCCCCTCCCTGTCATCCAGACTCTGCACGGACTGGTTCCAGCACTCAGTAAATGGACAAGGCAGCTGGACCGGAACCAAGCACAGCCTCTGAGACCGATACAGTCCAGTTTGACATCTGGGAATAGCCACCGAGGTGGTTTTCTTGCCGGGTTTGGCTCTTGGCACTCCAGGGCTGAGTGAGCTAATAGAACCGCTAGCAGCATGGCTAACCGACGATCTAACCAGCCACAGATACAAGCAGATAGCCAACAATTAGCAGTTTAGCAAAAAGTATAGCTATCCATCAGAAAGCTCTGTGTAAATCATCCATCTAATGGATTCCCTGTTGGTCTCTGAGGCTGTGTTGGTCCTGTTCATGCTGTGTTAACTGTGAGGCTGCTGAGCGAGGTTCTGTTGCCCCCTCGCATGGTTCCGGTACCAATCAGACGCTCCACCCGCATCATCATCAGAATGTGTGGCTTGACAGCATGTGAAAAATGTCATTTGCATGAGTCTCGCAAGACAGTTTTTTACATGACAAGAATTCTCATCACAATTTAATCTCACAAGATCTCAGGTGCGAGACCCCTAATTATTATGCACTGACCAATCCCTGGTCCTTCCTGTCCAGTCATAAGGATGTTTGCAGGTCTCCAGTCTGTAATGAACCACGCACTGAAGCTTCACAAACCACTGCTAATATGTGAGATCACACACACAGCCTTTTGGCACTATCTTTGTGGGAACCTATCATTGACATGGTTTCCTTAACCCTAACTGTAACCATCACAACTACATACATAGCCTTAACCTTATCTAATTCTAATCTGAACCATAAAACAAAGTCTTAACCTTCAAAAAGCCCTTTAAACGTGTGGGATTTTTAGCATTTAGTCTCCACAAAGCTGTCAGTAGTGGAATCAGTTTTTTTGGACCCCACAAATAGAGTAAAACAAACCCACACACACACACACACACACACACAAGATGTCTCTCGCTCTCTGTCCCTAAAGGCGATTTATCATTCTGAGATAAGCGACCAGGAATAGTACAATGACACTTCCTACCTGCGTGTATGTATGTGTGTTCCTATAAAACCACTCAACTGTACTGTGTGCATCACAGTGATGCAGAACCAGGGGAAAAGATGATGACCAGATCACAACGTAGATAATGACGTAGATGAAACACACAAACACTTTTTGTTTTCATGTTAAGAGCAAACATTAAGGATTGTGTTTACACAACTACAGCAAAACCTCATAATTCAGATCTTCTGTTTAACCAACATCTTGTATAACTTTATTTTAGATTAAAATCAAGCTTGCACATGCTCCGAATCTCTTCCTCTGAGACAGTGCTGCTAAACAAGTTGGAAAATAATCACAAAGCAGGTTACAAATTAAAAGGAAGACATCATCCTTTAAATGTTCATCTGGGATAGAGTAAAGGATTGCTGGTATGTCAGATTGTGATAGCTGTGAGGAAATTACAGGAACATGGCTATGACTCCAGCAATAAATCTTTATGTCTGGGTACAATACAGAATACAAAAAAACACTCAGACTTTCTCAACAGCAAAGAGCATTATTTTTATGTTGATAAGAAAACTATTGAAACATAATTATCTTAAACCGTTACAACGTCTCACTACTGATACTTAGCACTTAACCAAAAAGATTTTAGTTAGGAGAAGTTGTGTTTAAATTAACTTGCATGCACATACTTCACAATCTTAAACATCTGCATATATCTGCTTAAACTAATACTCTAGGACAGTTACATAAATGTATTCAATGAAATATGATTTGGTTTAACAAACTAACAACACTCTTCATATAACACCACACTGACTAGCTTGTGGGTAGCTAGCACAGCAGTTTTAGTAGGAGGACTGTGTTTGGGTTTCAGCTGGAAAAAAGTTTGTTTACACTTCCAAAATCTAATTTATTCATTTAACCCTTATGTCCTCCTGATCTAAAACATGGGTGAATTAGGTGTGTGAGGAGGCCGGTACGTCTGGCTCCATATCACAAAGTAAAGCTCAAACCTGATGGATTTAAATTGAAATCATAACTAAGCCACACATACCACTGCACTGAGAATTGAATTCATCACATCATTGAAGCTGAAGCTGAAGATGCTCTAAATTTCCTTTCTTTGTGACTTTAAGGCTTCCACGAACAACTTGTGGGCACAGTGATCACTCACAGTTTGACTGCATTTTGACTTATAGTAAGAAAAAAATGGTGCTACTAATAACATTGACATCTATCTCTTTCTCTATCTAAGTGTCCTAGTAAGCCAGAATGCACAATACCAGTACCTTGAAACTCATTAATGTAGTTATTCACACCTGTGCTTTTCCTACAGTGATTTCAACATAAGCCATACAAAAAAATAAGCCATACAAAAGCCTACTGAGCAGGGGACTATAGCCACTAACTAAAACTATTCAGAACATCAGTAATTTACAGTCTGTTGTTGTTTCAACATTTCGCTGTGACTTCCAATGAGAAGAACATTGAAGAAAGTTTCAGTTCCAGAATCACCAACATTAAAAAAGTATGAATCCAAAATTAGATCTGCACTTCCTTAGACACAAATAATGTGACTCTGACAAAGAAGAATTAAAGTCTGAAAACTCTTTTACAGACAGTATCATATGTGTTGGAGATGTTTTTACATTTCGTCAAAATACACCAGTCTCCTAACGTACATCATCAGAAATTTTGAGAGAATGAGTAACAGCTGAGACAACTTTCCTAAATCACAAGCAGCAACACAACTTAAGATAAAATGAGGGACAAAGCAGAATTTAAATGATTCTGCTTTCACTGCAGTTATTATCATCCTCTGGTAAAATCTGAATTGGGAATTCATCTCTATTGCTAATGTATGGAAACAGCTTCTCAGTGAAGGTGTGAGTGAAGATGTGTATACGTGTGTTAGTATTAAGATCTGAGAATGACATTTCTCCTCTTTTCCAGTCCAGGTGAACTCTGATCTGCTGAAGCTTCTGCTGCACTGAAAGAATTACTGGTTCTCCTGATGGAGAGAAGGCTTTATATTTACCTTTAGAGAATCCTATTCTCCATAAACCAGACTCTATTTTCCCTTTCCTCTTAACAGACTCTACTGCAACACCCAGAGACCAGATTGTACTGTCTCCAACCTCAACGTCCCAGCTGTGAGTCCCTGAGTTAAAGCCCTCAGAGCCCAGGACAATGTTATGATAGTCAAACCTCTCTGGGTTTTCAGGAAGCTTCTGTTTCTCTCCAAACCTCACGCTGGTCAGATCTTCAGACAGGATGAGATGTGGATGAGCAGAGTTTGGATCAAGAATTACAGGAGTGTAGGAGACTTTCTCCTTTATCTTGTTCCAGATGTTGAAAGTCAGGTTGCCCAGGTGTTTGGTCTCGTCTATCAGAGCTCCTGAGACCAGCTCTGGATCCTCCAGCAGGGGGCGCTGCTGGGCTCTCTCCACTGAAGCCTTGTAGTTCTGCAGGAATGAGACGTCTTCAGCTCTCAGCTCCTCCTCTGTGGCTCTGATTGTGTCTGAAAGAGCTGCTATCTCTCTGCTCAGAGCCTCAATGTGCTCCTTCATCATTTGACTCTTCTGCTCCTCTTCCTCCCTCACAGCAGAGATCCTGGCCTCCTCTTCCTCTTGTAGAAACTGGTGAAGCTTCTTAAACTGCTCCTTAATCTTCCTCTCTGTGTGGTGAGCCTGGACTTTAATGAGTTCTGCTGTTTGATCACAATTTCCTTTAACTTGTTCAAAGAGCTTCAGTTCCTCCTGTAAGGGTTTCAGGGATTTCAGGAGCTCCTCTCTGAGATCCTCTGCAGCTTCATCGATGGGTCTAAATCTGTGGTTGTTGTGTGTTTTCGAATCTCTGCAGACGAGGCACACTGGCTGCTGATGGTCCAGACAGAAAAGTCTGAATTTCTCAGAGTGCAGACTGCAGAGAGCACCAGACCCTGCTGCACCTCTCTGATCTCTCTCCAGTAAGAAGCTCTCACACAGGTTCTTTAATGCCAAATTACGAGGTGGATCACACCTTGGTGACCTTGTCTTACAGCACGGACACTCAAGTATTTGTTTCCCTTTCTGCCATCTCTGCAGACAGACTTTACAGAAGCTGTGGCTACAAAACAGGATGACAGGATCGTTGAAGATGTCCTGACAGATAGGGCAGCTAAGATCCTCCTCAGACTGGCAAGACATTTCCAATTTGAGTGAAGATGAAAACAAACGAAGCAGGACACTGGAACAGGAAAGAATAAAAACAGTGTAGTTACCTCCCTCTTGTGAAAAGGTCTCTAGAAATAACTTTACTTTGATCTGAATTTTTCTTGCAGCAGCTGGATGTAATTTTCCAGTATTTCAGTTTTCTGTTTTGTAGCAGTCTTCTTTCAGTAAAGCATGTGTGTTTATTCTGAAGGTGAATCTTATCTTCTGTCCCTTATCTTCTGTGTCTTCTGTGACAAGTGATAAAAAGCACTGACTTCTTTCACACCATTTCCTGTAAGTTCTCTAATCTAAAACGGATGCTATTTTACATATTATTTGTTTAATCTATTTCTGATCACCATCCAACCCAGCTGTAACATAACATGTCGAAGTATAGCATGACATGTTGTTTGACTGACCTCCTGAAATCAAGAAATACTCTAATGGACTTTCACAATTTCAAGATTCAAGATTGATTTCTCGATTTATCTCAAAATTTTAATCATACCTAAAGGCTGCAAACACAGCCTGATTTAAGTGCTTAAACATGTTAATGAAAAGAATATTAAATCAAACAGATGAAAAAGACATGTCTGTACAGTAGAGTGCAGTCAGAGTATACATACTGTCCAACACTTTATGGTTTCTTTGTTTCCTGGTTTCAGACAGCCCTGATCCAGTTCTGGGAGGAGATCCCCAAGGATCATGCCCAGATGTTGCTGAGAGTGCATACAGGCACATAGGGGCCAAAGACACTGCTGATTCACATTATGAGTTGCTGTGATGCAACTCATAATGTGAATCATAACTCTTTATTATGCACTGACTATCATTAAATAATTTTTTAACAACATATTTTACAATGTACAGTAAAGATTTTGAACTTTAAACTATTTCATTCATTGAGACCTGATGTAAGTGTTCCCTTATTTATTTTTTTGAGCAGCGTAATAATAGACTACATTGATATAGTCAGCAGATACTATTGCATCAGGAATGCATCAATTAAATAAAAAAGGGTTGTCATGGCGGACCGATGGTTGTGAAGACTAAGGACATTATAGATGAGCTGACCAATCTGATCTTGTACAAATGAAAAATAACATGGGTCTGACTCTTCAATGGTTTTAAATTCATGCTGTTATTGATGACAGTACAGTGTCATGTTGTCAGAACGTTTCACACTGCACTCTCAGTGAGCATACATAGAGAACTATTAACAGTTTCCAGCAGTTGCATCTATTTCTTGGATGTCTGGGGACTTCCTCTTGTGCCTAGTGAGGAGGGGTGTGATACAACTTGGGGCTGGTTCCTATTTATTGTGGTCATGACCAGTTAAAGCTACTGACCTTTTAATTCTCAAGTCAATTTTCACTTATTGCACAAATACAACATTTGAATGGCTGGAGGTTGCTGATGGGTTGCTAAAGAAGTGGCAGTTCCGCTAATATCTGGGTGCTTTGGAGGGGAAACATATAGCAACTAGACCTCCACCAAAAAGTCCCTTAGTTTATTACAGTTACAATCAATTCCATAATACCAATGGCCCTGGTTGACAAAAACTATCATTTTAAATACGTAGACATTGTAGAACCGTCCAAAGACATGCAGTTAATAAGGTTAATGGTTCAAAAATGAATCGCTCTATGTCAGCCAGACATTAAAGATTTCTCAAGAGCGTGTAGGGTGGTAGAAAATGTCTCTGGCATACTGACCAACAGCTGGTGTGTATTACTGTCAACATTCACCCTACGACCAGATGTGGTGGAAAATATGGTCCTCGACTTCCTTTCAAACATCCCAAATACCTGGAGTCAGGCTGTTCTGCCTGGGGCAACCAATCCCACCCAGCAGGCGAAGATGACCGGGGAGATCCTAACCGAGTACTTCAACTCAGAGAATGGAGTTGATGATTTAGGGTTACTTTTCCCACAACTCAATCAGATGTTGGGTCCAGAAACCAGCCATTTAAAATTTTAAACATATGACCAAAGTAGAATGTGAGTGAGTGGTTGTAATGTCTGTGTTCATGTCTTGGTTAGCCAGCTCACAATGATGTTTATTGGTTTGATTCTCTCACTTAACGAGGCGTGAAGGTGTGACAGTTTTTTAACGAGGCATGACAGTGCGCCTGCGCAAACTTGGAGAATGACGGATGAACGTTCATTCTCAAACAGAGAATGGGGGTGTGGTTAATAGTCGGACGTAATACATTACCATGACAACCAAAAACTGACCGCTGGAGTGTTCGCTAACAATATGCGGTGTTAACATCACGACACTGTAAAGTTTAGTAAACTTTACTGTCTGGCCGGAGTAACTATTACTTACCCATGATAGTAACTAATGTGCGCGTATCAGCTGTTATAATCATACAGATGATCCTGACACACACTGAACACGATAACTCCCTCTACGTTTTATGGTGCGCTTACTTTACCGCGGAGGTGTGTGTGTGTGTGGGGGGGGTGCCTCCGCCGGCTGTTAGTAAAATGCATGTTGCAGACTGTATACAAGCCATAATGAACATATCTGCCGTAAGTCCTAAGTAAATTACATGATAAATTGGTTAACTGGCTCACAGCAATGTTTAGCGATGCTCTGACTTAGCGAGGCGCGACAGTTTTTTAACGAGACATGACAGTGCGCCTGCGCAAGTTTGGAGAATGACGTATGTCTTATGGAATTACTATAATCATACGTCACCACCCTGTTTTAACAACTAAACAACTTTTGCAACTTTGAGCACAAAATTAAGCTATTTGTCAAGAAATATTTGGCGAACTATGTGGGTAATCAACATTGTAAGGAAGTGACTTAGAAAAAATATGAAATATCATAGAAATGTCCAAATACACTGGAGGGGGGCTTTAATGTCCACCTCTGGTAGCTGATGTTCTGATGTTATGTTTTAAATTTCTCAAAAATTATCTAAATCGCAGAAGCTGCATTTTTCAGAAGAAGCTACATTGTGTGTCGGAACATTTGTATATATTCTATGGTCAGAACAGCACATTAATGATAAATGTGCTGTTTAAAATAAATGATAAATGATTAATAAAATTTGGCTGTAAACTGTAAGCTGAACACACACACAACACACACAAAGTCAGCAGGAACTGACCACCCTAACTTGAAATTCCCCTGAAATTTGCATGTTGTGGCTGTGCAGTTACTTGTGAACACAGTGTGTAAATGTGTGATATTTGTCTTTGTTGAAGGTCTGATAGCTGCTTACTGCTCAAGTCAAAATTCGAGTGGTTTTATTATTTTCCAATGCCTTAAAGAGTCAGCAGCATTTAAATGATGTAGCTGGTCTTAATGGAGCAGATGATGATCTTATAATGTGTCATATTTTGTTAGATGATCATATGTTTTAATATGTAACACCCTATATTTAGTTTTTCCAATAAAATCACTTATTAATAAATCTAATTTGCACTGCCTTATTGTCAATGGTCTCTACCTTCACTTAGAAATGAAGCACACTGTTCTGCTTTTAATGTGAGGACACCGGGTTGGGATGTAGTCCTGTGTGTGCTCCTGAGTAGGCTATCTCTCCGACTCCAGCGACAACACTGCAGCTAACGGCATGCAGTCCACTGACACCATAAAACAACCAGCTCACAGCATAACACAGACTTCAACAAAACCACGTCAGGATAAAAACAACAATAAATGCTTTATGTGCTGAAGCCCATCAGACCAAACAAAATTCAGATGTCGGTGAAAATGGTGAACATTAGAAAGGAGAAACATGGAGAGATTTCCGTTAGGTTGCTGGCTAATGCAGAGCAGTTGCTAACGTTATCTGGTGCAATATGTACGCTGTTTGTTTATTGTGGTTATACCGATACTCAGGTACACAGCTTCTCCACCGTCTTAGTAGCTTTAACTTAAAGCCCCCCTCCAGCCAGTTTTAACTGCCGTTTTTGGTTCATTCTCAAACAGAGAATGGGGGTGTGGTTAATAGTCGGACGTAATCAATTACCATGACAACCAAAAACTGACTGGCTGGAGTGTTCACTAAGGATATGCTGTGTTAATATCACTACACTGTAAAGTTTGCAGGGATAACTTACCCATGATAGAAACTAATGTGCAAATATCTGCTGTTATCAGTCATACAGTCGATGGTCCTGTCACGACGATGTATCACATTGGCTAAAAGCAGTCAGTGTTTTCAACATTATCATGAAACAAACACGGATTAGTTCAACCTGGAGCTGATAAAAATGTTACAGTAATGTTGCAGTGGGAGTTTACCTGAGTTTCTCGCATGTTTTGTGAAGCTGTCTCCCTTGCTGGGATTCTGCATGATAGCGCTTGTGTTTAGGATTATGCTTCAGTTCAAGCAAGCATGTTTACAAGCACACGCCTCGTTGCAATCTTAAAGCCGCACTGCTAGTGGCCGCTGAAAACTACATATTACCGCTTTAATATTGTTGGTCGTTGTCTGCAGTAACAGAGAGTGGAGGCAGCACCATGCTAAAAGTCTGTCAGGTCCAACAGTTTGTCAGACAGCAACAGTAACTAAGGGGGCGTGGCTTAGCAAAGGGTCAATTTCAAATGATCCATTTTTTCACTGAAAAGCAAAGTAGGAAGTCTAATGGTGTGTTCACAATGAAAGTGAATCCAGCGTTTCATCTGGCTTGATTATATACAAAGTCAATGCAAATTTGCAAATTTGCTCCAGGCAGTGCGAAAGATGCGTTTGTTGTGACAAAATTTTCAACTTGAAGGAAAAATTATCATGACGCATGTTGCGAAAGCCTATCGGCGGTGAGATTGTCTGGACGTCGCCGACGCCTTCAGAGCAGTGTTTGGAGAGGACCAGGCAGAGCGGTGGAGTGACATGGCGCTGACTGACAGAGAGCCGCTAAACTTCAGGGAAGTGTAGGAGAAAGAACCGGGAGCAGCGCTACAGCTTTTGGACAAATAAACACCCGTAATCGGTCTGGATTATGCTTGACAACTATGCCGTTAACCCACGGAGGAGCTCAGAGTTAACTGCTTTGATTAAATTAGCTCTTTACTTTAGTTTTTGGGATTACAAATTGATTTATCTTCAAACAAGTTTCTCAGCAGTCAGCTTCCATGTATTTCCGGTTCCACTGTTGTTGTTAGTGTCGGTCGGCACCCAGAGCTATGTTGGACTACTACTTCATATTTATGTAAAAATCAGACAGAACTGGAAATTGCTTGGAGAAAAGAAAGTGAGGAAGTTAAACTACCTGGTGAGTTCAGAAAATGTGTCTGTAACTTTATTCCAGCTATCTTTGTACTTTACTGTGAACAGGTTAGCATAGCACAGCCATGATCGATCCGAACTCCATTCAGAAAACAAACAAGTTGTTGTCCTGCTGACAGACCCAAAGCATGAATACCTAACTTTAACAAAGGCGTCATATTATAATTATTTTGGCCTCATTGTGATACGTTTATTGCTATTAAATCACAGCAACATGTTTATTTAGGGTTCATTCAGCTGGAGTAATCGCGGGTTGTGTTTATTGCCATTATTGTGTTGTGTGTGAACACTTGGCAGCTGTCCAGTGATAAAACCCCTGCGAGGAAAGCGTTGGGAGGTTAAATTCGCTTTGTATGTGGACACAACTTAAGAACTTAAAACAGATTTTTGTATCTCAAAATTTTCTTCTTTCTTCTCCCAGTAATCATCTCACCAGTTTTTAGAAAATTACTAATGCCATGTAAAATTATATATCAGTCACACAGGACATTTTACTGCATACTGAGGACTTTTACTTAATATTAAGTTTATAACATTTATCTGATAATCAGTCTGTACTTTTACTTAAGTAAAGGATCTGAGTCCTTCATTCACACCTGCAAATGAAGTTGGACATTATAAAACAGCTATTTAAAGTTGTATGTGTGTAATAACTTAAGAATGTTTATTAGAAAACAAATAAAGAGATGTAACTGTTTTCAACATAGGAGTAAACACTGGTAATAAGGTCGCCTCTGCTGTGGTCGACTGTGCCCTCTGATGGTGCAGCGTTGAACTGCAGCTGGTGCAACGCTAGTGCAACACACTTGACACACATGTGACGTGTAATTTGACTCATCCAGCAGCTGCCACACTGAGAGAGTTTATCTGTGACAGCATCAGTATGTGTGACAATGACTAAGCACCTTAGATGTGGACTGACTCACCTCTCTCTCCTTGTTAAAAGTAAAATGGATGCTGGCCTGTGAACCGTCTGATCTCCGCATAATAATGTCTGATTTGCTGGAGGGAGGAGGTGTGTGTGTAATCCAAGTAACCCTCATCTTCCACATGTTGTCCACGAGCTTCAGATGACTCACACACACACAGGGGGGAGGTGAGGAAAAGAAAGAACAGACAAAAGAAGAAAAGAACGAAAGAAAGAAGAGGCCGAATAAAGAAAGCCTAAATAATTGTTGTTGAGGTGGATCAAAGAGAGAGAGTGCTGAGTCACTCCATTAATCTCTCGCCCACATGATATCATGTTCAACTTTGACCTGAATCCTGGAAAAACCTCTCGCACAAAACAGTGCTCCTGTCTACTTTGACCACAACCATTTTTCTTGTTATTGGTATTATTCCCACCAAAAATAATATGAACAGATAGACATGCTAATACACCCACATATAAGCCTGTTATCAGGAGAGCAAGACCCCATAAAAGCTCATCAGATGCTGTCAGCTGTATGTAGGTACTGGTATTCTCTTTGGAGCCCCATGTTTAGCCTGCATTTGTTTATATTTTGGCAAATTGGCTCTTTTAAAAGTAGCCGAGGATGTGCAGACAACTGCAACTTGATTACTTTGATACTGAAGAAAAGTGATAATTCTCAGGCAAGTTCTGAATGTATCCTAAGAAATGTACCAATATGTGTTTCATGTCGGTGTGTTATGACTCTGAGTAAGATTTTTGAAGAGGCTTTTGGCTTTCTCATTTTGTCCACATCTATAGACCTTAATTCCCTGATGTTTAAAATGCCGTCCAGAACAATTAACAGTGAATATTTAACTTTCCACCTTTGTCTGTAATGTAAATAAAGCCTTAAGCTGTGGGACATGAAAAATTATCAGTAGAAACTTTTTGTGTTTGTTCACTTTTTGTGAGCATTAAATGCAGACCAGCTCGGAGGAGGGAAGAGGTTCATTACGCTCCCATCGACCCGAGAATCCAAACTCAACTCTTGAGGGTCAACAAGTTCGTCTGTGTGTGATTAATTTCTTCTGGCAGCAGCCCGTGTTGTGACAACACATGATAACAGAGGGAACAAATCGTAACTTACTGTTGCCAGTAGGCCCAGTGTGTGTGTATGTGTGGTGCTCCGCCCTGGACTAAATTACACCCTGAGGATCATGGGTAATCACTAAGGACGTTTAACCACAAAGTGCTGCTTCTCTGCTTTGCAACAGAACTGAGGAGGAGAAACGAATGTCCTGAATGTTGTGGGTAGAGCTTTGCAGCGTTACATCACAGAATTTACATAAAGTCAGTTTTATTTATGTAGCCAAATATCACAAAATACAAATTTGCCTCAAGGGGTTTTACTCAGTCTTAGAGAGAAAAGAAACAGATTGTAAATGATTAACTTCAAGCGGCTATAATTTATATTTTTACTATAATAATGTATCAAATTACGTGTTGTAGCTGTTGGTGATGAACAATTTCCTCATAGAACCAGCTACTGGAGCCCAACCAACCTGAACACGCAGCTCCCATCAGCTTTTCAGACTGTTATAGTGAGTTTCAGCTCATGTTTATCTGTCTGAGTGCATCTTTACTGCTTTGGTTCACTCTCAGTGCTCTCCTAGCATCATTTTCGGCTGCAGCAGGCAGCTGTTTTCGGGGAAAAGCTCCAAAACCCCACTGTTCACTATCTGCTCAGCAACAAACAGCAGACAGACACAGTTAGGAACTAGCTGGTGAACACAACGACATATTTAGGAGCTCAAGAGACAGGTATTTCCCACAAGAGGTGAAGACCAAAAACAGAGTGTACTGTATATTGGACTTTGATTCATCAGGTGACACAAACACGTCTCCAAATGAACAATAATGTGGCTCTGTAACTGTTGGATGTGAAAATAAGCAACTGTTTCTCGACTCAAAAGGTGATATGTTAGTGTTGTGCCCCCAAAGTGGCCAAATACATCAGTTATTGCAGGTTTAAGAGGAAACAAAATTGGGAAACCTGCTGTGATTTTGTATGTTGTTGTTTTTTTCAGGCGGCGTTCATACTTCTCATCATGACGTCACAGTTTGGTCTGTTATGTTTAAAGACCCTTAGAGTAAAAGTTTAGTATTAAGTGTGACAAAATCCTGAGAATGTGTTAAGACGGACTTCAGCATTACAGAACAATCAAAGTATCAGTCTAGCTAATAATGATAATCAACTTTATTGGCCGCATAAAATTTTATACACAGTGAAATGCATGTGGAATTTGTTCTCTGATTTAACAGTGAACTAGCAGTGTACCATGACTGGGAAGCAGGTGTAGGTTCAAGGCCTTGCTAAGGGGTCAGTACTGGACTTGAACCGGCAACCCTCTGGTTCCCAAGCCAAGCCCAAGGAACTAAGGTTATTCTGCATATGGTCAGATTTTGGCCAACAATGAATTGTTTAATGTTTTAAATATTTATTTCTTTATGTTAATGTATGTAAAATATTCAAATATTGATTTTAGTCTTGAATTTACATTAATAGAATAAAACAAAAATAAAATATAAAAAGTCCTGTTTTGGGCAGATTACATAAGCAAATAAATGAAGTAAAGGTTTTTCAGTGTGTGTATGTGCATGTGACAGAAAGGATGGAGGTGCGTGTTAGTCATCCAACAAAGAAAGTCCCTAATGTTAAAACCAAATACAGATTCTTGGTATATGAACCTACTTTGTAAGACAAACTCATTTTTACTGTTTACCTTTAGGTGGTTGCAGTGAAAGATAAAATGACTGTTGCAGTGATGAATCATAATATTTACACACCTCTGTGCAGCGGGCATCTTCCAAATCTTCAAACTCTTGGATCTTTTGCTCAAACTAATCTTCCTGAATCGTATTTCATTGTCTCACTGGTACCTGAGACAACACGTCACACCAATGCATTGTTGTCTTTATCATAAATATAATACCTTTGGGTTTTGTACTGTTGGATTTAATAAAACAAACATGAGTAAGTGTTATATTAACACTTACATTGTTATATTGTTATAGAAATATTACAGGGAATTATTCATTTTTTTCCTCCCTCATTTTGTAGATAAAACTATTAAAATGCATTCATTGATAATGAAAATTATCACTCGTTGCAGTCCTGGTTGTATTTATTCAGGGCTGTATTTGATCTAAACACCCACTGAAAATGATGTAATTCTGATTTTATCCTAAAAATGACTACTGTTTCATGCGTGAACGTTCCTAAGTTTTTACAGTTAAGTTTATTCATCCATCGATTCTACAGCAGCTTATTCCTGCAGTCAGATCTCATCTCGAATATTTCAGAGGTTTCATAACCTCAAAGTGAACAGCAGATGGCAGCATTACCACAGGAGGTCGAAAAAAGTTAACACATATCTTCTAGGGTATTAAATAGAGCTGAAACTGTTTTTCAACTAATCAATCGACAGAAAAATGATCTGTAAATTATGATAAGTGATGATAACTCCAGACACAGTGTCAGGAACAATCACTGTACAATAACCTTGTGAACATTTACCTGTAGCCTATACGGTACAGTTTGTCATTTTTGTAACTCAGTAGTTGTTAATATTGTATACATTGTTTATACTGTGGATAGATAGATTAGATAGATAGAATCATATCAAGCACACAAACATATTCATACCAGCATCCTATGCACTGTGCTCCATTACACTATCGTCTTGCTGTCTACAAATGTAGTTTTTGTTTATGGTGCGTGTATGTGTACTATACTCTGGTCTGTTTTTTGTTTATGCGTGTCCTGTGTATGTACATCGACAACAATGTAAGACCATAGTCAAATTCCATGTTTGTGTACCATTGAAAAAGTTATTTTTCACTTTTCCTGGTTCTCAATTGTGAGAATTTTTTTAGCATTTCTTTTCTTTATACCCCGTGATAGTTAATTAACATTTCTTAGTTTTTGAACTAACAAGCAATTTGCAGATGTCACCTTGGGTTTTAGGAAATGATGAAATTGTGACATCTTCCACTATTTTAGGACACTTTACAGATGAGTTAATAATCAGGCAGAATTAGCTCAGTTCATGGGGACTTTGCTTGGGAACCAGGAGGGTTGCTGGTTCAAGTCCAGCACAGACCACTGCTGAAGGTGCCCCAAAAACCCTTAACTACCCCCTGAGCTCGGCACCATTGTTTCTAATTAGGATGGGCAGAGAACAAATTCAGCACACATTGTACTGAGTACAACTTTTAACTAAGTGGATAATCACAATGAAAATAATTGTCAGATGAACCAATAATACTTTTTCCTAGCACTAAGTCAGTCCCCCCACCAAAAAAATAATGTGTGCTTTGTGTAGGTCAGTATGAAACATCGTTACCTCATCTTCTGCTTAAAATTCAATATTCCAACCAATAAGACAAAAAAGTTAATCCCAGTAAAGATCAGCTGTTCCAGCTAGTGACACCAAAAAAGCAGGACACAAAGAAAGTGTACCACCAGAATTGATGAATCAATTATTATTATTATTGATCCCACAGCGAACATCAAAAGATGAAGAGCAAAACATTTCTACATTCCGTTGGTTCATGTCGTCCATTAGTCCTTCGTTTGCTTCTCGACAGTCAAGACATCCAATCAGGTTTCAAGATCCTCAAATATCAGGAAGTTCACTGGATTTCCTTCTTTAAAGCTTTTCTACAAAAATATGACGAGTGACGACTGATGGTGGTGTCAGATCTGATCACATCGCCTGATCAATAAATCAACAAAAATACAATCAGGATATGTATACATACATTTTTATATATAGATTTAGATCTCTCCCAGGAATAGAAGCACTAATACAGAATATACACACACAACTGCTGTGGGGCATATTGGGTCCAATCAATCAATCTATTGAATATCAGAAGCATTCAGACTGATCAGAAGGCAGCGTTTGTTTGTCATCAACAAAAACACTTGAATAAGCTGCAGGAAATTCCTAAAAACACAAAAGTTTCTCTGAGTCCAGAGGAGGACCAGCTGGCCAGAGACTGGACTGCATTTCCCAGCATGCAGCTGGTTTCTGCCAGACAGCTCCCCAGCAGGGCGGTAATCAGGATACTGAGGTCCTGAATTCAGACCGCAGAGCCCCACACGGCGAAGAAAGGTTCAATGAGCAACCAACCAAATGGTTAGTGTATTTATATCTTCATCAGTCATTCTGGTGGAAAATACTAAATTACTTTTATTATTAACATTCGTTTCCTGCCAAAAACGTCACATTTTGAAGATATTTGGTGTAAAAAATAATTCAGAAACTGCCTTAAAAACTATTTTGGTAATCCATTAATCGTTTAAGACTTTTTTAAATGCCAGATTTACTGGTTTTAGCTTTTCAAATGCAAACGTTTGCTGGTTTTATTGTCTTCTGTGATAATAAACTGAATAACTTTCAGTTTTGGACAAAAAAAAAAATCAGATGAAAGTTGTCATTAGTTTTTACTGTTTTAGACCAAATGTTTAATGGATTTCATTTAAAAAATACAAATAATCAGCTCTAGTTAACTCCTCTTTTATCGAGGACATGACCTCAGTGGTAGCTACAGTCCTGCTTCACAGCGTGCTCTGACGGCTCACCGTATAAAGTCGACACTCGACAGGCAACTTTTAGAGGCAACACGTCTTTTATAACAAGTAAATCCATTCACGTGATTATTCAGTCTGATATCACGTTCGGGAGAGGATTATTTTGCTGCTCAAAGTCTGGAATTAGGTTATTGTAAAAATAAAAAATAAAAAAAAATAAAAAGAATATATAGAGAAGATAACATATCAAGTAGGAGATTTATGAGAATTAAGAAATTATAAGCTCTAAATATTTTACCAACTTGGAACAGGATCCAAAATAGAACCAGCTACTGGAGCCCAACCAAACTCTGTAGATATATAGTTTTATTTAAAGTTAAAAGTTGGATGCAAACACACAGAGTCCTGGACTGATTGGCTCTAAGCAGCTCATTTAAAGAAAGTAAACTGCTGCTGCATTTACAGTTCAAGTGCTGACTGAACTGAATTTCAACGTTTCAGGGAGCCGAATTAAAAACACTCTAGCGGAGTCTTTATTAAACATATTCGATCTTGTATCTGTAGAGACGGAAAGACATTTAAGTTCTTTTAATGTAAAGTTTTTAAAAACAGTAAAAGTCACACATTTTGCCCTTTTAAGGGTAAATCAGAAAGCTGTAAGCAGAGGTTTGGAGTATTCAAATACTTAAGATGAAAACAGTGCCAGATTAGAGGTGTGACAACATAATCAAAAGCTCTAAAACTGATCTGTTAAAACTGATGTCATGTATTTGTGCAGACTTTTTAAAATCAGTGTTGTGGAGACTGAAACTGGAGTGTTGTGGGCGATACTGTAATGATAAGTGAAAAAAGGTGTCTTTATTACATAACACAGATAATTTAAGGAACCCTTAAATGTGGTTACTACATATTTGTGACCAAGATATGAACTGAACTGAACTACATATGTTACAGTGCAAAAATAAGAACAGTGCTTTCAGAAGGACAAACTATGTATTGGCTGACACGTACTCAGATACACCAATATATCCGCATTAACTTTACATTGAATGATGTATTGATCTGGCTCTGGTGTTGTAAGTGTTCCTCCTACTGGTAACTTAACGATAGTTGATAGAAGTCACACATCATTTAATGCAACTTAAAGTGAATTTACTTGGTTATATGTTGGCCAGTAAGTAAGAAGCAATGCCTAAAACATGTATGTGGTCATTTACAAAGTGTCTCCATCACACAGTTTGTCTACTACTTGTACATACCTCAATCATGATTCTCAATGACCAAATTTAAGGGTTCTTTATCAAAATAATTGCTTATGTTGGCCAATGTTCTCAAATATAAATATCAAAACCTTGTGTGGTTCAGGCTCTAGTTATTTACATTCATTAATATCTAAAAAGTGTATTTTCTTGGATGGTTCAATAAAGTCTTCCAACATGGTGGCATGTCCCCAGTAACTGCTGACAACCGCCGTTAAACCATCACAGACCTGAACGTTACTAGCAGCCGCGATCGACTCTACTTCTCTTTGTAGTTCTGCTTCTCATAGCCCGCTATGTTCTCATGTGTAGTCATCCATTGTCACCTTCTCCTAAAACAGTGTTGCCTCTAAAAGTTGCAAAAAAAAAAAAATCTCATTTTTCTACAAACAGTATCTCAGCGGCACCATTTTGCATCCCTGCGGCGAAAACTGTTGCCTCTTCCGGGAATCAAAATTGTGACTTATATCCATTTAATATTTCTGTACGCTGTCAAAGAAAGTGAGTGACCTTTTAACAACGTGCCTTTAAGCAAAACACCCAAGCATCTTTTGTTCTAACATATTTACAATCTATAGACCTAGTCAAGGTTTTATTCCAGAGTTGTGACCTTCAGGTTTGGTGTTTGAGCCTCTGAGATGACAGAGAATAAATCAAACTCTGACGACTGAACTATCACTCACTCGCCGGACCGACACTGGCCCACAGCGAGCAAATTAAAACCTCCACACACCATGGTTCAACCATGTAACACAGAGGAGCTACTGGACTAATTACTAAACCCCACCCTTCTGGGAGTCTCGACAAAAGGCTAATCAAACAGACCCAGGACTTAAAGAGGATCTGAGACACTAAAAGCTTCCAGTCTGGCTAACTAACAAGCCACATAACCATTTTCTGACCAGGAAGTGAGTGCTTACTAAAACAATCAACAGTTCTATGGTTCAGACAAAAACTTTATGCACAATAGAAATGCAAACACAAATCAAAAAAAAAGGCAAAAGAGGGTCGCTGCAGCAACAGGAAATGACAACAAAGTCTCAAAAGTGTTTAAAACAAACCTAAACGGCCTAAAACGTAAGCAGAACTTTATAAAATAAAATAAGACACACGTTTAGTTCCAGCGATTAAATCAGTTCTCCGTCTGTATTCAACGGGAAGTCTGTTTGATTTTGCTCTGTGCAGTCAGTGCTGACACTTCTGGGCGCTCAACCCATTAAACTAAACAGTTTACCGGCAGGGAAGCAAAACAAATGAGTCGTTCAACCTAATTTGTGATTAGTTGGAGGGGGCAGGAGAGGAGCGGAGCGGTCATTGGTGATGGTCCTTTTGAGCTTTACTTTTCTGATCTGATTCAGCATGTCTCCTCCTCCCTCCTGGCTCAGCTGCTCCGGGTTCTGGTCCTGGATGCAGGGTGGAGGAGCCTGGGGCTGATAGTGAGCACTGTGGCCCAGACCGGAGGGCTCTCCCTGGGAAGCAGCGGCCTGAAGCTGGGCCTGCTGCTGCTGAAACAGAATCTGTTTCTGCCTCTGGTTCAGCTGTTGTTGATACTGATCTTGTTGATGTTGCTGCTGCTGGGGTTGCTGAAGCAGTGATTGTTGCTGTTGAATCTGTTGCTGTAGTTGCTGTTGAAATGGTGACGGGAGTTGCTGATGAAAGTGTTGTTCTTGAACATGTTGCTGTAGTTGCTGCTGATGTTGAACATGTTGCTCTTGAAACTGTGGCTGTAGTTGTTGAACCTGTTGCTGTCGTTGCTGTTGCACCTGTTGTAGTTGCTGCTGATGTTGAGTATGTTGCTCTTGAAACTGTGGCTGTAGTTGTTGAACCTGTTGCTGTAGTTGTTGTTGTAACTGTTGCTGTAGTTGCTGCTGCTGATGAACCTGTTGCTGTAGTTGCTGCTGCTGATGAACCTGTTGCTGTAGTTGCTGCTGCTGATGAACCTGTTGCTGTAGTTGCGGATGATGATGATACTGCTGCTGCTGTTGAATTTGCATTTGCTGGTTGTGCTGCTGTAGTTGACCCTGTTGCTGCTGATGGTTAAGTTGTTGGTTGATTTGCTGCTGTTGCTGTGGTGTTTGCTGAAACTGTTTGGCGTTGCTGCGCTCCGGTTGCAAGGATGGTACAGTGGGTACAGGCACTGGGATGGGCATCTGACCTGGGACTAGCTGGTAGTATGGAGATGAAGAGGGAGGCGGTAAGGCACTGAGGCTTTGTGTGGAGGTGCAGAGTTTACTGTACCCTAAACCTCCTGCTCCAACAGCAGAGGGCGCTGTAAAAACATTCTCGTCACTCCCACCATTTCCTCCGATGGGTTTAGGGGGAACCTGCGGGGTGCAGATAGGGATGGGAACCCCCCCGCTGATCGTGCCCCTGCGAAACACCGGCTTGGACGATGGTTTGCGCCTGATTGTCGCGGTTTGGTACGGCAGCACAACCCTGCCAGTTAATTCGGGCTCGGCCAATAGGCTGACGGTGGAGGACGGGCGCTTAGACTGAGCGAATTTCCTGAACTGGACACCGAGGTCGGAGTTTCTCGGGATGGTCGAGGACTTGTCGAAGTCTGACTGGGCGTTGCCGTGAGAGAGGTGATGTAAGGAGAAGGAATCCGCGTCTCCATGGAGAGAGATGGTCTCATAGTCCACTAGAGAGAGACAAAGAAAATATTACTGGTGCTCTGCATTCAGCCAGACATCTATTATATCTTATCTTGATGACATTTGATTAAATGTTTTCATCTCGTCGTCTGACAGACAGAAGCAACAGGAACACCCAATTACATCAGTGACTCACTGGTTATGTGTGTGTGTATGAACAATTAAGAAGATGCATCATTGTGGAAACAGGAAACACGCAACACAATTACTTTTAAGTCACACAAACAGACAAACCGGAAGATGTTCTGAGTAACAATGTTTAACACAGACGTCACTTTATGGGAATGACGTAAAACTGTACGACTAAAAAGGATAGTGGATGACAATTTTGACAACAGATGAGACATTAAAGTCATTTATGACGCAAACACGTCAAATATGAGGATTTGTTGCTTTTCTGTTTAATATAATTATAAACATGTTTGGGTTTCAAATAAAATAAGCAATTTGAAGACATCACTCTGGAACTTTTGATGGACACTTTTATCACTATTTTCTGACCTTTTAAACTAAAAATTGTGTAGTTTTAAAAAAAAGTAATAATAGCTACTTTTAGCTACAATTTGGACTTTTTACATTTTAAAAAATCTGATGGACTTTGGACTGATTTAAGTGACTTATAATTTGCAAAATGTCTAGAGGTGAAGTATTTAGTCAACTGATTGATCGATTATCAAAATTAGTCAGCAACTATTTTAATAATCGATCAGTTGTTTTAGTCTGCTAAACAAATGAAACATAAGGTGTGTCAGGTTATTTCAACTTGTCAGATACATATTTTATCAAGATTTAAGTCCAAATAAGTATTGGACTCAATACACAATATTAAAGGACTCAGATCTAGATCAGTCAATAAAACATGATCACAACATCCCTACTTACTGGGCTGCTACTTATTTTTTCTAACCAGAATTCTGAGCCTAAATAGATTTGATAAATGAATGCAAAGCAAGATGGAGATGTGATGACATGCATTCAAACCCTGACTCTAGCTGGGAAATAAGAAGGCAGATGGACAGGCTCATAAACAGACAGGAAGTCAGAGACCTACCATAGAGGGGAGGATCTCTCTTTACAGCTGGAAGAGAAGGAATGAAGTTTAGCCAAAGAAACACAAAACTACTGAAAGAGCACAACACAGAACCAGAAAGGAGATGGTACACCAGTAACACAAAGAAATACAGAAGAAACTGGTTAATAATTGAGATGACAGACAAGTCAGTAGAGTCAGTTTCATCCAGAGATATACAACAGAGGACAGCAGAGAGGTTCAGTCATACAGATGATTTGCTGGGATTAAAGCTCCTTCATATTTATCATATCTTCTGTTTTCTAGACTTGTTTGTTGGTGAAGCTTTAATTTCTATTTGGATCAGACATGTCATAGTTGTTTCAGAGAGCACATAATCAGAAGCTCATTCATATTTTCTCCCGTTTTTGTATGAGTGCTGGATATAGCAGAAAACTAGACCTTTATGCACAAAGACATGAAAATGCAGTCAAAATTTCTTTTGTTTGTGTGTGCGTCTTGTTTTTATATCCCAGTAGGGACTTTAACCTAAATGCACACTAACCAATAGGGACTCTTGTCACTGTGGAGACAAAAAGACTTGGTTTTAGGGTTCAGTTTACTATTAGGCTAAGGTTAAGGGTTGGGTAAAGGGCTTGGGAAAACATTATGTCAATGAGATGTCTCCACGGGGACAGAGGATAAAACGTGTGTGTGTGTTTACTCACTGTGTGTGTGTATGGTGTCCTCAGAGCAGGACGGGGTGGTGGTCTGGGTGCTGTAGCCGCTGGAACAGTGCAGGGAGTCCCTGCTGCTCCTCGGGGCGTCTGAATTCAACGCACCCAATGTCAATGCCAGCTGATCCCGGGCCGAGCACGACTGTGACACAGAGAGGATTAGTTTATAAGTTTATTAAAAGGTTATTTATAAAGTTTAATTTAGAGTTTTCCAAATAACATGACCGATTTTTACAGAGAGAATAACAGAGGACACAAGAGGAGGAAACAAGGTGAGGAGTGAAGGAGCAGTACAGAAAAAAAGGAGAAGAGACAAGAGGAAACAAGGAAAGAAGGAGATGAGGGTAGAAATGAGGCAAGGAAGCAAATAAGGAGAGAAAAAGAAATGAGGGAAGAGGAGATGAAATGGGATGAAATAGATAGGAGTGGGCAGGAGAGGAGAAGAAAAGATACAAGGAGAGGAAAGGAAACGAGACAACACAAGAAGAAGAGATCAGATGAGAGGATGTGTCCTCTTCTGGGGCCGTATTACATAAACTTCCTATCCTAACTGCTTGGTAACCATGGTAATAAGTGTTAGGAACTGATTTAGGAAAAAGGCCATTACAGATTAACAGTACCTAAGTCACAATTCCTTTCCTAACTTTAGATAGGAAAAGTGTATTACAGAATTATCCTAACTTCGTAAAATCTTAAACTCTCCTAACTTTAGGATAACTGTTGAGCTCTCCTAACTTTTACTTTTCCACCAGCTAGTGTTTGCTAACTTGTTTAATCCACTTTGTCGCTGTTTAATTGCTTTTACAAAATCAACAAAATGTCAACAGGCCGAACTTAATTGATTCTACCGATGTGTTTGATGACAAAACACTTGTTAGTAGAAAGGCTGTCTGCAATGTAACGCTAGATAATGTCTCATTATAGGCCCATGTAAAGGCTTGATGTAACAAAAGGATCCTAATCCAAGTCTTTGATAGGAGGAGATCTTTAAATTCAAGAAATACATGAAAACATGATGAGGTTATCCCGCAGCCTTTATTAGCCTTTCCCGAGAAGGCTACGGGTTTCTGCCGGCGTCAGTGAGGGAGCACAGGAGGAGCGACCAGCGGCTTCCCTCTGCTCGTTGGACACAAAAGTTGCCTTTCTCTTCATATCACTTGTAAATGGACTTATTTTCTTTTGGCAGCATTAACGCTCCGCTGGATGCCGGATACACGGCGCTGACTGTATCCACTATTTTAGCCCGCTCTCTATCTGTAATCTCCCGAGTTAAGCGTTATGTGGATTTGGATTTCTCGACGGAGGTTACCAACAACTTTAAGTCATCTGACATGAAGTTCAATGATGGTTGTTTTTTTCTGCTCCATTTTCAGAGTATGTTTAATTAAAAACTACCAAAAACAGCGATTAAAAGCAGTTTAGCTCGGCAAGATGAGTAAGCATCATCGGTTGCTAGGTAACAGACATAAAAGTTGATAACCGATGTTGGATTGAGTATTGAGGACTTCCTAACCTGAGATAAGATAGGATGAAGTAAGGTAAGATAGGATTCCTAAACGTTCGTTAGGATTTGCTTCTGTAATACCAAAGTGAGAAAAATCCTATCTAGACTCTTCCTATCGTAACTTAAGACAAGATAGGAACTTTCTGTTATACGGCCCTCCTGCTGCCCCCCAGGTGGATAAAGTGGATTCCTAATCAGAAGTATCCATCTTTAGGTGTGTTTAGTGAATGTTTTCTTTCTTTAATTTTAAACAAAAGAATTGAGAGAAAAGTTTAAGCAGTAGATGGGTATCTGTGCGTGTTTTACCTTCCCAGACGCAGACATGGCGCGGGCTCTCTCTCCGTGATGTGTGTAGGCGTTGTGCGGCGGGGCCAACATGCCATTCTCTGCCGCTCCGCTCCCCTCAGCCGCAAGCTGATTGGTGGAGCCAAGTCCATCCTGTGAAAAATAAACCAGAGTCAATTTAATGAGCATGTGTTGTTACCAAAGTACACAGAATATAATCCCACGGAGCCATCATAGAAGTCCCTCATCACATTAAAGAGTATTTTTCTGTGCAGCACCTGTGGCAGCAGGTACAAAGAGGATGCCAGGTTCATTACACATTTAAAAAAAGTCACTGACAAACATATCTTTCTCTGTCAGCTGTTCATACAAAATATATAATTTCTTTAAATGATTACTTTTGTGTTCGCTGTATTAAGTGGGACTTCCATATTGGCTGCAGGTCTATGAACATAAACACAACATGTTAGTATTTCAGCTTGTACTCTATGGTGTTTAAAAGTTAAAGATTTCAAGTTTTAATTTAAGTCATTTCCATTTGTCCATTAGTGGGAACTGTTTCTTTGAGGGGAAAGGTTCTGGTTAGCTTCAAACTATAGCTAACTGGGACTCGATTTGTTAATTTCTTAACTTTTCTTTCCAAGTTAACCAGGTATTTAAAAGAAACTGCCAACAAGTGAAGGAGCTGGTTTCAACAAAGTGACCGCCGGAGAAGATAAATAACCAACTTAATTTCCAAAGCAGTTTAAATGCTTGTTACTGTTCTTACTGTCAACAAACCACTAACAGATCAAAACCAAAGACTCTCAAAGTCTGTTGCTCTCAGCCCACAATCATTGTTTCCTACTGAAGATGTAAGTCTTTACAAAGAGCTCACATAGTTTCATACTTTACAAAAAAGGCTTGATCATTTCCTAAAACAGCTGTTTACTGTTGTTGAATGTTACTCAAACAAGAGGAAATGCATTTGTTGGGGATTGTAGTATTTCTGGCAGCAGGATGGGGTTTGTGGGACTGACTGAAATATACAGTGTGTTCCTGGTAATGAAGGAACATGTCAACCAGCCAACTGTGATTTTATCTGTTTGCAGACAACAAAAGTGCTCTAAGGCACAGAGGAATTACATAGCATTGTTTGTGGGATCAGCTGATTGGAGTCTTTTATGTGATTTGTTGAAGAAAAATATCACCAGCCGTGTCTTTATTACGTAAATCACTTTAAAGATATTATGTGATGCACTTTGCTCATCTTCCTTCTACTTAACTTTGGAAATAAACTTTTCAAATTGAAAGCACACGAACTTGGTATATTTCCATCATTGTTTAACAAGAAAACACTCCGAAATCACAGGACCACTGACAGTAATATTAACACCCACAAAATTACACCAAATGTCCACAACAGAGTGGGTGTCTTTGTAACAGAAGAGAGATTTGTAACAAGGTTTCAAACAGCGAAACGGCTGCTGGTTGAGGCCTGCAGGGCAGGATGACGTGATCACATGCAGAAAGTTTGGAGGAACAACATATTGATAATATAGATTGACTTAAGCTTGACTGTCCCCTTCAGGCTGTTTGATATATTGCAGCTATTTCAACTTCTTTAGACAAAATAACAAGCTGAAAAGATTAGTCAAGTGATGATTGATATTTCGTCAACATTATGTGGTTCCAACTCCTCAAATGTTAGGATTTGCATATTTTCTGTGGTTAAGATCATTGTAAACTAAATATCTTTGGACTTTAGAGAGTTGATGGGACCAAATTAAACACGTCACCTTAGCATGCAGGAAAGGTTGATAGGCATTTTTCACAATTTTCAGACATTTTATAGTCCAAATAATTAATAAAGAAAGCAACTAGCAGATAAATTGCTAATAAAAATAATTGTTAAAGCTAGACTGAAAAATCCTGATATATTAGCAGATTAGCTTGTCATAGGGCAGGGCAATAATTTTGCTCAATACCAATATAACAAATGTTCAATAAATGTAATTCATTTGATTCACAAATGAATTTAGCATTTTTCTACTAGGATATTTATTTTATTGAGGAAAAGATTGCTGAAAAAATATTTTACTTAATTTTACTCATGCATGTGTGTTACTGTATCATAATTGCTTTGAATGTTCTACCTCTACCTAGATTTCTTAAGTGATCCACTGTTTGACATTTATGTGATAATTATTGATATCGAATGATATGAATTTCTTTATTGTGATGACATTTTTTGCCATATCGCCCAGCCCTAGCTTGTTGCAGAAATTATAGGTTCAAAAATAATGAATTAATTATTTTTTAATAACTGAAAAATAACTTGACTACAGTTCTACTTCACACTCAAGCAGTCTGCTACCAGTGGACCACAATGATTTATGGTTAAGTTCCTGGCTTCAGGGTACAACCTCTGATTTAGAACTTAAGAAAAAAAGATGCCCTATATAGCTTGAAGTAAGAAAAATAAAACAATTAATCAATCACTACTGACTGATTAATGATTGATGAATGACTATTAAAGAGTCAGGAGACTACAGGCTAAAAATACAAGACTTTTCAGCTGCAAGTTTTACCAAAAAATTAAAGAATCTACTGAATTTAGTTAGTCAAATTACATACTGAGAGACACAACACAATGTATCAGGAGAGTCAAAGAGATAAGACAACAGATTGATATTATAGATACAAACAGACATGACGCATTATAAGGAAGAAAATATTCCACAAATACACAAAGTCAGGCAAACACTTATTACTGTACATGTGACCACACACAAATGTACAATGTTGTGTCGAATAGGATCAAGAGTTTAAAATTAAGATTTTATGGGAGGAAACCAGAGCTGGATTAGATATATATGAGGTTTAATCTGATGAAATCGGAGACAAATAAGGTGGAAAGGGAAAGGGTATAAAATCAGTGCCAAGTGTGAGCTGATGGAAAACATGAGGAATAACACGGTAAAGCGGCGGGAGATAATGTGAGATGGTCAGATTTAAACCGATGGAAGACAGACGGTTACAACACGGTAAAAACACAGAGCGGTACTCGGGTTGGGAGGAATGTAATAGTTATAGTTTTTTCTCACGGTGGCCATATCCCTGCGGCTAACACGGCAGCTCAGCGCAGGGTGGTGGCCATGGCCAGCGGCATAACTGTAGTGACCACGGCTGGCCTGACGACCGAGGCGTGAGGGGGAGCTCCCTTCGCTGAGAGACCGCCCAGTTTCATCACAGCCAATCAGCAGATAGGGGGAGGAGCAGCGCTACACACAGGAGAAGGTTAGAGCGGTGTGTGCAGTCCTTTTCACGGTGAAAAGCTCTTATTTTGTGGATCCTCAAAGCCATCAGTGTCATTTTAAAGTGGAGGTGTGTGTGTGGGGTTGTGGGAGTGTTGTATCTAAGTGAAACTGTGTCTTTAAGATATTAAACATGCCTAAACAGAATTACCATTTTAGTGGAATTGAAGCTTAACAGCATACATTTATTGAGCTTGGCTTTATTAGCTCATTCGCTAAGTATCACTGATGCACAGTACATGGCGAAAAGTATTTGAACACCTGAACATTTCACGTATGTTTTATAAGTGAACATGTTAATCCAAAAATCATGGGCATTAATCTGCTGCTGTAACAGCCTCAACTCCTCTGATTTCAGGTTTTCCACTATATGGTGATCCTGGCTGCAGGGATTTGCTCCCATTCAACCACAAGACCATCAGTAAGATCCAACACTGATGTTGCAAGGCCTGGCTCACAGTCAGTGTTCCAGTTCATCCCAAAGGTGTTGGATGGGGATGGCTTTATGCACGAGGGCACTGTCGTGTTGAAACAAGAAAGGAATTTCCACAAATTGTTGCCTTGAAGTTCAAAGAACGCTACTGTCGAAAATACTATTGCAAACTGTAGCTTTAAGATTTCAATTCACTGGAACTAAGACGGAGAAAACAGGAAAGACCAAAGGTCACTCGAGGCTGTGGTGTCCATAATACTTTTGGCCAAATAGTGTATATCAAATGTATGCTTCAAGTTAAAACAACCAACAAACATGTAATGTAATTTTGTGAAACAAATAGTGTCATTAGTGTCATCAGAAAGGTCATCTAAAGAACTCACATATTTGTGATAACAAAAAATTATTCATATGAGCAAAAAGTTAATTGCACTGCAGGCTATAGAATAAAACTGATTGGTCACTGTATCTGTGTGTGTGTGTGTGTGTGTGTGTGTGTGTTAGTTACCTGGATGTGTACTCCATCGACAGCACAAGTGATTGAGTCCAAGGAGGGAACGTGCCTCACTGATCCAGACTGGTAGTTACTACAAAAACACACAAACCCTACATTTAAGAATAAACAAACATAAACATGTTTTTCTACAAAACTATTATTAAACAAAAATCATTTCATTATTTATAAGGCTGACCCGAACATTTGATGGAAAGGAGGATCATACCATTGTTTGCGATACGGGCGTGCTCAATGTCTGATTTTACATACAACTACCGGGTTTTCTCCCAATAAGTAAATATACAGCCTGATTATATGAACATCTAATGCTGTAAATAAAAATGTGAAAAGAAGGAAGCTTTTAATAATTATTGTTAAAGTGTGTGAAGAAATCGAAACCCTTAAGGAAGGGCGCATCAGTGCGCATGTATGGGCGTAGCGTGTATGTGTGTCTGGTCAGGCAGAGAGACAGCACACCAGCTTCACCGGTGTTGTGAGCTACCGTGTGGCGTGTGCCCCCAACCCCCGCACAAACATACACATATAATTCAATGATCAGTTGAACTATAGACTGCTCTTGACAATTCTTATTCGACTATGTAAGTCCTTAGACAGGTACAGCGTTAATAATATTTTTTCTCATGTTTATTTACATTTTAATCTTATATCTCTCGTTATTGTTTTACTGTTTACATTGGTACTGTTTTATTTCTGGCTTGTCAGTCATACTGTGAAGCACTTTGAATTGTACTAATCTGTATATGGTACGACACAAATAAAGTTTGATTTGATACAGTGTTGTCGTTTGTTAACATGTAAACAGAGCAGCAAACTAAGAAGAAAGCAGCAGTACAGACTGACACTATTAGAAATGCTGTTAGCAGAAGTTCAGTATGTAGTAAACCAGTAACAGCTGTGGTTTGCTTGTATGTTACCTGCTGATGCTGCTCTTCCTGGACATAGTGTTACTGGGAGAGGCTGGAGGCGTCTGATAGGTGTAGTTGAAATCAGAACCGTTCAGATCCAAAATCACCTGAGAAAAGGAGAAAAAAAAAAAAAAAAATCACACACACACCAACTTTGGTGACTCTGTTTCTGGGAGTGCTGCGTTAGGATCAGCCAGTGTTATTCACATGAAAAAACTATAATTTCTGATTTCCTTACTGAAGCCTTTGATCTTTAAATATATAGTTTAATTTCCTAAAAGGCTCAGTCATTTCCTAAAACAGCTAGTCCTTGTAGATTTTAGCAAATGTCATTAAAACAGGACAAAATAGTGCATTTGTTGTGGACTACTTTCAGCGGTGGATTAATACACGTCCTGCATTAGAGTTACAATAATCTACAGTAGATGTTCGTGGTAATGAAGGAGCATGTCACCCAGTGTGTGGACAACAATGGAGCTCTATGGCACAGAAGAATATGCCTAAAATGTAACATTTGGCCTGAGGGTGGTGCTAGAGAAAATGTCAGCGGTCAAGAAATGCATAGGAGGGAGGGAGGAAGGGGAGGGTACCTGCTCGCTGGCTGGTGGGAGTTTATTGGGCTCAGCTGTCAGGTTGGTCAGATCTTCCAGAATGGTTTGCAGGTGGGTCACCTCACCCAGCATGTTGATCTCATGGTCCTACACAAGCACATATACACACACAAATGATTAAAGTGGTTGATCTAGATCAAATGGCTTTAAAAGGCTGCCACAGGCCTGTAACTGATGGACCTGAATCATCACACACACGTTGCACTGACCAGCACAGGCTTCAACATGCTGACGAAGCTGCAATAGCGTGCTCTTTCTTCTATCAGTGCTCTGCATACGGCTCGCTTCTCTGTGTCCTCCAGGACGGCGTAACGCACGTTGACGTCCTGCAGCGCGCTGTCCAGCTGGCCCCGGGCCTCTCCCTTCCCTACAGGAACACACACAGGAGGAGGAACTGATGAAGATCTAGGAATTAAAAGCACCTGTTCAGACTGTCCATGTCAGTCTCTGTCACAACACAGACAAGTAGTAGTAGCTGCCTCATCTTACTCTCAGTTATAAAATCTGAATCTTTATTTATACGTATCTGATAAATAAGACAATTTGCTAAGACTGTTGTTTTATTCCTTTAATTGACAGCAAGTCATGCGGAAGTTTAAAAGGCAGGAAAGTTTAATATTTGAGCAGCTAACAGAAAAAAGGATTTGTCAAGTTTACAAAAGGACTTAACCTAAATAAGGGCAACTAGACCTAAAGGAAGGAGACAATACATCCAAAATTAAAATCTGTCTAAACCAATATGCTTTGAAATTTTAAACTGACAAAAACAACAATTAGAGGAATTGTTTCCACAACTTGTTGAAACAGACACAGGCGTCTACTTTGTAGAAATGTGACATTCATACCAGATTCATAGATGGTAAGAGTTAAAATCAGCAAAGAACCCCTCTAAAATAAATCTAATTGAAGCCCACGACACCCTGATGATTGCACATCAGACATCAACAACAGTGTTACATCAGAAACACAAACACTTTACGAGGAGCAAACTGCGCACTCAAACTGTGATAACCAGATCCTACCAGCAGGGGGCAGCACAACACTAAGGCAGCTGAAAGGGAAGACACACACACACACACACACACACACACAGTGCTGAGGGTCAGCTGTTTGTCACACACTTGCTGCCTGACCTTATGATAATAATAATAATGCATTACATTTATATAGCACTTTATCATAGATACTCAAAGCTCTTATTGCTGTTTGAGTTTAAAAGTGCAATTATAAAATATACAACACAGTAAATACTCAAAATCCGTCTAAGAATGTATCTAGATTAATTTGGCTGATCACGTGATCCATTGCATATTCATAGCTCATTCATTAGCTTTGTGCCTATAAAGCATCTGAGACACTGAGCAAACAGTGAGATGTAGAGAGGGAAAGAATCTCAATTGAGAAAGAGACAGGGGCAGAGATGGGACCCCTCTGTCTCTCTCTCTGATGTGATTTACTACATTGTTTATTGGACTCCACCACAGCGGCATGTGATCCGGACCAGCCTCACTGTATGATTCTAAAACCCAGTTCACTACTCCAAAGACCTCTAGTCTTTCTAAGACAGAAACCACTTTCACAAAGCCAACCAGAGCACGGTTCTGGAGCTGTCTCACTTGCAGATGGAAGACATTTTGCGGCTCTTTCATGACAGATTTAACACAAATCTCATCACTCAACACAAAGGCGCCACTTACATGTTAAGATCTCACTCATTTTCAGTGTTTGGACCAAAAACTCCTGAAACCACCAGATTGAGCTCCTCCAGAAATATTTAAGACATGCAAAATACTCTTTTACTACCCTGCTAAAGTCTTTGGTCGTTCTCCTTCATTGACCATTTCAGAATTTATGAATCTGCCAATATTTTTCAATTCAAAAGTTTAACTGAACCCAATTAACCCCCAAATGTCTTCTACTTCACTGAAAAGTCCATTATCAGTGTACGTGCACTGGAGGCTTCAAGTTTCCTATGGTGAGAAACCTTCTCTGTTCAACATGTGAAAGTGCAAACAGTGAACCTTTGCACATACACTCATCTAAAGGATTATTAGGAACACCATAATAATACTGTGTTTGACCCCCTTTCGCAATCAGAACTGCTTTAATTCTACGTGGCATTGATTCAACAAGGTGCTGAAAGCATTCTTTAGAAATGTTGGCCCATATTGATAGGATAGCATCTTGCAGTTGATGGAGATTTGTGGGATGCACATCCAGGGCACGAAGCTCCTGTTCCACCACATCCCAAAGATGCTCTATTGGGTTGAGATCTGGTGACTGTGGGGGCCATTTTAGTACAGTGAACTCATTGTCATGTTCAAGAAACCACTTTGAAATGATTCGAGCTTCTCAGCAGACATCAGGTGCATTATTCTGACTAGGCAAGCAGCTTTCACAGGATGGGTACATGCTGTCCATATTAGGGATGGAGCATGGTGCAGAAACAATAGCCTCAGGTAGGCCGTGGCATTTGTAGCGGATGCCCAGTTGGCACTAGTGGGGTCTACAGTGCTGCTATAGAACCCATCCCCCACACCATTTACACGTCGTGACTTCACCAATGCTCTGCACAGCTCGGTGTAACAAGGCATGATTGGAGTCCATGTTGCTCTTCTATCAGCTTGAATCAGTCGGCCCATTCTCCTCTGACCTCTAGCATCAACAAGGCATTTTCGCCCACAGGACTGAAGCGTACTGGATGTTTTTCCCTTTTCACACCGTTCTTTGTGAACCCTAGAAATGGTTGTGCGTGAAAATCCCAGTAACTGAGCAGATTGTGAAATACACAGACCGGCCCGTCTGGCACCAACAACCATGCCACGCTCAAAATTGCTTAAATCACCTTTCTTTCCCATTCTGACATTCAGTTTGGAGTTCAGGAGATTGTCTTGACCAGGACCACACCCCTAAATGCATTGAAACAACTGCCATGTGATTGGTTGATTAGATAATTGCATTAATGAGAAATTGAACAGGTGTTCCTTATAATCCTTTAGGTGAGTGTATAGTATTCTGGCCAGGGAAGCTTAAAACATCTAAGTAACAATAAGAAAAAAATGAGCAGAAGGTGATTCTAAATTTAAATTCTGACAATTTTAACTCAGTAACAAGAACAATAATTCAACGTTTTTAGGATGTCCTTCACAATCTGATCGACTTGTCGAAGTTAAAATCCCTGACCAGAGGATCTATGTTACACTGTCAGCACAGGTTAACATCATTCAGTGCAACTGAAAAACATATTTACAACATGGATAAAATGGATATTTGGCACCTGTATGTTTATGCTACAAAGTTACACAAGATGTCAACACCTTAAACTCTCCTGAAACTCTCCGTTTAGTTTATTCCACACTCCTCTAGCTACCATTGCCAGAGCATAAAGCCATGCTAGTGGCTCTGAGGGGCTGCACTAATGCTAAATGCTGCTATGGCAAAATGCACATACAATAATACATGTTGATGCTTAGCAGGTACAATATTTAACATGTTCACCATCTTAATTGGGCATGTTGTCATGCTAACGTATACTAATAAACAGTAAACACTAAGTACAGCTGAGGCTGATGGAGATGAGTGTGTTTTGCAGGTTTAAACCAAAGTATTGGACAAACTGAAAATGGGACCAAATGATGGCGATAGAGGAAGAGCAAAAGGATCATCAAAGTCATTAGGATTCATACTCTGAGGAAGGTCTGTACAAAATGTCCGTCCATCCAATAGTTGAGATAATTCAGTCTTTGCCATCCGTAGAGCAAGACCACAAACAGCGCTAATAAAATACATCAGATTAGTCTGGAAAGTAAATATGTCTCATTTCACATCATGGAAAGGTAAAACAGAGATAAACTAGAATTGGTTGGTTTGGTTGGTTGCTGCTCAGCACAACTACTAACCAACTTCTGTCACAGACACGCTAAAACATGTCATTGCTGTGGAACTTCTTCACCGTGAGTTAAGAAAACACAACCCTCGCAATTTCTAATACCTGTAAGGCACAAATAAGCAGTGTATCCCGGCACTTTACTTGTGCAGACAGCCCAGGTATATTAACAGTTGCCTAAGCAGGCTATATTTGGCAACCCCTTTTGGCACTTTTCAGAGAAACAGAGAGAGAGATGTTATCTGGTATTACGTTAGAAGATGTGGACACAGTGGGTTGTGTTCAGGCACGGAACAGGTAAAGCAACACTGAACACACCTCTCTTGGTGGCGATGTCATTCGGTACCATGGCGGTTTCGATTGTTATATTAGGCTAATATAAATATCAAAATATACAGTATTCTGAAACCTGATGCAGTTTTGGAGAAAATATTGAAGTTATTTAATAGTTGATGTTTAATTATGAACATACAATTGAATGGATCCCAGGAAGAAATAGTGGTTCTGTTGGTGCTAATGGGGATCCTAATAAAGAAAGACATCTCCATTAAAGTAAAGTTTTTAAAATGTTTGAATACTGTTAATAGTTCTTAGAGAGACAGAAATGTGCAGGTCAGACTTTCAAAAAATGTATATTGACCAAGAAAACTGCAATTGGAGCATCTCTGAAGTAAAAGTGAACTATCTGAAGATCAGCACAAAAGAATCAGGAGCTGAATTATTCAGGCTCTTTTCTTAATGACAATAAATCATGTTTTAGCCCTATGTGGAGAGACAGTGACAGAGTTGAACAGTGTGGTACAGTGTCTGATCTGGCCTGAGCCTGGTGGGTTCAGACCTGCAGGTAGAGAAGATAGACAGAGCTCTGACCTGCAGACCACCCAGCTGTGGAAACACACCGCCTGAATGTAAAAATAAGTGCAGGACTGGCGAGCTCCACCAACAGGAAGGTGTTTTACAGCACTGCAACTTCTATCATGGTTTCATTTCCAGGGCTTCATTTACATGTAATTGGGTCCTTGGCTTCCATTTTATGGAAATATTGTACTTTTCTGTGATGCATTATTAAAGAGTGAATACCCATGTTGCCAATGGGTAACAATGGATCGATCGTGATATTTGCCATGGCAATACTCTATCGATACACGGACATCAAGTGTCGATATTTTATTATATAAATTACAGAAGGAAGTTTTAACTTTTTAGTACTAGAATAATACAATCTATTGCTTTTTTAGTCCACTAGAAAACTTAACACGACTATATCGAGGACTGAAAAAGTGATACAAACAGAAATGTATCTTTTTAGACAAACAGATTTTGACAAAGTTTGACTTTAGGGACCTAACTGGAAGTTGGAAAAAGGTATTAATTTGCAATATATCTCAATATATTTCAAATCACAATAAAATCAAATTGCAATATAAATATTGTGATAATATCGTATTGCAGGTCCTCTGGTGATTCCTACCCCTAACTGATAGGGGACAATTCTGCTGCATTATGAGTGCATTTCATTTTGAATGCAGTATTTTTACATTGGAGAACTGCTACTTTTACTTCAGCAGAGAACCTAAATACTTCTTCCACCACCGTTTCCCACTGGCACAAGAGAACAGTGTGATTGTTTTAGTTGAAACATTACAACCATTCTGATTACAAGCAAAATCTCAGGAGCTGATCTCAGGGCGTATCTGTTCACATGATTTCATTTGAATCGTTCTTCATCCAATTTTGGAATATTTTTCTAGCAAACATGGTCAAAACAAAACCTCCTTCCAATTGCGATACAGAAAAAAAGGCAGAAAAACAGAGACACAGACAGTAAATCCTCTCGAAAACAGTGAGAAGCAGTTTCCAAGGCCAAACACACAAATACTGCAGACTTTGTGTCCTAAAGCACAAACTAAACACGACCTGTTCACTCAGGTGTGTGTGGGTGCACGGAGAGGACGATAATTTCCACGTTGTTAACAGAAGCTCAGTGTCGGCGTGCTGTTAGTCCGCCTGACGTCTGTGGAAACACACAGACAGGCGGCGTGTTGTCAGACTGTTTCTACAAGGCCTTGGCTCGACACCCACAAAAACACAAAGACTTGAACTCAGAAGCTCCATTCTGCACAGAGTCAACTCATTCCCCTCTGTTCAAAAGGTGAAACACAGTTCAGCCCAAGCTTCTTCTCACCAGCTGGGAAATATACTGCAATAATACCTCATGCTTGTTTCCAAACAGGTTAGGAGTTCGTTTAATTATCACTCTCCAACTCGGACAAAGAGATCATGTGGTGGGTAAAACATCTGATGGGTATCTGGTACTTTTCTCAAAGCGCTGATGTGTCTGACTTGGCAGTAAATATTAGGAGTGACTGAAAAGCTAACAAATGTGATTCCTCACATCAGCCAAAGTCTAAGTAACTTAATCCTAATTTAATTCTATTGAAGTCAGACACATGTAACCTGACAATTATTGTCAGAGGCACTTTTCCCATCACTGTTGCTCTGGACTACAACTCCCAGAGACAATCTGTCAATCAAACATTAGGTGCGTTCGAGATGACGGCGGCTGACTTTCGCCGACTTCATAGTCTAACGTGAGCTGCAGGTGACTGCAGGGGCGGGGTTTAAACCGGCGGCGTCAAGTCGGACACATTCTACCTGCAGCAGCTTACTGTGAGCTGAGATCAATGACTGATCTCGCAGAATTTGCAAAGAAAAATACTGCAAGACCAGGCAACAGTGTTGTTCCAACTGTTGGGTCAGAAATAAGGCCAGGCTGAACTTTGGTGCAGTCGTGGAAAAGCAACTGCGGCCGCTGGACTCGGCGCCTGCAGCCGCCTTGCTCCCGCAAGGTTTTAATGTCATGTGACATGGTGACGTTTTGCAGTGCCGGCGCAAGTCGGACACAATTTGTAACCACAATGCCTTATGTTAAGTCCAGCATGCATCACGTTAAATCAGCGCCGCATGAAATGAAACGCACCTAATGTGACCAGGACCTGTGACGTCTTCCATCTTCTGTTGATGAAGTATGAGTGTCTTCACATGCAACTTTTTGTCATATTTCTATTTAACCCTGGCGGCCTGCTGCTCATACTAATTACACAGGTCTCCCTCTTTTGTTTATTCAAACTGAGAACTTGAATTCAAAGGTCTGATCACATTGTATGCTTGTCAACAAATGTCCATGAAATGAACTTCCTAACAAGTATTGTGTGTGTATTCAAAGCCTGATATATATTACTCCTCTGTGCCAAAATAGTCCTAACAAACAAGAGCAGCAATTATCTCCTGCTAATTTGCTGAAAAATTACAGCTGTTTTATGAAAGTGTTATTTAAAAATAATAGTTTTATTTTTAAATTTGTGCGGTGGTATTTTAAGACTTTTTCACAGTGGAGAAGTCAGAAAATAATGAGAGATAAACACACTGCTGGTTTTAATAACATCACAGAGCGATTGCATTTGACTTGAGGCACAAAGAGTAAAACAGATAAAACCCCTCAGTACCTCATTAGTTGCACTTTCTTTAGCCATGAACCAAGTTGTTTGCATTCCTCACCCACACTACTAGCAGCTAGCCTAAGGCTGGGTTAAATGAGGAATCACCAACAGTGATAACAAGCTGCTCAGAGAGATTATTCTGAGAGATTATGTGTTGGTCGGTGGGTATTTATGTCTAAAGCTCCTACAGATGCTTTAGATGATGACCGTAGTCTTTTTCAGCATGTGGTCTCAGAGGGAATCTATCACTCAGGGAGAGTTTTGGTCTAAATGTTTGTCCACACACGGACAGGAAAACACACATGACAGAAAATACATAATTCTTAGAAGTCTGGCTGATTTTAACCATGTTAAAAATCCTAATTACTGACACAAAATGTGGTGTTTTGCAGCTTTATATAGAAAATATGACATTTAGGGATGTTTGTAATGAAACATAGCTGCTGCTACAGTGATATTTAATGTGCTTTCGTCTGATTCCTGCGATTTTCAGTATATTTTTAATCATGATGACTAATTTTCCCAAATAGCACAACTCTCACTGCGACAGTCTAAATTTAAGTTGCTTTCAAAGCCTTATTCATTCAACAGTGTAGACCATCTGCGTCACACACTCATGATGTCATAAATGTCAGACAGGTGGTTATGTACTTTAGTTCAGGTAATAAATGGGTTTCCGTGGAAGCAGGTCAAGACGTGCAAAAAAATGCCTGGAGATTCAAATAAGAACATTTGACACACTTCACCTCCTTTAACCTCTTCCCTTCACCTCTCTCCACCTTTCATTTCTGTCTGTCCTCCTCCTGCAAAATATTCTTTTCATCTTCCAGCTTCTCTACTTATACTATACTTCTTCTACATTAACTTTTTACCCTCTTCTCTTTTTCAACTCACGTCTCGTCTTCGCGACTTCTTGCTGCCTTCTATCTCTTCCAGACTTTCTTTCTCACCATCTTTGTCCAAATTCTCTCCTATTTTGAGAGGAGAAAAGTTCTGTCACTCAACTTCTCCTCGTCGTTCTTTCACTCTCTTTTTTCCTTGTTCAACATCCTCAACCCTTTTCTTGCAATTGACTACATTCCCTTATTCCTCTCCTGTTTGTTTCATGTTTCTCTCCACTTGAGGACCATACATCTCTTCCCTCCACGACAACCCCCACCTTTTTTAAAACAACCACTTGAGAAAAGGATAATCACATCATCCACCCATCCCTTCTTTAACCTACTTATTCTTTTATTTTTTCCTATGCTTGGTGTTGGGGTTTCCTTTTATATCTCATTTTGTCTCATACATTTCCTTAGCTCTTTCTTCTCTATAAAAACCTCTCTTCTCTTCTCACTCAATCTTTCTCCTCCTATCTTTCTAACCACAGTAACCGCTGTGGAGTCATGGAGAGGATGACTTCAACCACTCCCTCCATCCTCGTCTTGTCATGCTCCTCCTCTCTGTACAGCCACATTGAGGACAAGGTCAGCAGCCATCTTTGAGCCTTCTACCCTGTGCTTCATGGATATTTTATACTTGAGTTCTATTTATAAGCCTAAAACTAAGACCCAAACCCTGTTAACCTTGACTCGTACTCAAAATTTGGGAACTGAACAAGACTATTCTTGGTATATACTTGCTTACACTAGTGTAACACTAACCATCTCATAAATATTGCTGCCTTACCTCTGTTACTTCAGATAGGATGCGACCATTTTCTTTCATCATATGTCAGAATAACTTTGCAGTCTCTGCTGTTTATGAGACTTCTCAAAAAAGTAACTTAAAGAGTTGGTATTATGCTTTTTCCCTCTCCTTTACTGAGTTATATACCTTTTTTGTGCAGTAATAGGTTTGCAAAGTGAAAAAGCCCAAAACCTACCCCAAAGGGAGTTGCCATCTACCGCAGAAAACTCTGCTCTGAACTGCCCGTCACAGGGATGAAAGCTAAATGCGCCTCACATATCGCTCGCCAAGCGGCTACTCCGACACACCCTCAAAAACACCGGTGGAAAAACACTGAGCTGCAGCACACACCTCTCCTCTCCTTTCCAAACACTAGCTACCCTCCAGGCAGTCAGTGGACAAAAAGTTGTTACGGTGATGTAGAGACAGAGCTCAGTTAAAACTTGGATGAAAGATATTTGTTACAGATTAATAACTCACCACTCTGAAACTCTTGCTTCAGTCTATGTTGCCAAGCTGGTCGGCAACATGTAGCCTACAGCTGAATCGAAGCCATGTTTACCGGCTTCTTGCTGACCCGCCTTTCTCTGCTTCTGATTGGCTAGTAGTCCTTAACTAGGAACTGCGCATGTGCAACTCCCAACAAAGATCATTTGGAGATAAGATGTATCACTCCGTAGCTAAAACGAAGCTTTCAACACAGGGTGAGAGGAGCTGCAGCAATGTGCAATATAAAAAAAAATATGATTGTTTTTTGAAAATTAAACCAAGATTTTGAACCTGAAAATGAGCATAATACCACCTCTTTAACAGGTGAGCAACCTTTTGAGTTTTAGTTAATTTGGGCCCCAGTGTTCATTGCAGGTATTAAAGGTTATTTGTCTTTTTCCAGAGAAAATCAAGTTCAACTACTAATACTAGTACTACCACTTGGTAATCTAGCGGTATATAGTGTTTGGTGTAAACCATCATATTTACTGTCAGTGAAGATGGATGGAGTCTTCAATGTTTGCAGGCAAAAACGATGCTGTTACATTACGCCATTATAAAACATTAGAATAGAAGACTGCGTGGTTCTTTGACTTTATAATGATACGGATAAAGACTAATGGATCAAATAATAGCGGGGGGAAATAAAGTCTACATAAATGTACATCAACTTATATAACAGAGAAACCTATATGTAACACCAATGGAAAAGGCTCACCACCGTCTATATTTCCTGCGGAGGCAGAAGAGCACTTACCTCACTCCAACTATCCTCACCACTTTCTATAAGAGCGAGAATTTTAACCAGCAGCATCTCTCTGGCATGAGAGCTCAAACACCTCTCAGACAAAAAGGCCCTGAAGAGAGTGGTGAGGTCCACAGAAAGGACAATTTGGGCCACACTGACACCTATTGAGGATATGGCCCAAAAGGGTCTACCTACCAAAGCCACTAGCCTCCTGAGCGACTGCACTCACCCTTGTCACAGCCTGTTCTCCCTCTTGCCTTGAGGCAGGAGATACAGCAGCCTACGTTGCAGCACTGCAAACAGACCAGAACACAACAACACACCAACACACCACTAAACTGTGCTTTATCATGCAAATGTGCAATATTATTTATTTATTTATGTAAGTCCAAGACATCACATAGTTTTGTGAGTACAGAGAGGCTGATGTTATCTGGTATCTATATATATTTTTTCTTGGAGTTCTGTTTTATTTTAGTTATTTTTAGTTTATCTGTATTTTTAAAATGAGTCATGCTGTAATTTTGTTCATGCTTTACATATTTTTTTGTGTTTTGCTGAATGACAATAGAAGGAATCTTTTTGAACACAGGGGTGACAGGAATAATAGATTGCTAAGCAGAACATGTCATAATCATTTCTGATTAATGTATTGAATAAAAAAGCTCCTATGTGTAGAATTTGCATGTGGTTGTAGCATCTTTTAAGTATTTTCTTTGCAGTGTATGTGCTGCTTTCGGTCCATTCATCTCAGCGACTACTGGGCAGTGTTAACGTTAGGGTTAGGATGCAAAAGTCTAGTTTGAATTCATGTCATATGTTACCTTTCATGAATTCAAGTTACATTATTTGAAAAAGTGAAGAATGGAAAAACCAATAGCACCTTTATGTCTGGGTTTCTATTCCCTTGACTCTCGTCCCATCATGCCTCTCTCTCTTTCTAAACATTTGGAGATTCCCTATCTGAAGTGGTTACACACTACATAATGACAGAGCACACACACAATCGCTGGACTGATTAGTGATGGAACAGATGTTTACTGTTATGAGGTTTTTCATTTTCATTCAAACTCTATTACACTATATATGTTTTTGCAACAGTCCAACAAAAGAAGAATGAACTGAAAAAGAGGAAGAGAGGGGGTAAGAGACTGTAGGACCAAAATGATGTAAATCTTGTAGAAAAAACTGAGCTTGGAGATTCAGATTGTGAGTTTCAGGATTTCAACATAAGAAAATATCTGCCGCCAAATCACAAAAGACAACATAAAGTTAACAAATACTCCCTAGCTGAAAAAAAAGAAGTTTTCTTTAACCAGCAACAGCTACAGCAGTTTAGTCCTTTTGTCTGTCCTTACTTATTATATGGTGTCTACACACACGGCACTGTACAGCAGGGATAATTACAATGTGAAGCCTCGATTGGTGAGTGTACAGAAACAGTTTTGGTACACTGCGGAGGAAAAAGTAGTGTTCTTATGGGTGTGTGTGTGTGTGTGTGTGTGTGTGTGTGTGTGTGTGTGTGTGTGTGTGTGTGTGCATTACGTGGTGACAACATGTGGAGCTGTGGTTTTGTCTCTGTCTTGGCATTTTCTTTTACTTACTTGTTTACTTGTCGTCCATCTAAGTTTTTACAGTCCTCGTAGATGGTCCACAGATAATAATCAGAACGTTCTTTCATTTGAATATTTCTGATTTGTTACAACCTCTGTATTTATTTTAAGTTATCTCGAGTAGTAATACAGCTGGGAACTGGTGAGATTTTAATCAGACTGTAAAGTGATTACTCCAAAAGTCCAATGTAAACATCCATCACAGTTTACCTTCTGCTTCACCTTTGACCTCATGTACTTACTGTACTTTTGTACACACAGTTTATCTTGTTACAGACATTTCAGGTGCGCTTACTTTCAGGTTTACCGACAAATAAAGTGGTTTAGATTATCTCAATAATCTGTTGGCTTGTTTCCAACCTATCAGAATGTCTAACTGATTTTGTTTATTGACCTGTGCAGCATCTTTTTACTTTTCCCACATAACAGCAGACTGCCATTCACATTTCAGTCCATTTAATTATTGAGTACAGTGTTATCGTAACCAGTAAGGAGCACTGGCAAAACTTTAGATTTAAGACCTAAGTTGCAAAAAAACAAAATTTTCCATACACTTTTTTGTTTAAATGGCTTAAAACTGTTCTGGCGACTTAGTTTGTGCTAAAATGTCGTGATGACTGAACTGAACGACAAAAGACAGTAAAAGAGTCAGAAAGAGAAAAAATGAGGCACGTAGCAGAAAACATGTTCAGAGATGTTAAACCCACATCAGACATCCCTCTGTTTACCATGGGCGGGCCTGCACTGAGACTGTGTGTTTGTGTGTGTGTGTGTTAGTGCATGTGTGATGCGTGTACGGACTATTTCTATGTCTGCACATTTGCGTATTGGATTTGTAGAGAGGGAGGACTGAAGAGGATATTTGTATAAAGGCCTCAAAGTTTCATTTTGATTGTGGGATGTGTGTGTGTGTGTGTGTTTATGCATGCATGTGTGTCTGTGCACGGGTTTGGGCGTTTCCGTTCTATTTCTACCATATATGGCCATCTGCAGTCTTTATAAAGGTGAGCCCAGGTGCAACCATGGCAACCATCGCTTTGATGGAGGGGAAAGGTGTGGCCCAGGTGCCTGCCAAGAGTGCAACCGACAGGGCTTAAAGTCACTACAGGCCTCACAGCACAGAAGCTGCTCAGACGGTCTAAATTCAGTAATGACTCATAGACATCAAAGATGAAGAGAAATACCCAGATATCAGCAGCTTAAAACAACAGATAATTTGTGCGTTTTAAGATAAAAGAGTGACACCTACTTTGACAAAATGACTGCTGAGATGAACAAGACAACCTTCTGGAAACTGTTCAGATAACAGTGGGACAAACTCATTGTTTTACAATTCATAGCCTCAAGCGTTTCCTATGAACTAAAGAGTTAATTCCCAAATCCCGACAGGTTGAGCACCAAAGGAAAATCACCAGCAACAAAATGATCAGATTTGGGGGTAAAAATAGCATTTTAAATCCTCTCTGAATGTGTTGAATAGCAATTTATCAGTTGAACAAGCAGAATATGAACTTAAATATGACATCTTTGACCTCCAACAGTCACCTCTCCTCCCATCCACAGCCACTATATTTTACACATGAAGCTGGCGCTGGATTTATTAAGCATGTGCTTAATGGTTTAACTTTGTTTAATCCATATAACTATACAGGACACAGTATTTTACACTGACATTTATTACTGTCGCACATCACGCTTATGCTGTGAACACGACGTGATTATAATGCAGCTGTTTGCAAAGTGGAGGAAGAGAGAAAATAGCGAGGGACAAAGAAGAAAGTGTCCAAAGTATGGGATTATTTCAAGCTAAAGAAAACAACAACTCTGTAATGTTACCGTCCGTCCACCGTAAAACGAAACTCTGCTGACAATGTACGCGTGTGTTTATTGTTCTCCTTTTTGGGCCGTGAGTTGCAATTTAACCTCACAATCATGGGTTAACATGGTAATCATGGGAGCTGAAGCTTTTAACTCCCCTCCAGCTCTCTCTGTAGCTCAGACAATCCCTGCTACCTGTATGTGCTAATCCATCCTTTCACCCAGAGTCTTTGTCTTTATAATCTTTATAATAACAAACAGCTGTTTTGTGTGCAGGATCCCTGTTTGTGTTTTCTTGAGAAAATGTGGTTTGGAGACCAGTGTCGGGTGACACAGCCGCTGTCAGCTCGTGTAGTGTGTGACCCCCTGTCGCCGATCAGTCACGAAGTGTGAACGCTACAACAACTTCAAGACTCCCGTCACATGACGGGCAAGTTGTGTAGTGTCAACGGCAGTCTGCACGAGCCTTTAGTATCACTTGTACTCGGGTGATGTTTGTGTTTGTAAAGCAGCTGTCGGGTTGTTGGTCTGATGTTTGCTGTATGACACACTATGAATTTCAGAAAGGACCAATAAATATCACCTATAAACGTGCACAGCTGATCCCTCTATCGGGGGGCGCCGCCGCCACCAAGCAAAAGTACTTCTTAAACGACGTATCAATGAGTCGTTGAAATAATCTATAGCAGCTTTGAATACTTAAATCATTGTTGGCTGCAGCCCTATGTTATACTAGCCCTGAATTTGACAAATCCTCTACCGGAGCTGAGATGTTAAAAACTCTGTACCCCAGAAGTAAAAAATAAATGGATAAAAATAATCAATAAAATTACTCTTTTTTTTACAATGATACTGGCAGGGTAAGCTTAGGTTTTGATCTCCAATGTCCCAAATGGGATCCATAAAAACACAAAGGTCAAACAGAAAGAATTTACCGACTTTTCTGACTTAAACACAAGACCACATGAAACACGAATGTGGCAGTTGTGCTGGCAAAGAAACATGTTCCTGAGGGATTATTTCTTCCCTCTGGGTGTCAGGTGACTGACAGGAGGCAGATTATAACATAACACAGCAGAGATCTGAAAACACTTATCTCAGCACAATGAGGGCAGGATCAAAACAGACTCCTCGCGTTTACTGTAGAGGATTATCTCACTCTGTGAAAGATGGTTTTAATATCCAGCAGGTGGCTTCTTCTTCTGACATAAACATGCTCTGCCACACTCATGCCATTCTTTACCTGATTTGTGCTTTTGACTGGGTGATAACTTCACAGACAATTTTATTGTTGCAGTGTTTCATTTTAGTGCTGCTAAAAACCTGCTGGTTGCGAGATGAACATGATGTTGGAGCTGACGAGCGCCCTTCTTACCTTTCTTCACCTTCTTCTGCAGTTTGATTGTGTCTGACGATTTCTTCTTGATGTCAGCTCTGGCCTTCTTGTACTCTAAAGAAACAAATAAGAAAACGCGGGCAGTGAAGGAGGGTGTGTGTGTCTATTCAAGTGTGTGTGTGTGTGTGTGTGTTAGCATGTTAGCATACCTTTAGCATGGTCTTTGTCCAGCTGACTGGCCACTTTTTTCCACTCCTCCATCTTTAACTCCAATGGCGTGATAAGACTTTCAGAGAGAGCTCTGAGAGAAAAACATTAAAAGTCTCACATCGCTGCGTTCAACCCCATCATGTAGGTGGGACAGGAATAATACTTTTTTTTTACTATTTATTTACATATTTTATTTTTTTTCAAATTCACTGAGTAATTTAGGTTTTAATGTCAAAAAACAGAAATAAACGCAAGTCAAAATTTTCCAATTTTGTCCAATCTAACATCTTTAAACGTCTTGTCCGACTGAATAAAATCAAGTGAAAAGATTTTAAATTCACAATCATATAAAAACAGCAAATCCTCTCATCTGAGGGCTGAAAGAAGAGAATGTGACTTTTCTGCTTAATAAAATGACTTGAATAATAACAGACAGGTAATAACAGCTTTTACACACTAGTTTCACTGCTGCTATGTGGAAGCACCAAACACAGCTTTACAAGTACGAGAAGGGAAGCAACACAAGCAGTCATAACCAGAAATGTTTTGTACATCTTAGTCCATATGTCCCTGTTTAACACATCAAATATAAATCAATTCTTAGAAAGTAAATAGTTTCAATATACAATTGCAAAATATGTGTGTGTGTAGCTGCTGTAAGTTTACAGGAGGTCAAAGTTGAAGCCGGGAGTAAAGGGGCTACTCTGCAGAGCTGTTTATAACAGACCGCCAGGGTAATAACTTGAATATGCATTTGGCTTTTCATTTCCAAATCAAGTGACGTATGTGTATAATCCCCTCCAACATTTCTATGAACAATCTTAATCTTAAAGAGATTAATTTGTCCACTTGGGGAGATGCAACAAGTTATGATCACTTTTTAAGTTGATATCAAAAGTACAAGGCATTGTGAAATCCCCTGCATTTAACCCATCAGCCACTGGTCCAACTCCAGCTCTAAGCCAGTGTCCTGTATGTAAATGTTAATGCTCCATACTTGTATAGCGCCTTTCTAATCTTTTCGACCACTCAAAGCGCTTTTACACTACTTCTGCATTCACCATTCACACACACATTCACTCACTGAGCCTAAGTGCTCAAACAGAAACTAACATTCACACTCATTCATACACTGGCGAAACAGCCGCCAGAGGCAATTTGTGGTTCAGTGTCTTGCCCAAGGACACTTCGACCACGCATCCTGGGGGAGCCGGGGATTGAACCGCCGACCTTGGAGGAAACACAGGGAGACTCTACACAGACATTTCTAAACCAGAAACAAACCCAGGACCTTCTAGGCGTGAGGTGGCAGTGCTAATAAATGAGACACTGAAGTTGCAGTTACGCAGCAACATTATAATTCATTTAGAGTTGTGTTTGTGTTACCAGATGGATATAAGTCCAACATTCATTCTTTTAGCTCTTGTTTTATTGGACTCTACCAAGTGGCAACATTCAGGTCTGAAAAGTGAAGCCAATGCATCATTGTCTCAAACCTGCATCCTGGCCAGTAGGGGGCGACTACACTGGCTTCAAAAAGAAGGCCGATTGCATTGGATAATAAAATTACCTTTCTTCTCACTTGATTTATTTCCTCAGCAAATACTTTCTCAATGAGTTTATGGTGTGAACTTCTAGTTTGAAGACAGCATGATCCCATGGTCCCATTTAGAGTAAAATAGAGGATAAAGCAGGATATGCCATAGGGTGCAGCTACCTTGTGATTACCAAGTTGCTACCACAGCAACCTGTCAATCAGGACAGAAATGACTCCTATGCGCTGCACTGTGTACATTTAAGAAGAGCAATTAAATCTTAAAGCTTTTTCAACTGCGCTGAATTTATCTAGCCATGGTCTGGTTTTATGAGTGCTGTCTGTTTTCTGTTCATAACAGTTAACTGGTAAAGTTAAACGCTTTATGTTGTGTGTGTGCGCACTGGTGTGTGAATCATCTGACAGTTTCTCTAATGAAATCAGACAGTTAATGACAGAGAAACGGCTGTTGGGTTGCAACAGTGACAGCAATGACGGGTGAAATCAGGACAACAAGCAACTCCTATTCTCTCTAACGCGCATGCAAGCACACACACATTTGTACACTGTCACGTGTATAAGCATTATGTCAGTTCAGAGAAATTAGCGTCTACTTCCTATACTGTCAGAGAGAAGTTGCCAGCACACCATCATTCATACCTTCACCTGTCCTCCAACCTGTCATCCCTCCCAAGTAAAGACACGCAATGCTACTGTGTGTGTGTGTGTGTGTGTGTGTGTGTGTGTGTGTCTTACGTGGTGAAGAGTTTGAGTTTGGACTCAATGCTGCGGTGTCTCATACACATCCTGGTTAGTGCTGAACCGATGTCTTTGGTGGCACCTGGAAAACAAAACACCACCACAACAATCAGATGATGAGTTTTATTTTGAAAAATACACTGATAGTGTTTCAAAATAAAGCTCAGTTTGGAGCATTGATACTACAAAATAAAATGCCAGCTGATGACATAACACGCTTTGGCACATGTATTCGTCTTTAAGAGGCTGGGTAAACAGATTACTTTAATTTTACAGTATAATAGAAACTGTTTCACACTGTAAGGAAACAGTAAGAGTGAGGCAACTTTTCATTCACTTTAAGCTGGATTGAACAATATTAAGTTTCTCACACACACGCATTTATTTATTTTCTAGCAGTCCACTCACAGCATATTAATGCCACTAATACAGCTGTTACAGCCAAACTAAGGTAGGGCTACGATATATAAATTAAATTTAGCCCAATAGTAACAAATATAACACCATTTTAAAAAATTTACACATCAGTGCAAGCTTTTCCTTTCTCAGGCTGGCTCACTTCTGATTAGTTTGTCCTGTTTAATCACAGTATGACTATTTGAAGATACTGCACTCCCTCCCAAGAGACTGGTCAGACAGTCATTTGCTGTTGGGGAAAATTTTGGTCTGTGAGATATTTATAGTCCAGCCGAAGTAGGAAGCAGTAATAAAATGTTTTACAATTGCTAATAGGAACTATGGATGTGTTGTTAAACATCAATTAATGTAACGGAATACGGTTCATATAAAGGTGATAAAGTAATAAACACAGATGTACATTTAGTTTTACCAACCGTAAGAATATTTATTCGGATTTGTGCAACATTTGGAAGAAAACATGAATGTTGGGAGAAGGATCCCGTCCACAGTGGGAACCTCTTTCTTCTCTCATAAAACACACACAATAATCGTTTGTATGTATCGTGTAGTATTTTTCACACATTTACATGCGAAATATTTTATTTACTGGTAAATCTAACAGAATAATTAAGACATTTTAGTGTCTTTGAAAGGAACGAACAGACTTTTACTTTTAGGATAAGAGACAAAAGAATTTTATTTATCCCGGAGTAAAATGCTGTGAGTACGAAATAGTGCAAATAAACAAATTAACAAAATGTGACAACAAAAGATCAGCAAGATGTAGCTTGGAAAGACTGAAAGATTATATATTTGATGCAGAAAAGTCAATAATTTGAAATCATGTATAGAAATCTAATATATTGATGCATATAAAGTTTCTATTATTTCATCATAGCCCTCTGAATTCAAATCTAATCATGAGGAGCATCTTGTAACCTGAGTCGAGCAGTAATGTGTTACTCAGCAGCGCGTTACAGCAACATTACTTTTCCCATTAACTAGTAGTCTTACCGTATTAACGGTTTACTATTTCCAAAACAGTAATATCATTACAGTAACTTACAAATCCAAGTAAAGCTCAGTTACAGCGTTACTGAACGCACCATCCTTGACGTGAAAGCGGGACTGTGTTGCAGGTCAGCTGCACCGGAGGTGTTCAAGTCAGCTGTTAGCCATAAAGCTAAAGTACAAATGGAGAACGAGGGACAGACGCGTTATTTTGACAGCTGTGAGTAACGTTCCTGCCATTACTGTGTCACAGTCTAAGATGCAAAGAACGGTGTCGTCCATTGTAAACTTTGTACGACCGGCAAAAAACTTTCAATCGCAAACAATTCTACATGTGATTTATTGAAGCATCGGCTAATGCAGCACAGCAATGTGAAATTTATGTGAAAGAAACTCCGTCAGCTGCTGCAGGTGATGCATGCACTGGTCAGGTGGACAAAGTGGTGTTAAACAACGTTTTATGTTTTGTGAAAATACTGAATACTGCCCTTATAAATACGTGTGCAGTACAAATGTCGAGATTTACTTGCTTTATTTTTTAATTTCAGCATTGCACGCAACATTTATGGTGTTAAGAAACTTAATTTGTTTTGTATATTCCAAACTCCTTGCTGCTGTTATGAGTATAATATTAGTGAAAAAGTCGGGATTCTGGAGCGCCTGCTTTGTTTGGGGGGGTGTTGTAGTGAAAGTAATATAGTAATGTAACTTTCCCAACACTGCTTGTAACATAATACCAAGTTTCGAGTGAAATCTATGTGGGAAACAAATGCCTATTAAAGACAACCGCTCTACCCCCCAGATGCCTTCGTCAATCCAGATGTTTCACATCGTCCGATGCCAATATTGCAGGTATCTCCCAACCCTTAAACCCACCCACTGAACTACTTAATGCTGGGAGTATATTGGCACTGTGATGTGAGGGTGGATTACAGCTAAAATTAAGTATTTAAATTAAAAACAACTTTGGCTTTAGGACTGTTGGTTGCACACACAAAGCACTTCAAAGACGTTGCCATGGGCTCAGGGAAAATGTGATTAGCTTATTTTCACTAGACTTCATGATAAATCAAGAAAATAATTAAGAGATTAATCAATAACGTTCATAATCTTTAGTTGTAGTCCTAAACTGCATATTATTAATATGATTACCATCCAATGACATTTGATTTTACCCACATCACTCTGTTCAATCACAGAACTGAGCCAAGTGACAAGGCAGATTTACACTGAAGAGTCTGAAGTGTGCGAGTTCACACTGACTGAGTTCACATTTGAATATCTAAATCTGAGAGCTGCACAGAGAGGAAACAGGCAGTCTCCCTCTCGCGCACACGCACATGCAGGCTGCAACGCTGAGTCACTGCTGAGTTATGTAAAATAAAAAAAAGAGAACAATCACAGAGAAAGCTCAGGTGTTGTTCACTAACAGGAAATGAAGTCGCTGTAAAAGCTGGACTGACACGAGTTTGAAGCCCTCCATCCCTCCATCCCTCCTCTACGTATTTAGGCAGCAGCTCTCTTCCTTTTTCTCTCCATTCCTTTGTTCCCACAAACTTAAAGTCTGGCCTCCATCCACCTCTACACATCCTCTCTTCACTCTTTCATTCCTGTTTCTTATCCAGCTTTCCTTCATTGTCCTCCATCTGTACCCCTGCCTCTGTCTCACTCTCCATCCGCCCCTGTTATGCCATAACTGCTCAGAAACAAAACATTAATTAACTGCCACACATACAAACATGAGCAGAAACGTGGCAGCAGGTGGATGGGTACACGCACACACTCTCAGGTATGAGGCGTGGGTTAAGCATTAAGGTGTGGTGAGGTGTGTTTGTTTTATTTGCCTTCCCCTCCCTGTCACGGCTCTGAGCTCAGAGAACATTCAAGTCTTAAATTAGATTTTTTAATGTAGCCGAAGTAAAAGCTTCAAATGCAGCATTTTTAAAACGTGCATTTGTGTTAAATCCTGTCTTTTTTTAAATTAAAAACATGACATTTCAGTTTAGAGTAAAATTATTTCTTCAACAACAACTAACAAACATCAAATCAAGAAAGCTTAAAGATGCTTTAATAAATATTTTTATATTGATAATGGATCGTTGTAGCAGCGGCAAACTCACACTAACACAAAGTTGACATACTAGCCGCTAAAGAGCCAGATATCATTCTGACAAGTTTCTAGCTTGTTGAGCTGCTCCCAAGTGGTCAAAAATGAAATAATGCAGGTTTACCTCCAGTAAGGCTGGGTACCGGTGCCTTACCCAGCCTTACAAATGTGTATCTTATCAGAAAGGTATTAAATCTTGTCAGATTACTCACACATTTAAGTATTGGAAAAACTGTTTTGTCATCAGGTCATATTCCTGCTAGTATCAAAATATTTCACTAACCTCTAACTTTTCCTCATTCTATCAGGTGTGATAACATTGTGCAACATGGCAGCGTCACCCTCAAAAAAAATGTTTCAAGAAACATGATCACACAGGCTGGAAACAAACCAACAGTTTTTCTAGATCATCTTCTTGCAGGTCAAACTGAAAGTAAGATGCTGGTAATAATGTTCACTCACTAGGTCAAAGTTAAATTAGGAGGTGGGTCTGGAAACTGTGATGAATTTTGACTAATAAGACACCAACAATAACTAAAACCATGACTTACAATACAAATAACCCACCTGCAATAACAAAACCCTACTTGTAATACACCACAATTATCCTTTAATTTTAAAGGTATAACACATACATTTTGTTAACTCAAAAAATTCATTACAGCTAAATATTGCATCATTTTCATTGAAGCCAGCATTATACAATTAGTATCACAGAACACTGCCAAGCCTTGTTTAATGGCGTATATATTAATTTAGCAACCCGTGAATTACAACACGTGTGACAGTGTGTGTGTGTGTGTGTGTGTTTGTGTTTGCGTGTTGCAGCCAGGTGCTAAACACTGTAGGCGTTTGCTGAGTTTGTGTTCATACATGTCTAACCGAGCTCAGAGTCGACCAGAGATGACTTCAGAGAAAAAATGTAACCCGACGAGATCAGACAGAATCCGTGTGGGAGCGAGTTTGTTTTTGATTCTCACATTTTGTTTTGTTCTGGTTTCATTGTGTTGTTGATTCATGGCTCTGCAAAAGCTAAATGAATTATCTGTTTAGGTTTATCAGTACGTAAACAAAAGAGAAGTGTGACATAAAGCACACTTTTTTTGGTGTGTAGAGTATGTGGACACCTGAACATTACACCCATATGTGTGACAGGTGAACATCTCACTTCTGAACTATGTGCATTAAACAAACAAGCAAAAACGTTTAGTGTTTCTCACCAAAAGATCCTGTATCCTAAACTACGTGTTGACTTCATTTCCATCCTCACAAAACATATGCAAAACATGCATTGTTTTCTTCCATGTTAGATAACTAGCAGTCTTCTTCTTCCTTGTATTTTGCTGATGCAACACCACAACTACATTTCTTGGCACATTACCACCAATTGTGAAACCATCGTCAGGAATGTTTATCATGTCTCCAGCGAAATCGTGCACAGGCTTCCCGAACCTTATCCGCAATATACAAAAACACTGCCCCATTGCACTACTAGTGGTCAAACCCTACCCAGGGTACCCTGCTGCTCTAACAGCCTCAAGTCTTTTTAGAAGACGTTCTAGCTGCAGGGATGTGCTTCCATTCAGCCACAATAGCATGAGAGAGGTCCAACACTGCTGTTGGGAGACAAGGTCTGTCAACGCAATCAGCGTTCCAGTTGAACCCAAAGGTGTAGGATGGGATCAGGGCTCTGTGCAAGCCAGTCAAGTTCTTCCACAATAAACTGGGCCTCCTTCCATAGATTCTTGCTGGAGAACTCGACGACACATCAATGGGCTTTATAGAGATGATGTGCACACAGATTCATCCGTGTTGGCTGGCTCACCTTTAGCATCAGGGCTAAAAACAATATATTCCCAAAGAGGCACCGAAGCATTTTTCTTATTTACCAGCCCAATAACATTACCCCCATCACATGCAAGCATCAATTAATAGCTCCTTTTTGTGTGCATAGTGAGGAAAATGAGAAAAGTTTACCAGTAAATGCGGTGTAGGTTGCAGTTTGTCAGGGAATAAAAGCTGCAGCTAAAGCTGCTTTGCATTGTTTACCAACTGCTGCGTTGTCGTGTAGATTATATTGGACAGTTTGATGCTATATCACCCGCCTACCTTAAGGACTCACACTACAATACATCAACCCAAAACGATCTCCTTAACAGTTTGATAGAAAGAGGAGCGTCTGTATTTTTGACCTCATTCTTCCCTGAATACCTTGGTATAACGTAACACCACCCAAGCCTACTTTGTAAACTATTTTTTAAGACGTGCTAATGATATGAAATGTGAATGATTCGACTAACATCAGTCATAAACTCTGGGTGGAAAAAGAGGAAGAGGAAAATATAAACCTGCTCCAGTCATTTACAATTTCCCTCCTTTTTCCAAAGACACAACGCCAGAGAGACAGAGACAGAACTGTTCACCCTCCTACTAAACCCAGATTTTCCAGCTTCACTCTCCTCCTCACAGCTCATAATGTGGTCCTTTCAGAAAAGCGTGTGAGTGTGTGTGTGTGTGTGTATTAATGCCTGTTGCTTCCAGGTTGTTCCACAAAGACTACTTTATTGCGTTCTCTTTTCCTCTCAATCTACCCGTTTGTCTACCTGATGGTCACATTCAAACATCCAGTCTGGACTGAAACATTGGAAGTTGTGTTCAAGTACTACTCTTTAAACTATTTTATTGATTCCATCCTGCATCAGAATTAGACTGGGTGCCATGACAACTCCAGTCATTAACCTCAACAGCCCCCAACTCAGTCTTCAAATTGATCCCATTATTGATTAACTGACCAGCTGACCAGTCAGTCGGGATGGAGCAAACTGTCTCCTCACCTCTGCAATCCAAAACACATGCACAAACTCAACCGTAGGAAATTACAACTAGTCAGCACTCAGTGGGTTGTCTTGTGATCCGAGTGTGTGTGTATGTGTGTGTTATTTGAAAGCCCCATGATGCCAAAGACGTCAACTGTTCCTTGGTTGCTGTGGAAAACATGTCATGTGGGAATCACCAGGGAAGAGACAAGAGGAACCTGCTTTAAAAATCAGCTGATTGTGCGAAGATTTATGCAAAGTTTTAACTCCCGATACTGATCCCGTCATCACTCCTGGACATTATCACTGACTTCTGCAGTTATCTACAGACATTAGTTATCTAATTTTGAGTGTCATAAATACATTCAGTCAGTACAGTTACAGTCAATACTCTAGAAAAGCAGAAGATGATAATTATGGTAAATCTAGGTTGTTACGACCAAAGTCCTCCTACTCAGCAGTAATCATCTTGGTAACGCCTCCAGCAGTTATTTCTGGCTAACAAGTACAGGCCCCTGTCTGCATGAATAGGGAGAGAGCCTATTCACTGCACTTTCAATGGTCACTGGGACTTAAGACTGCATGTATAAAATCACCAGTAAAATCTGATAAAAAAAAAAAACTGCTTTAACAAGTTTGATGACTTTGCCCCAAAATAAGGTTGAAACAGCATTTTCCCCACCGGTTTTACTTCTACTATGCATGTGTGGTAATAGTGACGACTGCGTAGTAGACCCATACATCAGTGGAACCACACAATTGGCTGAAATATGTTTCTAAAGGCAGAAGAATGGCTTTCTAGAGGGACAAGCAGGACAACCGCCATTTTTGCCGTTACGTGCTTTCCCTTTAGAGTTGTTTTGAGGAATCTTAAAGTGGCGTGTCTCTTGGAAGTTTGAACTGTTGTGCCAGCTGTGAAATCCTTTAAATTTTCAGATCAAGTTAAAATTTGATAGGTAGATATTTGCAGAAAACCGAGGAGGTAGTTAAATTAATTGACCCACTCCAGTTTAGATGTCAAGCAAGGAAGGGGGTTGGAGGATGCCACAGCAAGATTGCTGGATTTAGCTGTTGGCCACCTAGAGGGCAAGAAAACACATGTACGCCCATGTTTTGTTGATTTTTCATCAGCTTTTAACTGTATGCAGGCTCCATATCGTAGCTCACAGGCTTTCTGAAAAATTTTGCGTTGACTGGGGAACCATATGTTGGCTGGTCGACTTCCTGACAATGAGGTCACAAAGAACCCGTGTTAATGACACATTGTCTGAGGCGTTGATGTGTTCTACGGGATCACCCCAGGGGTGTGTCTTGTTGCCTTTATTATTTGTACTTTACACCAAAGTCTGCCAGAGTACATTTAAGTCCAGGTTCATAATTAAGTTTGCAGATGACTCACTGATTGTCAGCCTCCTGCAGGATCATGAGGTGGGTCATGGACAAGTCTGGGACAATTTCATCAAATGGTGTAATAACTCATACTTGTCAACGTCTCACTGTCTTCAAGACTAAGGAGATGTTGATCGACTTTCGCTGAATCCCTCCTGTCACGGAGCAGACTCTTATCAATGGCAGAGCCTTAGAGACAGTAAGCCAATATAGGTAATTGGGCACCCTTCTGGATGATAAATTGATGACTTTTGATGCCAACACTGACTCCATCTGTAAAAAGGCCAACCAGAGATTGTTTTTCTTGAGGAAGTGGAGGGGTTCTAACATTGACAGATCGCTTTTGAAAATGTTTTATTCATCTTTTATCGAGTCAGTTTTATCTTTTACTATGATCTGCTGGTTTGGCAATCTCAGCATGGTTAACAAAAATAGGCTGATAAAGATTGTTGGCACAACCACTGGCACAACTTTGAATGATCTTGACCATATTTTTAAAGAGAGCCATTCGGAAGGCAAAGGCCATCTTGGTGGACCCTAGACACCCTCTTCTTGCAGAGATTCAACATCTGCCATCAGGGAGGAGGTACACCTTCCCTAGGAAGGCCAAGTCAAATAGATATTTGAGATCATTTGTTCTGTCAGCTGTTGGGTTTTTAAACAAACTGTAGGCCTGGTCGCTGTGCACATATATTGTAATATGGGAGTTATGGATATATTAGTGCTCTATATTTCATGGTCTCTTTACTGTATGTTGATAACACCAATTGTATGTTTCATGTTCTTAGGTATTTTAGTTATTATTTGGTTGATGTGATTGATTACTGTTACAAATCAAATTGCCCCTCGGGTACAATAGAGGCTATCAAATCGAAATCTTGTTTCTGTTGCTACTTAGACACCGGAGATGTAACATTGCATGATAAAAACAAAACTTGCTGAAATTTTGCTTTCAGAAATGAGCATCTGAATGATGAAATCCATGTCTATTTAGTTATGTTATGAGAATAATATTAAAGTAAGAGCATAAGTTGTCAACCTTTCTCCACCTACCTCAGCCATATCTCATTTAGTGAATAATCGGAGTTATTGCCACAGGCTAAAGGCACCCGTTACAACAAAGGCCATCACATAAAGGTGGATGACAAGGATGGGAAAGAAACTCGTTTTTACGTATATACAACAAAGATTTAGTGTAACTGTAAACAATTAAAAAGGATGATACCGCAAAAAAAATTCTCATAAATATTTGAATATCATCATCACTGCAAACTCCATTTCTAAACAGGTGTGCAACAAGAAAAAAACAAAAGCAACAAGGCAGTGGTTTACAAAGCGTTGCATAAGAAATAAAACACACGGAACACATACAAACAACAGAAGACCACAAAGCTCTCGTGCTGGGTTAAAAGCCAGGGAATACAAGTGAGATTTCAAGGGATTTAAAAGATACAAGGGTAGGGGCCATTTGGACCTGTGAAGGTAGCTCATTCCATAGTTTAGGGGCTCCTGCTGAAAAGTTGCCCCTGGTTTTTGGAGCGACTAGCAGAAGTTGATCAGCAGACCTAAGTGACCTTGAGGGGGTGTAAACTTGTAAGAGGTCTGACATATAGCGATGCGCCAACCTGTTTATTCAGTGATTCTCAGTTGTTGCACCTGAGTTCAGGTCCTGATGTTATAAGTGTTGACAGATCACGAGGCCGCTGTCAGTGTCTACAAGGCATGCACACTGATAAACGACAGTTAAAGTCAGTTGACACTGAAATACGTTCTGGCAGGTTCCCTCACAGAGAAACGCCCACACCAGGTGCGTATTACCAATGTGCATTTGCATACAGCATTTTCCACTTCTAAGATCACATAAAGATGAGGACATGGGCATTACAGTGACAACCAACCTTAAAACCCACACACACACACACAAACACACACAAGACCGGTTCTGACAGACAGGCACCAGAGAGAGGCCCCTGAGGGTGTAATGTGGGGCTGAAAAGAAGAAAGAATTAAGTCTTGTCAGTATTTACATGCTGACAAGACTCGTCAACGCAGTGTACTGTACAAAGAGTGTAACTGTGTGTGTAGTAGAATAGAGGTAATTAGTGCACTTCTTAAAGTTAGCTGTTCCATTTTTCTTTTGTCCCTCTCCCTCACACTCAGCAGCTGACAGGCTGAAATAGCTGAGTGACAGAGTGAGAGAATGGGGGAGGAGCAGCATAGAAGTATATTGAAGACAAACGATTTGAGAGAACACAAACAAAATTGAGCACTACTCAGTCTGCAAGTCAGCCGCACAGGTGGAGGTTTTCCAGAGAGACACTCCACAGATGCTCGCACACACACACACACAGAGAACAGTGAAATGTCATTGGTTAACATGCAAGTATGTGGAGGCCATATTAGCTCTACACTGAGCCAGGGCTGTGCAATATGACTAAAATCTCATATCCCGACAGGTCATTTCAAATCACAATAACGATTTGTACCCCAATTTAGGTCATCTTGTAAATTCAATGAAATTTCATGAATTACTGGAAATTCCAACGGTAACTCATGATATTTCTCTGCAATATAAAGGCGGGGTAAGCGATTCTGGAGAAATCCAACACCACGACAAATGCCATGACAGAGTGAACAACGACACAGCAAGTAATGTCACTAACTATTGCCAAGTTGCGGGTTAGCAAACTGTCGCTACTTGCTGCTGCAATGCTGCAACATAAAAGGACAAGACTGTCCCAGAGCAGCACAGCAGCTGCAGGCAGTGATACTTAAATTATCCTGCTGCTATAGCTAACATCACAACGCTATCCTGTCTTGTTTAACTAGAAAGACACTCCCATCATGGCTGGATAGCGTTGTATGGCACACACTACATTTACAGATGATTGATTTATATGAACATTGTACAGGTAGTGGCAGGAGGTTTTCTATGCTGTGGAGTTCTTCTACTTGAAGTTTTCTGTCAGGTTTGAAGCATTTTGCAGTGTAAAGCTTTCTTTAAAAAAATGTCTCTCTTTCTTCCCCATGAAGGTTGTGTTGCAAGGAAATATACAATGTCCAGTGGGAAGATTGAGAAAGATTATTTTTGATTAAAAATAGTAAAAAAAACAAAACAAAAAAAACAAAACAGCCATCTTAATTTCCCACATCTTCAAATGTCTTGTTTCATCCAACCCACAGCCCAAAAGACTGAAAGATATTCAATTTGTATTGATATAAAACAGCAAATCGTCACATATGAGAAGCTGGAACCAGACAGTGATTGGCATTTTTGCTTTAATCAATTTGTTGGTTAATTTTCTGTCAGCTAATTGATTAACTGACTAACAGTTTCAGCACTATTTGAATCCCTGAAGCAGCCAATGCTTACACAAACAGCTGTGTTATCCCTAACCTTCATACTCTCTATTGAATATCACTTGGTCGAGATTTTGAAATTTCCTCTATAGATCTGATTCTCAAGGCAGTTGATAAATTTTCTTGTCGAACAAGTTTAACAAAGAGGTAAACCCATACTGTAGGTGCTGACAGCTCTGTGTGAGGCTGTGTGCGGCTGTGTGCTGTACGACTTTGGTGTTCAACTGCACTGTATGTCTTGTGACATGAGATGCATGATGATATCTTATGATACTGAGATGTTCAGGCATTATTTATGCGTAAGTTGATGTCATGTGTTGCACAATGTGATCTGAAGCTGCTTATTTCACATTAACCTCTATATTTAACTGACTGTACTGTTATTTATCTGCAGTCTGCTCAGTTTGTGCTATTAGAGGTTGTGTTTCATGTTCGTCGAAGTGTCAGCCTGCTCAGCCCCACCCCCCACCCGAACCCCTGAAAGATTGGTAGGTCCTTGTAATACAGAGGCTAACAGTGGTTGCCATATGTTCGTTTATTTGTTGCGGCCACAATATCAATGATTTTCGATTTTTTTTTTACTAAGCCTATTTAAAATCATATTTGATTGCAGAGTGCCGTAGCGCATTCACGCAGCAGTTCGTCTCACTCGTCCCTCTCTCTCGCTCGCTCTCCCACATGGAACAACGCAGCACAAATCTGTCCAACACAATGCTGTCAATGTCAGAGACCCAGCTTAAAAAAGTTTTTAGTCAGCATGCAAGGAGCCTAACTAATCAGGAGAGCTACGTTAATGTTAGAATGCAGCTGGATTTTCTAACAGACTACTCTCTGAAGAGCAGAGGCATCGCCATTGACTTGCACAAAGTACACCCAACCTGCTGGACACTATACTTAGAGTGCTATAAAATTAGGATATCCAGATATAAAACACATAAGAGTATACCGGGTCAGTTGCCAGTGTTTGCTAAATATGCGGCAGCCGGTGACTGATCAAAATGAAACAATCTACAATCTTTCCGGACCACATGGGTTAGCAAGAGCAGAAAGACACTTCATCATACATAGTACTGAAATATTAAACTGTATAACAAAGACACACTTCACAAAATAAACTATTAAAGGGGGTGATTATTCAGTACTTAAGTTATCACGCATGTGAACACAAACAATGTCCACACAGGATTAGATGCAGAGAAGATGATGTACACGTCCTGACGTTTCAGCTCTTATTTTGAAAGGCCAACTGAAGACACATGACATCACATAGAAGCAATACCCCTGATTAGCGGACTAAATTTTTGGCAGTAGTCTGTGGCAAAATACTGTCAAAATGATAACAAATACAAAGCGATCCGCAAAGAGATTTGACAGTTGAATGCTGAGTACAGCACAGAATTTCAATGCTGTGAAACAGTGGATTGAAAATTACCCTCACATGCAAGCAAATCCTTCGGCATTCATTCAAAATCTGGTTTTCAAGTACTGATTCCTATTTGTGGACCATGAAGAGTTTGTTGTGGTTTTTGAATCCATCTGTAGATCATGTTTTGCTTTTACAAATTGTAAAATATATTTGTGACTCATAGTCTGTGCATTTACAATGATACTAAACTCGATTTACCCCCATAGATGTCCTCTTTTCTGATTAAAAAACATCAACACTCAGACATGACAGAGCATGTCTGCAGAGGCTTCCATGGAGGGGAGCGGCCATGATTCACCTCCCACACGCCCACATTTAACTGGATTTCCTTTAAATACCAACTGACTTCTGTGTTACATAATGTTAACCACCAGCTGACTGTCTTAGAGCCCCAACACACAGTCACTGCAGGTCTGAATACACTGGTAGTCCACATCCTCCATGTATTTATATAAAGCCTATAGTCTGCATCAATACATCATTCACAGCAGAGAAGACGTTCTGTTTGAAGCAGGCCAGTTTCTTAATTTGGTAAAGAAAAAGACATCACTGAAAGCATCATAAACAATCTAGGTCCACAAATATAACCTTGAGTTAAAACAAAGGCTCTTAAAGCTAAAGCACACAGTGATATTTTAGACAATATCGCGCTTTTGACATGATGATGCTCCCCTGCAAACAGCCTGGTCCATGAAAAAATGGTTTCCCAGTTTAATGAGCAAAAATTGGACAGACCAGCACAGAACCCTGACCTCAATCCCATCCAACACTTTTGGGATGAAGTGGAACAGCGACTGTGAGTCAGGCCGTCATCGGTGTTGGACCTCACTAATGCTCTTATGGCTGAATAGGAGCAAATCCCTGCAGCCAGGTTCCAAAGTCTCATGGAAGGCCTTCCCAGAGGCGTGGAGGTCGTTGCAGATGACAAATTAAATGGGAAGTCAATTGATTTTACACATTAAAGTCTGTTTATAGTTGTATTTAAAGCCGTCTGTGGCTCCAGAGGGAGCTGTGCAAAATGTGATAGACTGCCACAAGTGATGTCATTTGTGTCAGCGTTGTTTCGAGCTGAAGACTACATGTTTGAAAATAAAACTAATCTGTGGGTGTGGAGTTAGCCTGCTCCTCATCTCTGCTGGAGGCTAGAGACTCCAGGCTACATTAGCTACTAGCGTGACACACCGGTATCTCCAACTGTGGTTGAGTTGCATTGTGGGGAATGTAGACGCCAGGTTGGACAGGGAAGAAGAATACAAATGGATATTGTAAAGCTGGTTGTTATATCTAATCCCCACCCCCCCCACACACACACCCACCCCTATGAAGTGTGTATGCATGAGTGTGTGTAATCTAATCCAGGGTAAAACAAGGCAGCTGCACATGAGATCTCACTGTGTCACTTCAGCGACAGACAGACGTACCATGAAAGCACAAAGGAAAAAAAGAGATGCAGTGATTTTCCTCGCCCATTTTATCCTCCTGTAGCAAGATTTTTAATGGTTTCTATATTATATTACAATCACACCCCGGTCCGCAGACAGGTAAATGGAGCTAATTAGTTCCCTCGTGATTTAACTATTATAACTATTACAACTATTATAACTATAATAAAAAAGAGAGACAACAGTGAAAGATGACACTTTAAGAAGGAAGGAAGAGACAGACAGGTCAGGAGAGAAAACATTTCCCTTGGTTCACTTACAGACACAGACAAGGCTAATCAGAATTATTTTCCTTTTTTTCTATTTTTGTTTGTGTGTTTTTACCTCTGGTCCCGGTCGCCATGTCTGCCACCTTCTGAAAAGCATCCAGGAAGGCTCCGGTCACCACGAGAGTCGTCCTGAATCACAGACATACATACATATTTTAATTAAATCCATTACATACACATATTATATAAGTATGCATATTCTGATTGAATCTGGATTGATACAAAACCACTCCTCAGGCGAATCAAGTGAAATAACACATAAAATACTCCCAAGAACTTGGCAGCACATCAAATTTATTTTAAATGCTACACATTCTATATGATGCATATGCTATACAATCATGTTAATGGGAGTGCCTCCTACTTGTGCTAAATAAATAAATAAATAAATAAATAAATAAATAAAACATCTCTGGATCAGATCAAAGAAACACAGCAGGCGATACAGTAATTTACAGTCTGCTGCAGAGGACACATCATGAACAAACCTCTGCCTGGCTTTAAAAAGGAAAAATAAAGGACTTTTATTTTGGAAGAAGGGTTGGTGGAGCCACATGAGAGGCCAGTCGCCCTCAAAGGCCAGTGTTAGGAGTGCAACTGGAGACCTTCTGACACACACACACACATTATCATCATCAATGGACCTATTGTCTCTGTTCGTGTGTGTCTGTGTGTGTGTGTGTGTGTGTGTGTGTGCGTGCATTCCATTACCAGCGAAGTCCATGTTTCTGTAGCTGTGCGCACACGCGAACACACACAGTCATTACCCTGAAAACCTAACTAAGAAGATCAGATGACACTGCTGTCAATAGTTTGTGTGTCTCTGTGTGCTTGTCTGACCTCAGTGGAAATTCTTTTTCATATTAAACTCACACACATGCCGTATGCATCATCTTTTGAAAGTCAAAGTTTGCACTGTGTGTAAGGAAGAACTGAAATAACTTGACTAAATGTTAAAATAACAAACCTTGAGATGAGCCAACAATGCAACAAACCTAGCAGTAAGAACAATGAGATATCATGACACTAAAACACTTGTAACATCAGGGGAAAAAAACCAAAAAAAAAAACAGCAAGTGCTGGTACAACAAACATAAAATATAAAATTAAAGCACACTGCCGTGGTCTCATGTGTCCACAGACATGTTTGATCTGCCGTCCCATGATCCCCGGCTGCCTGAAGACTCTGGTGGCGCTGCGGGAAAACTCACGGTCCCACATTCCTCAACAAGACACTAGAAACCCCACTGGAGTCTGACAGAGGCTCTGGTTTGTCTTTGTTCAGCTGGTACATGCTGCTTTAAAGTGCAGGTACATAACTAGAGGTCAGACTGGGGCTGTTTATCCAAGTCCCCCCCATCAGGCTGCACAAGTTAAATTTCTAATCATTCCCACCCCGAGCAATAAAACTCACTCCACCTAATGCAACAAGGGAAATAAGGTGTTAAAAAGATGTGCTGCTGAAAAAGACAACTTTCTCGGATCTAAAAAATAAATAATTATGTACAAATAACTGTATCAAATGTATCCAACGACACAACTATGGTGACTGAAAAAGAAAGGCAGAATATAAACCATGGAATATGCCAACATTTTTTAAAACTCATATGAAATGTTATAGCTTCCTGCTTCTTTTCACTGTAACAGAGTTTATACCAGGTCTTTTCATTTAATTCGATCCATTATTTATTTCAAAATGTTTTTGTGTTTTTTCGCAAGGACACTTTTCATCAAAAAGTATCTGTCAATTGAAACAAACATACTACAGTCCAAAGAACTTGGGTGAAACTTTATTGTTTTTGTCTAGTGTTTTCTGGAACAAAACGCAATTGTATGGATAGTTAGTCACTCATATTTTCATATATATGATTTCATCCCCGACCTGTCCAGGGTTGGGATAGGCTCCAGCCCCCACGACCCTGTAGGATAAGCGTTTGACGATGGATGGATGGATGATTTCATCCCATGACAAAGACCAAAACCACAACAGTTGTGTCCTGTAGGGTGTCAATCCCATTGCAGCCCTCTACACTGAGGACTCCATCCTTTAGGCCACAATTATGTAAATTATGTAATTTTAATCACAAATGTTTCTGTCTGAAGCCTTAAGATTTGTCTACAGGTTACATGTGAATCATGTGATGTCCTGTTCTCGTCTCAGCCACAATAGAAGCTCTTTGACAATAAACAATTTAAACAATTTATCTGTTCTCTGGTAAAGATCTCGGTTCCCAGAGGCTGGGCTAGGAGGAATGGCCTGATGTTTAGAAAATCATCTCTCTAATAAAGGCACAAATCTTTGAGTGTTTGTGTGTGTTTTGTATTTTGATTTTGTTAAGAACCATCCACTCGACTTCACGTGGTGGGCGTGTTGCTGCAGGCCCAAGGGAATGTATGTGTATGTGCACCTGTATATCACATTCACCTCCGACATGTGTATATATATATATATATATATATATATATATATATATATATAGCCTGTGTTTGATTATTATTATTGTCAAATTCCTCATATGTGTACACATACCTGGCAATAAAGCTGATTCTCATTCTGATTAAGTGTCGTATTTGGTACAATTTGGAAATGCGAATCGTTCAGAACGAAGAAACTACAGTACAGCGTGAGCCGCTCCACTCTACAACAATGTGGGTGCGGTACGTACGCAGGGGTGGGAGCTTATATGCTCCGATGTGGTAGTGAATTGTTGAGTATCTCACCATTGTCATGTTGTTTTAGAGTGATTAGTGCTGTAGGTGAAAGCAATGTGAGACGCACATTTTGACCAAAGGGAGGCGTCACATAGGCCCCTCTTAAGGGGCACTGCACTAGTATTATTAGTGCTTATAAACACACAATTGACTTAATTATTTTTTAAACAAGTCTTGACGCATCCATGTTTTTATGTTTCATACTTAAAAGGGCATTTGATTTTATGGTGGTTCAATAACAAACAACTGTGGAGTCTCTATTGAAGCTTTATGTGTGCAAATTATCCCCAAGAGATCTTTTGAGTAGCATTAAACAGAGCGGTTTAAACAGCATGGATGTCCTATTTGTGCCTGCATCTGTGTGTGTGTGTGTGTGTGTGGCTGGCTGACTGGCAGGGCTAATAGACTGTGACTGGCTGCAGCAGGCACAGTGATGCTTATCAAAAGTAAACTGGCCTACTGGGAAACACAGCCATTATATACTGTTACTACACTGAGCCAAATACTGGGTCACTGTATGTGTGCGTGTGTTTGTGTGACAGAGAACACAGCAGCTTTCATGTAAAGTTCAGCAACAATAACCTGAATATGTTTGGCAGTGACATTTTGCAGAGTTCAGCAATAAGTCAGACACTGGCCAGCGCCCAGCAGAAAGCCCCAGGGCATGAGAACTGTGAGCTGTTTTTGTTTAAAATGTTTTTATGCTTCACGCGATTTGTTAGCAAAGACAAACTTCTCACCATTTTGCAGTAATGTTTTTTAACACAACACACACGCTCAGCAGTGTGTGAACGATAAAACTATGACCAGGATTCACACTTTTTATTTCTTTGACTTGGTGCAAATCTGATTTTTTTTCATGTCACTGATGATGGCCAAAGGCAATGAAACATGTGTCTTGACATGTAGAGTATTATTAGAGTTTAGTCAGGGGCGGCTGCCCTCCAGGTGAAAATGCAAAACTTATAATGTTGAGTCAGAGCTGACTTGGAAATATTCTTAGTCAGGTACAGCCAGTGGGATCAGTTAGAGAAACAATTATTACCCATCGAGATTAAGTGTGTGTGTTTTTTACCTGAGCTGTGACTGTAGCTTGGCTCCTTTGGTTACAAAGTCCTCCCACGTAGGATAACTGGCCTGGAGCAAACATAGAGAACATCAATGACATTAAGCCTCAGACAGCATTTCACAAGTCTGACCAACCACAACAGAGTTTTAACTGAGATATTAAACCCAAAGCTGTAACAATGTGTATTTCATACCAATAATCCTAAAGAGCTTATGACCTTAATGAGGGCGAGAGAGCTATTATTAAAGTATTAGTACTGAACTTGTCAGGTATTTCTCTGTGCACAACGGCAATGTTTGGATACAATGCTAACTAAACTGAACTGCCAGAGGAACAATAAATAGAAATGTGTTATTGTAATGTTATTTTAATTTACGCAGTTCACTCAACTGAAAATTTATTTTACAAAAAGGGGAATAATGATATAGAGAGTCAAAATTACATATTTTTGATTAATTTATCATAACATTTTACTATTTACTCCTCAGTTCAGGTGGTGAGGAGAAATCATTTCAGGAAAGATTAGCCACGGGGGTCAAACATCAAGTTTTCTGTCAGCTAATCGACCAATTGACTGATTTCTGCTCTATCTTTCATCTTTGTGTTAATTATCAATGTAAAGGCCTGTTTTGGAACTGGAAAAAAAACAAAACACTAGCACCAGCTAACGTCTCTCAACTCGTCTACTGGCAATGTTAAGGAGTCAATCACCTATTTTTAGTGACTTTACTCCTGTTTAAAATACCCGCATATAAGTGCTAGTTTTAGTGCATAAAGGATATAAGATTCCTTTTACATTTTCCAACAACAGCATCAGTGAACAGCGTAAAACCATACAACAGCTGACTGTGTTATTTTTGGCTTCTCTGGGTTTCACGAGGACAGATGCTGGGGCTCTCCGGCCGGCCACAAACATATAGAAAGAAGCAGCACCAAATACAAGCAAACCAATGCCGCTGTCATGCAGCTGCAACCGATTCTCCGTGAAACTGCAGTTTTTTCTCTGAGCTCATCTCAACGTTCAGTTTTATTACCACTGAGCCACAAATCCTGTTCAAACACCACAGTGGCATAAACATTTTAAATTCAGACATAAAAAACAAACACCAGAATGAAAAAGCCAGAAATTAAAGAAGCCAACATTTATTTTTTTTAAAACTGCAAATAGTCACAATTGAGAAGCTGGAACCAAGTAATCTGAAATTTTGCTCAATCAACTAATCCTATAAACTAAATCTCCTCACATTGATAAAGGCAGTAGATGGAAACAGTTTAAAAGAAATAGAAGACGTAAATATCAAGAATAATAAAGAATCTGCATGTATGTCACTCTTTTATATCACTGAAAGGTGTTCAAAGTTTCTACATAAGGAAAATTGTTGTGTTTATTTCTTCTGCAGAGATAAAAATATCTTCCCGGGGTTTAATGCTTCCTGTTGAGGGTAAAAACGGGTTCTATGTCAGCATTTTGTAACAGCAGCTGATTGATTATGTAATCTAAGGTTGGTTCATGCAGCAGCTCTGACCTTGGGTTACATCTGTGACCAACAGCTGCTGGTGCGGTGTTCTGGTTATTCAATTAAAAATGCAGGAAAGTCCTGCGGGAATGGAGGGCTGAATCCCACTTTCTGTCATTCTTTATTTTCACAAACCCCGTGACCCTGTCTGTCCTCTGTATCTGCTGTCCACCGGAGAGGGGATAATAACGATTTAACCCCTAACACCAACATTAGCCTCTTAGCTCCACACCGCTGAAGCAGTTAGCCAGGCATGAGCACGGCATGGGGCTGACAGGTTTACTAGCTGCAGGGGCTCGGCACTGCCTGATGAAATACTGCGGGTGAACGGCTGAATGCCTCTGGTGAAAATCTAAAAGAGAACCTGGGATAAATAGGAGAGGAAGGAAATGAATACAAATGCATAGCATTCCAATAACTTAATTGATCCCAGCGGGGACAAAGTAGGTTCTGGCTGGAACTAAATTTACACGGGGACTTAGAGGCATGAGCTCACAAGTAAAACTTAAGAAGAAGTACATTTAGGGTAAGCTGAACTTAGAAACCATTTTATAGCATTTGTACGGAAAGCATTGTTTTTGGAGAGGAAACCATTAGTGGTTATTGAACTGCAGATATTGAGTGATTGATGGTAAAGTTCAGGCTGTAAGTCATTTCTAGATAGGATAATAGAGTGTTTTCAATTTAAGGCATTCATAATATATTGTAATCTTTCCAAAACCTCATTTCATGCAGGGGGGTTTAGCCATATTAATGGTTCTGAAAATCCATGTGTGGAAAACTGACTATATATCAGCCTGGACTTGTATGGAGTCAAATCTCTTGTACCTCTTGTGCTCTCCAACTGGCATCTTATATGCATGTACATTTTTGTCTGCTTATTCGTTATATGTCAGAAGGAGAGTAGGGACTTCTGGCAACTTTACCCACTTCCATGGTGCATAAAAAAGGTAAAAGGTCAAATTATAATAATAATAAATAAGAAACTTTGATTTAACAAGTCCACTATAAATAAAGTACTTCACACAGAGAGGGAGATGGTTTGAAAAACACAGTGAATAATACATGAAGGGTAGAACAGAACATTAGAATAGAATAATAAATAATAAAATATAACATTAAATTACACAGGATATAAGAAGAGATAAAATGAGAATGAAAACTATAAAGTACACAAGCAGCTCAGATAAAATCAGGAAATGCTTTCGTATAAAAGTGTGTTTTTAGATAAGACTAAAAGGAAGACACCGGCTCTGACAGCCTAATTTCCGCAAGCAGGTTGTTTCAGAGCCTTGGGCCCTGACAGCAAAAGCTCTGTCCCTTTTAGTTTTAAACAGGAAACCCCTGCCCGGAGATCTCACAGTGAGCAAGGTTCGTAAGGAGTTCAAAGATCGAAAATATAATCTGGAGCCAGGTCATGGAGAACCTTAAAAGTAATCAATAAGATCTTAAAATCAATCCTATAACAAGCAGGCAGCCAATGTTAAGAGGTTAAAACAGGGTTAACATGATCGCAATTCTTGGTTCTAGTTAAAAGCCTGTAGACATTTCAAGGTTTTTTTGTTGCAATAATCTACACGTGAACTAGAGTATGTACAACAATTTCTGCATCTCCAACATTCAGAATAGTTTTATTAATACTAGATCTAATGTTTGCAATATTTCTGAGGTGTTAAAAACACACGACTGGATAAGCTTGGTGATTTGTTGCCCAAAGAGGTAGGTCAAAACTCCAGCAACACTTAAAGTGTAATTTATACTTCTGCGTCGAATCGACGGCATAGGTGGTGACGGCATAGGCTACAGGGCTACACAGAGGCTGCGCAGTTGCCTGACGTGCACCTCCTTAAAAATGTAACTACACGCTGAGTCAACGCGGACGGTAAGCACTATGATTAGTCGGCTGGGTTCGCAATGCCCCTGAGCTGACCGGAAGTGCCCCGTGCTTTGTAGTAACTTTTACCAACGGCCAAAACAGCGGCTGTAACACAGTGGATCAAGACAACCCGGGCAAAATGACTCATTTTCAGGATGAGAATGTCATTCTTTCGGTCAACAATATTTGAAAAGTCTATACCACCCGCACGTATACAGTTTTACCCCCATTCACGTTAGCAGAGCACTAAACCGAAAGTTAACCTTCTTGGCTGGCAAAAATCAACACAGTGGATGCTGCTGACTAGCGTTTTGGGGGTGTAATGCAGAATGACGGCTACACCGACGCACAAGTAAAAATGCCTGGCTACGTGCGTGGACCCTACGCAGGAGAATAAATCAAGCTTAAGTAGTAGTATAAAGAACAACTTAAATGCTACAAGCCTATTCGTTTTAGTCTGACAATGAAGTTCTGTTTATTACAAGTATTGCTGGAGTTTGTGTTTGGCGATCTTAGCATTTGCACAACATAAATTCACAAGTGTAAGCTGGTCATGAGTTGTCTGTTAGCATCATGCAGGAGCGTTCTGATTTCCCAATATGTTAAAGTGACAATGGACTATCTAAGAAATGTACTTGAGCAGTCACTGAAAGTCACCCTGGGCAGGAGTGTAAAGCGACACACCAAGAACATACACTACAAAACGCCTGCTGCTTATACTTCAGTGAGTGCAGTTCTTGGAAAGTCCTCCTTGTTCCCTCGGCACTTCTCGCCTAAACCTTAAATTCTGTCCGGATTTGTTGTGACTGCCAGGAATCTCACAGTCAGTCGCAGACAAAATATTCCAGCAGTGGTTTTAGCAGAAACACCACAGACAGACGGAGTCTGAGAGTCCACTGCAGCTTGATACTACGAGCTTTAGAGCGGTGGTTGCTAAATTGGGGTCCTGGGGCCCACAAGGGTCACTGATGGTGTCCAGAGGGTTAAGACAGCTGCCAACAGAACAGCCGTCCTTTCTCAGAAGAAGAAATTGTAACAAAAGGTAGTGACTAGACATTTGGGTCTTTGATTTTGTGTTGGATTTGATCTGATTTATTTGCAAGTTTTAGTCACAATTCACTAATAACTAGTGCTGGGCAATTATTAAACATTTTAATTGCGATTAATCGCATAATTTTCTACAATTAATCACATAGTGGATGTGTCACAGCGGGAGTCAAACCCGGGTCTCTTACACCAAAGGCTAGAGTCTTATCAACTGTTCCATCGCCATGCCAAAAGATCAGTCATTTGATCCTTACAGATGATTAACTGACGACAACGTTGATAAATTGAAGCATCGTTTTAATACCAAAGATTTCTTATATAATTTCCCAGGTTCTCAAACGTAAATATTGGTTGTTTTGTTGAGATTGAGAACTTGATCTCTCTTTTGTAGAAATTTAACAACCAGTTTGGTATCTGCCTAGAACTCTTAAGATGAGTGAAAATGGTGCACATGCTCCACTAACACTGACACAGTAAACTCTATTCACAGAGCCTGAGCTCTCCATGTATAGAAGATATACAGAGCTGTTATCCTATCTGCTTAGTCAACCAGACGGCATGACCAGGTATACGATTACTTATAGTCTGTGTGTGTGTAGTCACCTGCCATCAGCGTCTAATCCTACAATGATAATCCTGACTTGCTCTACTGACCGACAGAAAGATAAAAGACCGAGACAGAGCGCTGAGGAGGGATTGGCGTGACATCTCAGGAAAGTGAGAATAACGCCCTGTTGACCTTTCTGGAGTTCCGACTGGCTATAGAAAGACCTTATTTAGTCACTCCGTCAACTTGTCAGTCAGCCACTGAGCGGGTAATACATCATTTAATCAGTCAGTCAGTCAGCTGAAAAGGCAGTAACACTGTTGTGGTTGGAGGTTTAAATATCAGTGGAGTTGGGCTGCAGCTAATAATTTTTATTATCACTGTAACTGACAAGCATTTTCTTGATTAACCCAATGTCTCACATACATTCATTTGTGGCGGACCGCAACGATATCAACGGTAATCGCCACATATTGTTTTTCAATGTTTTTTTCTTTACTATTTAAAATGGGTAAAACTGCATTTGACTGTAGAGATTTCACTCAGCACCTCCTCTTGCTCGCTTGCTCTCTCACAAACACACTGACAAGGAAGCTCCTCCTCTTGCTTGCTCGCTCTCTCTCTCTCTCTCTCTCACACACAAACACACTGCCAACACCTGTCTGTCATAGCTCCTCCTCCTTGCGCAATCTCAATGAAAACATTATCTTGTGCTGGAGGAAGGATTATTGCCGATCATGAACACCGCTGCACAAATTAAACTAACGTATTCAAGTTAACTCTGATAAGTTAGTCTATCTGTTCTTCACACAACGCTGTCAATCTTGGAAACAACTTTTGACAGGTTATTAGCAAGCATGACCAGAGCATAGCTAACAAGGATTGCTGTGTTAACGCAGCTTGGCTGTCACAATTAGCAAGCTGTACATAGCGGCTAGTCAATATTGTGGCTGTGTTCAGGAATACACCGATCCGATACTGATATTGCCGGCTCAATTAGCTGGATTGGGTATCTATGATAATGAGGCTGATTGATGGGGCCAATCTATTCAATTCAATTATGAGCATGCAAGCCGGTAGACATGAACATTTTGCTAAGAGTGCTAACATAGCATAGAGGAAGCTAAACTCAAGGGGTCAACAGTTTGGAGGCATTTCATGCTTCTACACTAACAAGTTTGACAGCTACCTGCAATATTTGCCAAGCAAATGTATCAGTATCTGAAAAAGTCGGATCAGTACATCCCTAACTGTGGTCGTGATATTTAGTGCGTGAATGCGTGTGTACTCTGCAGCTTTCTATCTTAACTTTACATGTGCAGCCATGCATTCAGCAGACTGCTAAGTACCTGCTGCTTCTGTATGAGTGTTTGTTTGTTTGTTTGTTTATCTTCCAGATAAATCAGATAACAGTTCGGCAAGGTGTGGGTATTATCGAGAGAGCCAAAGCGTTTTTCAGGGGAAACTGGTTCAAAGCACAAATTCAAATGAACCGGTTTTAGAGCTTCACCCCAGGAAAGTTGAGAGTGTAAAGCAGGGGTATTCAATTAGAACTCCAATTCCAACGGACTGACAAATCAAATACTACTTCAAGAATATTTTCACATCAAACTGGAGGGATGATAACTACTCGAATAATAAATTCTAAATTTAAGCAAACTAAAATAAAGTGTTTAATTTTTAGAAAAAAATTAATAAAAAGTGATGAAGTGTAGTCTTAACCAATTTTATAATAAACACTCAACACATCTTAACAACTGAACAGCTGTAATAGCTCCACTTCTCTTTCATTCGCTCTTATAGAGCTACCACTTTCCTACTTTCTCTTGTTCAGTGAGAAATGTGAGCTCTAGTTTGTCCTGCCAGCTAGGATTGGAGACCTATGAGAGATTCTGGTTCTGAACTGCCCTTTGTACATGGAAGAATCTGTACAATCATTATTAGAAGCCATGTGAAATCTCTTTTCCCTTTCGTCTCCTCAATTCGTGTGTGTTTCCAAAATGTCTCTGGTGAATCTCGCGGACTGGACTCGCAAGCATCGGAATGCACAGATTTGATTAGCTTAGCAGCGTCACATGAGACGATTAGAGCACATGCGATTGGTCTGTGAGTTTCCTGGGCTGCTAAACCAGTACAGTAAATGCTAGGCAGTTTAAAAATAGAAACGCTCCCTCACGAGTTAGTAAGTCTCAATAATAAAATCGGTGTATCCAGATCCGGACCGCGTTCTGCCTGTTAGTGACCTCTGGTGTAAAGGCTGGAACATGCTTCTCTGTCTGTACATTAGCAAACGCATGGATGTCGTTCAGAGACAATAGCGATTATATTTGTACGACTTGAGTTTAACATGTTCAAGCGATGTTGAGATTTGGGAGAGGTGTGTGTTGTGTGTGTGTCAGCTCCTCTAAGCATCTCTGTAGCATGTGTGACATAATTCCTACATTACTCAAATACCACTTTCACTGTGTGGCAGCCAAACTGATAAGAATACGCTGGGACTAAAAATGCTGGTGCGTTTTAAATGTTCACTTCCTCCTTAGAAACAAAGCAAATCTCCTTTGCTTTGTCCTTTGTGTAAACCATCTCTTTGAAAATTAAAAATAAAAAAGCTCTCATGTCATTAGAGGTTAACTCTGAGTCTGTTTTAAATGCAGCTTACAGAAATCTGTTCGAGCGGAAACAGGCTGACATCCACGGGGTTGACTGAGAAACTGACCCTGTAGGCTGTTCAGAAAACCATTTCCATCTACCACTACTGACTAACTGGTTGCAGGAGCGGAAACATCCTAGTTTGTGGTGTATGTGAAAGCGCAGAAAGCATTTACCGAAAAGAATGCGACAGTGCAGATTCCTATGAAACCAGTTTGAAAGTGTAACCTGGCAATTTCACAGTACAGAGGATTACTTAAAAGCTATCACTTTTGTTTTACCTTCCATTTATTAAAACCCAACAATGTTTAGGCTTTGAGTATCCACATCTGTATCTAATTGGCATGTTAATCTTTATTGTCCTAACTGTCAAGAAATTCAAAGGAAAGATCATAAACAACATGTTTGTACCTCTCAATACTTTATGACTTCACTACTCTTTCTGTGGCTCCCAGCCCAGAGCCTATTGGTTCCTACTGAAAACATAAATCTTTAATCTTTAACAGCTTGCAAATAAATAGTTTCATTTCTACAAACGGCTCAGAGTATACACCGACTATATCACCCAAAATACATATTTTAAAAAATAAATAAATAAATAAAACATTTCGTCTACTACCCTAGTAATTATATTTCAGACCAACAGTCGCTGTGCAACTGTTCTGAAGCAACAGAGGGTGAGAAACGTTTGGACTGTTCAAACAGCAGGTCGATGGTTTGTTTAATGCTGTGTTTGAGCAACACTGGTTGACTCAGAGAGAGAGACAAAAAGAGGGTAGAGAGAGAAAGAGGAGAAAGCAGACAGGTAGGGTGCGTCAACATCAGGTTAATGGTTTGTTCAGTGAGTCCTATAGGTTCAACACAGTCGACTGCCTGGTCCTTTATCTGTGAAACAATTAGGTTTTCATTAAGTGAGACAAACAGACAGGAGAACATTGACTTTTAATTCCTCTTATCATTCTTACATAACTCACAGTCATTTCTTTAATAGCAACGGCAGGCAGATCACTCCCCTCTGCTTTGCTGTTGCTCTCTCTCTGTTTCATCATGGTGTACTGGGTCGCCATGCACTGCTCTATTCTCTTTTTAAATTACTGAAGTTCACAAAGTTTGGTATATTTGAAAGTCAGCTCTTAGATGACAGGCTCAATCACTTATTTTCCAGATTTTAAAAAAACTGGTGAAAACTATAGCCCTGGAGCCTGCAGCGAGGCTCCCTCAGTCTCTCTACAGCAGCAGCCGTCTTATGGCCAAACGGTTTGCACCACACTGACTAAGGCATGGCTGTCCGTCTCTCTACACCATCAGGACGACAGGTTAGTACCAGAACAACGGACATAAAGCACCACCAGAAAATTCCTCACAACTTCTCACACCAAACAACCATGAGGCTAGAAGATAGCCAGACTTTGTGGAGCTGCATCATGATAACCTAAACACATAATTATCTATGAGTCTGTCACATGCATGTGTACTTACAGTCACTCTTTCAGTCTCCAAATTCAACTAATTTTACTCAGAGGAAAGGGGTCAGATAGTGGAAGCTTTGAATGCCCTAGTCGAGGACAAGTGGCTATTGTTACAACAACGGGTCTTCTTTAAGAATTGTGAGCAGAATGTTTAAGCTAGTATTTTAAGAATTTCTGTGGTATTTCATGCTGCTTTTTTTCCTATGAGAGCTGACAGAGATGACAAAAAATGAGGGAAGAGAGAGTCCCCAGAAAGACTCCCCATGGTAGGGCTGGACAATAATACAATAACAATAATTATCGCAATACAATTTTTCTCAATAACAAACGTTCAATAAATTGTCAATAAATGTTTGACTGTATTCACTTGAATCATACACAAATTTGGACTCGAGTCTTTTATAAGATGTTTATTTTGTTGAGGAAAAAGGACTGAAAAAGGCTTTTACTTAATTTTCCTCGTGCATATTTGTTGACAAAGATTTTATCATAATATTTTTTGAATGTTCTACTTCAGATTTGTGAAGTAATCCACTCAAGTGTTTGTCATGTTCTGACCATGAAGGAGATTTTAAACCACAATTAACCATCAGGTTTCTTCAACTTTCCCTCAGGAGCAAAAAATCAGCCTTTAAACTTGAAGGAAATATTAATTTGATACTTATCCAGCCCTACCGCAGGGGATTCTGCTTTTCACTGTCAGTGACTTAAACCCCTAAGACATCAGCATCACCTCTGCAGTTAGTATTTTTCTGCTTTTGATGACACTGGATTTGCTTTGTCTTAAATTATTACACATCAGAAACACATCACAAAAAAGTTGCGGTTTTAATAAATGACTGAAAAATGGGCTGAGAAGCTGCTAAAAGTCCCAAATGTTCCCGTCCTAAGGACGCACATCTCAACCCACAGCTCAGAGAAGTCTGTTTCTGCACTCTCGTCAGTTTCGGGTACGAGATTATGGAGACAGACAACTAAGAATCTTTGATGTGCTCATCAATTTGGGACTGTGCACCTACAATATCGTCTTGGCGGTTGATTACAAGCCACTCTTCAATTCTTCCCAGTAGAGCTTTAACACTTATCAATTAGCTGTCAACTATTAAATTAATTGCAAACTATTTTGATTGGCGATAACCACAAATTCTCTGATTCCAGCTTCTTAAATGTTAAACTTTTCTGGCTTATTTACTCCTCTACGGTGAACTGAATATATTTTACTTTCAGACAAAACAAGACATTTTATAGACCAAGCGACTAATGGATTACCAGCCCTATTTCCCACATGGGTCTGTGGGAGGAATCTGACTGAATCTGATGCCAGTGAATGTTTATGAATATGGAGATTTTAGAAGTTTTATGTCTAAATCATACTCAGAAACTGTTTTAACCAGACCAAGAGTCAGTTTTTTCTGTTTTCCCTTTTCTCCTGTTGTCTTCCCTATTGTTTGTCGTTTTGCCCGAGTTTTGCTGCGGGTTCCTGGTTATGTGGAGAAGAGGAAGGTAACGGCTGATCTCCATGTGACTTTTTTTCTTTCTGTGCATCTGTTCAGGATCAAAATCGCTGCCACTAAACTTCTGCAGAATCATCAAAATCTGCCAAATCCATTTTTTTTTAAACTGCAGTGTTAATTCTATATTTAATGAAACTTAACCCCTAATGGATTACTTTCAGACTGATAAAATGTTCAAATAAAGTATCAAAAAATATAAAACACTTAGAAAAGTTATACATTAGATGTTCATTCCAAACATTCAAGTATGTAAGAAAAATTTCCAAACTTTCATTGATTAAAAAGTTGCCTTTTAAAACCACAAACAAACAATTATTTTAATTTTAAAACATCAGTTCATAAAACCTCCAACCTCAGTGCTCAAAAGGTGATGCCTACTGAGTGTAGCTCCATCACTGGGGTGTGATGTCGGTGTGTTTGTGTGCGTTATAAATCCACACCCTCTAATGAACTGCAGTCATCCATAATGCCTCATCACCTCCATCTCTCTCTACCTGTTGACTCATGTTCATCCACCCCTCCGCCTTCCTACCCAACTCTCCATGCACAGTTCAGGTCTCTGGCTGCGTCTCAGTTAATGAGCTGGATCCCCCCACAGTCTGCATATCTGGACTGAACATGTCAGGATGGATCTGTACGATCTAAAGGCAGCCTTCTTTAGCTGTATTTGAAGGGCGTAACTGATGTTTGCAGACATTAGTATGCCATAATCCACTGAGATCCCAAGTCCTGATCTCTTTACTACAGATAAAACTTTACTATACATATTCCAAGATAAATGATTATCTTAAACGATTTATTTGTTCTGTGCATTTAAAAACAACTCCCATTAAGCTTATCCATCTCAACAGTGTGCGTGTTACACGTCATCCTAACTGTTATCCATCATATCACCCAAGCCCTCTTCTAACGTCGTCCTTCTGGTTGTAATCTTTGCTCTCTAAAAGCATCTATGTGATTGGTCTTCCCTGTCCACTCTCATAGCTCGCCACTCGTCGGGCCCCAGTTCGTCGACCTTGAAACCTTTAATCTACGAGGGACTTGTGGTAAAGAGTGTTTTTGTGAATTCTGCTGAACACAGAAATATTGAATGAACAACATCACATCGTTCTTTGTTTAATCCCTGTCTGTACAAACAGAGTGAATCACACGACATTTTGTTGGGTAAGGTTATGAATGTTTACTCGTTTTTGTAATCATTAAAAACATCAAGGTCATTTTAAATAAGGGGGTTCACTTGATATTATAGACATAAAAGTCCCACATCATTGTTTTCTTTTTTCCCCCTCTGCATCCTTTCATTCTCACTTATGTTCTTCCTTCTGTCCTGTAATTCCTTATTGCCTTTCACACATCATCACCTCTCGCTTTCATACCTCTGCTAGCATAACAATCACAAATGACATAACTTTAAGTGTGTATGGCTTCAACAGGTGGCATTTTATGCATGGTATCGAATATAGTACTCTATTGGTATCGGTTTTACTTTAAGGGTACTGGTTTTGGTACTGGTATCGTAAATTTTTAAATGATACCCAGCCCTACCTGACACACACATCATGGCTGGATAGTTTTGTGCGGCTCGTCCATATAACAGACTTCTGTCTTTAATATGAGCTCCTCGTTTTTTGCTTGCATGGTCTGAGCCCTCATGTTCAGTATTAACCAGTTCTGAGTAAACTTCACTCTCCTTCACGTTTGTTTATTTTGAATGCAAATTTCTTCCCTGCAACACCAGAACAAAAGAATGTACCACCGTGAAGTTAGTGACTTAAAAACTAACATCCCCGCGGTGCAAAGTGTTGTTCACTGGTGAAGTGCTGAATTTGCGACACAGAATTCAGTGTGTGTCCACGCCTATATTCACCTGAGGCTGCCTATTTTCCTGTCAGCAGTGAGACTTCCTTGAAATCAACCGCTCACACACAGATGCGCGCGGCACACACAAAACACACCTCTAACTATCAGGAACTATAAAGTTTAATATCGGTAATGTCTTGATAACATCACATTGTGGGCTGTAGATGTAGGGTGTGCTTTTGTGTATGTGTGTTTAATGTTTGTACACAGTTTATTAGGTCAAAACAACTCGTGTGCAAGAAAGGCCTGTGTCCGTACACACAGTTATCATACATAGACATGACTGATTATTAAACAGTAATGCAGACAATAATTGTTTACTATAGTGTGTGTGTGTCCATGTAGAAACTTAACACGTCTGCAGCTCGTAGCCGAAAGCCATTTGCTATTCCACACACGCACGTTGTCTAAGTTCACCTTCAGTACAGGACGGATAACGCGTACGCACACAAATGCATAAACACATAACCACACACACCCACATTTCCACTTAATACGGAAGGAGGGTGAGTTACAACTACAAGTGGAGAGGAAAGGGAAGAAAATATATATAATTGGAGAGGGGGGAAGGAGAAAAATGAAAAAGAAGAAAAGACAGACAACAGGGAGAAAAGATGAGGGTGAAAGAGTGAAAGCGAAGTGACGTATTGAGCATGTCAGGATGGAGGGATGGATGAGAGCAGAGATGCCGGAGTGTGGAAGGTCGATAGCTCATAATGCCACTCCTGATATAGCTGAGACAGAAATCAATAAGCTGTCTGTGTCTCTCCCCGGCAGAACTTTAAGGTCTCATGAAGCTGCTGCAGGACTGGGGTTTTCTTCTGAGCTGTGACGTGTTTCTTATATCAAACAAGAAGTTCGAACAGGATGTAATAAGGCCGGGAGAGAAGATCTAACTTTGCAGACAGACTAAACATTTTCAAAATGCCTGACTGAAATTCTTAATCGATTAACAAATCTTAAAAAAAATGATTATTTAAATATTAATTGATAACGTAATGTTGGCGAAACCATCCAGAGATCATGTATAGAAAAAAAATGATGCATCAAGATGCCTCTCTCAATCGTAATCAAATCGATAAGGCTGTTATCCATATTTATAAATCATGGGTTATCCTATAGAGAAAGGACCTCCAGTACCATCTGCTTCAATTAAGTAGAGCACAGACGTCCAATTTACACTTCAAGACAGAGTAGAAAGAGTCAGATATGCTGCTAGAAAAAAATTTAAAGCTGCATCAAGCAGCATATGGGGGCTGTCAGTGGAAGATCAGTGGAAGGACACGATCAGTAATCAAGTAATAACCTATTTAACAGGGGTTAATATAAATGTACAAGTATATAGCAACAACATATTCATTGTGAATTGTGCCCATTACTAAATGCACATACATTGCCTACATTTGAACATTTCTATATGCAAATTTGGTTTGATACATCAAATTCACTGATGTTGATTCCATTTTTAATATTTTCTTATTGAGTTCTTAAATTGTATTCATTCACCACATGATGACTCTTTGAGATGACAAAATCTGCTTTAATTGTAAGACACAAAATTCAGAAAAATGAAAATGGAAAACGAGGAATTTGGCAAAAATTAAAAAAAGTTTTCATAGGGCCCTGCTATTTCATCAGTTTGTGTTTCTTGACAAAATGACCTTTTGTGCAGTTAATATAATAACTCGATTCTTATAATATAGACAACAAAACCAAATGGATTTTTTCCTAGGATGTAACCTAACAGATGCTGTAGGGTAAACCAAGCCTGCGCTCAAGGCTGTGGGAGCGCGTCTGTTTTTCACCCTGTTTTGACCTTACATCTACACAGAGCCAACATTTTCTCACCCAAATACTGAGCTTCTGAAACACAGTCTAAAAACAGGATGAATCCAGATCTACAGTGATGCGATCCTTTTCAGACAGTCGGGCTTTGAGGAAAAACTGTCGCTTTGAGGGACATTTTCAAGGTTAACTTTACTATCCCATCACCTCCATTACTGTCTTTAAAGCCAATCACATTTCATGATCATAAAATGGTTATTTAATGGATGTCTCTTAGCACAGCAGTGCAGGAACTGCTCCAATCAAATCACGGTTTTGGTGACAAAACACGAACATCTGTAAATGAGAACTAAATCTTTTCTGTTTAGCTAGTTTAGTTAATTTAGTTGGTTTAGTTGTTTAGTTTTTCTGTCTGAAAACACAGGTAGGAGATGAACAGTTCTGTCGTCGTTCAATGACTGCAAGAGGAAGATCCATTTTCCCATTTTTCCAGGTGTTCAGTGTGGCGATACATCACTTTCACGCGCAAACATTTCATGATTTAGCTGGTTTAGTGTGTTTATGAAGCTTTGACGCTGGATGATCGCTTTCTCATACACACAGAAACTTCTTGCACCTCTGATGAGATTCCAGTTTTGGTCGAGATTCAACCAATAGCTGAAAAAAAATATATAGTGAGCCGTACATTGTCACATAATCTGAAACCTATTCATCTTGCTTACTGTTTCTACACCGGCTGTGGAGACAAAACATTCATCTGCACAATGGAGAGAAAACAGCACGCAACACATTTTTCAGACAAAGCAATAATGAAAGATTGTGTTTACTGTGTCAGTGGTATTAAGCGCACTCCACATCTGATGTGCATAAAGTAATATCTTGTTCTGATTAGGGCTGTGTAGGGTTTCAAATGCCTGAAGAATCATGTCAATAATGACACAACCAAATTGATATTGTTTTTTGATATCTTACTTTGCTGATTATTAACATGTTTTTCTGCATTTTTTCAGTTAACATGAGCCAAATTTAATATATATTTTAAATCAGGTGATATCTGATCAATGAATATAACTAACTAATGGGACGGAGGATTTTGGCGGCCAACTTTCAGGCCGGCATACTCGGTTTTCAACACTTGCAATACAACAATCCCAAAATATTCTGCTTTCCTTTAAATACCTGCTTGGTTAATTAAAAAATGACCTATAATTTGCAACCAGCTTCTGTGCATTCACGTCTACTCACTGACTCAAAGTGTGAGCTCTTCACAGGCGTGTTACGATGCCCTGAGGAGAGATTTATCTGAACAGCAACTCTCTACTTAATTAGACATGACTTCTGTGTGCGTGTGGGGCAGATGGCAGGAGTGCCCCCGTTGGTGCAGTGCCATGTTGGTGAAATACCAGGATATGATATCACAAGCTCTGATTCACGCACACAATCCACCAAATCCATCCCTCTTCCTCGTTATCTCACAGCAGAAGTGACTCATGTGTACTCCTCACTGTTCTCACCACAGGATGTCTGCAAGTTCCATCACGTTACATCCAAAATGCTTTAATTTCATAATAGCAAGAACTGACCAAACCCGTGGCCTCTCTGGTGATGAACGGCCCCCTCACAACAGCAACCTTCCCCTCTCTTAAAGACAGGATGAAGATAAAAATTCGGAAACGTCTCCGTCTAAAAATGTGGTGGCTGCTGTTGAAAAACAAGACATCTAATCTTAAAGGATTGGCAGCTGTGTACACGGCAGGGCTTCAATGCTTTCTGTGAGTCATCCGAACATTACTGTTACACAATAACCCTGTATTTCTGAAGGCTGAACCATCATCTGTGGTTTGATAAGTCACAATTATTTCCACATAACAAGACACTGGGCCTGATGCAAGAACCACTTTGGCAACCAGATTTGTTCTTAAAATGCACAAGCTAGTGATTTAAGAGAATCTGTGGCATCCACAAATACAATTTTCTTTTAGGTATGAATGAAATTCAAGAGCGGTCCCGACCTTTTGTACGAGTCATGTAAATACAGCCTGCCTTTCACCACTGGGGAAAAGCCTTTAGAATCATAATGCCTTAAAACTCCAGTGTGGAATATTTATAAAAGGATCTATTGACAGAAATGCAATATAATATACATAACTATGTTCAGTGGTGTATAAAAGCCCTTACATGATGAACTGTTATGTTTTTATTCCCTTAAAATGAGCCATTTCTATCTATATAACCTCATGGTCAACTATGGCCGTTGCCATGTTGCCCACGCTACGTTTCTACAGTAGTCCAAACGGAAAACCGGCGCCACAGAGTGTGTTTCACCACAATGTTGAATACATACGAAGAAGAAGAACAACAAGCAACGTTAGTAGTCCTCTAGTTTATTAGAAGTACGAAAAGAATCTGGACAAACGGAGGACCACATGCATTATTTAGCACATGAGACAACAAAGCCTTCCAGCCACCATAGCTTCTCCTGTGTGCTTAGAAAGGAAGGGGTGAGCGGTGACTGATGGTGCAAAATCACCCATTGCATATACATATTTTGCAAACATGTAATTTGTAAAATTACAAAGGATAGTTTACTGTCCATGTAGAGTTAACTAGATGTCTGCGTGTTGTCGCAGTCGGAAGAACGACTTCGCAACTCGGGAAGTGGGACCATCCGAGGATCACGTAAATGCACAGCGAACCACCGGTTGCAATTTGCAACTCTCACTGCCACATGCAACTAAAACTTACACACTTAACCTTTAATCTGAATGAATTTTTAAAAGTAACTTTAGCATTTAACTGAAAGCATGATTGATTTTTGAGTTGAAGGCTATCAAAAGTAAGCCGCAATCCTCAGCTGTAAATGTATACACGTGCGTTTGTTGCGATGAAATCTGTATCTGTAGAAGCTTCAAGTACTAAAATCGTTGTTTGCTGCAGCCCTACAGACAACGCATCATTGATACTCTCTTATCTTCAGCTAGACGTTTCACAGTTTTGATCAAAGATGACGATGCAGTTGAGAGTCCACAGAAATGAATGTTTTAGTAAAAGTACTGTATGTGGAAGTACATCGGATTTATTGTTTTGTTTTTGACTGTGGTTTTCAATTTGGTATCAAGAATTGAAGAATTTCACTGGTATTAGTATTGACTAGTAAATCTGTGGTATCAGTACATCTCTACTACTGACACTATTACACTTATCTTTTTGTTTGCTGACTTCCAACAGCAGGACTTGAAACCCGGCGGTTTGAAAGTGTTTTGTTTTGTTTGTTTTTTTACATTTGGTCACTTTTCTGTGAATGAAACTTTCCTACAAACTAGGACTAACGATTAATTGCATTCTAATCGCGATATTACTCTGGTCGTATGATAGATGAGAAAGCGAGTTTGCTGGCCTTAATTGCTGAAGTTGACACTACAGAAACTTTAGTGTCACACAGGGAATGAAAGTAGGACCTGCCACTGCGGGTAACGTGGTGGTGGTGGCAGGTGAAATCGTCGGGCTATCTGCCGCTTTGACAGACAGGACAAATGCACAACAGAAAGGCGCGTGTAATAAGGGAAGCGTATTTTGACAATCAACGTCTGCGTCACACACACAGCCACCAGTCAGCTCAGTAAATATCTGTGAAACGGCGTTTCAAACTAAACGCACAAGTCCGAAAGAGGCCCAGTCTTTCCTGAGTTACAACCGGTGCCGCTCACCAGCATCGGAGAGGAACTGCAGCGGAGAGGAACTCCAGTGTTGTCGGAGAATTACTAAGCTTGTCTATTAAACGTGAGACACGTCACTTGGTTTTATTTTTGTTGGCCAACTTTTGAACTGAACCTCAAACTGCGTATTTTTTGAGTTTTTTGAGATACTCATTAATTGGTGGTCGTACTGTGGGTTTTGTATTTGAGTGCTTACTGTATAATACGTGCACATCCTCATGAACTTACGACCTCCATCAGGCTTTAACAAGCAATTTCCGATGAGTTTCTTTAGCTTAGAGAGTTTGGTGAATCTGACTTGGAAAGGTCGTCCGAGGAAACCTCACAGAAAAGTGTAAGAGAAGCTCCAGATAAGAATATTGAATCTGGATTTCACAAGAAAAAAATTCTCGTAACTTTTACAGTTAATGGGCGGTTACTGGTTTTGTGAGTGAAAAAGAGAACTACCACAACAGTAGTTTCACATGCGTTGCACAAGGACTGACACATCTGTTTTTGTGCTAACTTGACAATAACGCAGGATATGCAGGTTTCCGGACAGCAAGTCAGTCAGCACTCAGCATTACAACCTGTCCCAATAATGGAGGTTTGTGTATGTAAACTTAAATTAGGGCTTCAACTGAAAATAATTTTGATTACTGATTATGCTGCTGGTAATTTTCTCTATTTCCTAGTTAGTGACAAATGAGCACCATAATTTTGCGGCGATGTCCTAAAATTGCTTCGTTTGTCCAGCCAACAAGTCCGAAAGGCAGCGAGTCCATCAAATGTTTTCTTCCCTACAACTCACTTTTGGAAGAAGGTGAGAGCCAATGAACAGCAGAGGAGGGGCGCTGGATTTATACTCCCACGGTGACTCTGATGCTAGGGCTGAATGATTAATTGCATTCGCGATATTATCGCGATGTTTATAAAATGAAATTTTTAAGCTTGACAGAAGCTGACACTACAAAAACTTTAGTGTCACACAGGGAATGAAAGTAGCAGCCGCCACCCACAGGAAACTTGGTGGTGGTGGGTGAAATCGTAGGACCATCTGCCACTGTGACGGAAAGGAAAATGCACAACAGAAAGACATGTGCAGTAAGGTAAGCGTACTGTGGCGATTGGCACCTGCGTCACACACACAGCCACCAGTCAGCTCAGGAAATATCTGTGAAACAGCGTTTCATCCCACATGTTGCACAAGTCCGAAAGAGGCCCAGTCTGTCCTGAGTTACAGCCTGGTTACAGCCAGAGTGCTGCTCACCAGCGTCGGAGGCTGCGGCAGTGGGGAACTCCGGTGTTGTCGGAGAATTACTAAGTTTTTCTATTACACACGAGACGCGTCACTTGGTTTTATTTTTGTTGGCCAACTTTTGAAATGAACCTCAAACTGAGTGTTTTTTGTTTGCTCATTAATTGGTGGTTGTACTGTCGGTTTTGTATTGCACGCTTACTGTACTATCAATATTCTATCGAATACTGTGTTTGTCATACTATACATTGATTTACAGCTTGTCTGTTCTGAATAATACAGAAGGTAAAGAGCTTAAATATTAACTGCATATTAAATCGCATTTGCAATATTGGTAAAAAAAAAATTACCTTATTTTCCAAAATTGTTCAGCACTACTCGATACCTATGGCATTGGTAACGCTAGTACCCTTAGATTTTCCCGCACATTTTCGAGTGGCCTTTTATTGTGGCCAGGCACACCTGTGCCATACCACCGCTGTCTGATCAGCATCTTGATATGCCACACCTGTGAGTTGGATGGATTATCTCAGCAACGGAGAAGTGCTCACAAATACAGATTTTGACAGGTTTGTGAACAATATTTGAGAGAAATAGGCCTTTTGTGAACATAGAGAAAGTCTTAGATCTTTGAGTTCAGCTCATGATGAATAAGGGCAAAAACAAAAGTGCTGCATTTATAATTTTGTTCAGTGTATTTGGGAAAAGCTAAAATTGGTCATGTCGATGTCAGGATCCAGTCAGTACAAACTTTGGATCTATAACTCCACTAACACCAGAGCCTTTCCTGGCTATTTTGGACACGAAGGTGCGTTCAGGGCCAACTGGAAACTACAGGCGGCTAACGATGAACATCTGAGAGCAGTGAAACACAGACAGACAGACAGGCAGCAAAGGGCAGCCTGCTTAACAAACATCAAAGAGCACACAGCTGGTAAAATCCACCCCCACCCAGCTCCGTTCCCCTCTCAGATGGCCCACTTCCAGTTTTAACCTCTGCTCATTCATTACCCAATCAACATCACCACCACTCATATCCAGTCATTCTAAATCCAGTCAGTTATAACCTATATTTCAATGTTTCTAAACATCTTAAGCTTACTCACCCTCATTTCTGGGACTTTTTATTTTAAATTCCTCCTAGTTAGGGGTATTATTTTAAGCTTTTCTAAGACTTTATGACACAACCAGTCTAAAAAGTATAAGGTTATGACAATTATAATAAAAAGAAGAACTGTAAACATGCATATCGTAGTTGAGGAGGTATGTTACGAATGAATGGAGCTGCCAACTCAGGCCTCCACGTCTAAAACATTCCTGTTCATTAACTCAGCTTTATTTTATTTTATTGTTTTTCCAATATGCATGTGTGTTACTGTAACAGTTAAAACTGTGATAAGAAAACGTAGAGTCAGATAGTAGAAAAACAAAGAAAAACAAATATTCTGAAAATTAATTTTAAAAAATGTATTGCAGACAAATCAATTTCTAAATTTAAATTGCAGAAGCAGTTAAGAAAAGTATATATACACCCTCTGAGATGATTTGGATGGAATAGAAATGTTTATTTAATTAGATTTTTTTTTTTACCTTCATGTCGTTCATGACGAGCTGGAAGAGCCCTCCCAAGGCGCTGCATTCCTTCTCTATACCCGCATCCATTTTTCCACAGGCTCGGAAAAAATCCTCCTCAACTTCCCAACACGCAAACTTTTTACCTCCAAAAAAAAAAGGGGGGACGCTTCCAGACAAGTCTTTAAATACTCCAACACAAGAATCAATAGGCTTTTTTTATGTAATAGGAGGGGGAGAGTTACAACACCCTGAGGGCAAAGTCCACCTTTAAAAAAAAAAGAAAACAGACAAAAACAGCAGTGGAAACGGAGGAAAAAAAACACACACACGGGAGTAAAAATCCAGGTCGAGGGAAGCAGAGAGACTCGCACCAACGTTAGGCTTCCAGTCAGCCGATACTAACAGCCGGCCAATTCGATAAACGTCCGAAAACACACCGCATCATGACTGAATCATAGAGCAAGCTGTCTGCGAAAAAACTGCCTGACAGTTGTTTTAAGTTTAGCTCCGGCTGGTTAATGTCCCGGGGTTAAGGAGGGGGGGGGGGGAGCACAGCTAACCGCAGCTAGCTTCCTCGGCTAGCTAACGTTAGCGTCCACTCCGCTAGCAACCTGTGACTGCGTGTATGCGTGTTTGGCTTTCCACACGAAAACACACGCACGCTCACGCAGCCCGTGATCAATCACTTCGCCCAAATAAAACCGTTCACGGCTCTTATCTGACGTCCAGCTGGGATTCAAACCCTCTACAGTCGTTCTTTCCCGAAGTGCATCCGAGAGATTTCACGATGTTTTCTTGCGAGTTTTGACGAGAGAGAGAGAGAGACAGCCGCTTTCCTCCAGTTGCTCCAACGGGAGTCCTAACCTACAGTGGATCGGTGTGTCCCCGAACACCGCGGCAAGTTAGCCGAAGTGACACGACCCACATCCGGCCAAGAGTTTCACAATTAAATTCTTCAATCCGTCTATCAAAATGTGTGTGGCTCCTTTTAGACAGGACGGTGCAATTGAACAGAGTCTTTAGGCTCATCTTGCAATCATGCCATTCACTTCACATACGTTTAGCTGTGTTGGGAAAGGTTAAGGGTTCAGTATGCTTGAAATTAGTGGTGGAAACTAAACTAAGTGCACTACTCAACTGTACTTTAGTGCAATTTTGAAGTACTTGTACTTTACTTGAGTCTTTCTATTGTTTGCAATTAAATATTTTCTTTAGGTTCATTACACAACAATAGTAATCATCCCATTCACTTCACATAGCCTACATTTAGTTATGTTGGTAAAGTTAAGGGTTCAGTATACTTCAAATTAGTTTTGGAAAATAAGTAGGCTACATTACTCAACTACTTTAGTATAATTTTGTGGGTTTTGTACTTTACTTGAGTATTATGACTTTTTTTTTGTCTTCGGGTTCATCTGGCTACGGAGGCCCTCAATTCATATCTTTAATTTACTCCTTTTTGCAGTGATACCGGGGTAATTATCTCGTGATCGCGAGATAACGACTGTTGTTTTCTCGTGATAATGGTATCATTTTCTCCTAAGCTCAAGATAATGACTGTTTTTTTCTCGTGATAACAGGATCATTTTCTCCTAATCTCAAGATAACAAAACAGTAGTTTAACAAAGGGGTTGGCAAGAACGTTTCTTAATGGTAATTTCAAGGTGCTTTTAGTGTCACTGATTAGTTCAGTTGGTAAGGTACATGATTCGTAATGTTGAGATTGTGAGTTTGATCCTTATGGAAGACCAGTTTTTAAAAAATCTTTTTCATATCACTCTTCAACAAAGTTGTTATGATGACGACTGATTTACATGCTCACAATTAATCACGTGCTGGGGTGTGCACATCCAGGCAGTTGGTCCACAATCATCACCCTATGGACTTTTCATTTCCCCATCATTCTCAGACAGAGGAAATACATCCGCTTCTCATTCAGAGGAATCCATTTAACTACACATTTCCTGACGGCTTTTTCAGAACCTTTGAAATAGCAGTCAGGAAATTTGTGATTGAATTCCCCTGAATCTCTTGATAACAACTTTGTTGAAGGGAATGATTAAAAACACACACAAAAGAAGAATAAAAAAATAGAGAGAGCAGGCGTTGAACCTGCAATCCTTAGGACGCAAGTCCTGCACTCTATCAACTGAACTAATTGCTGACTCGGCAAATTGGCATGAAATTATCATAAAAAAATCCATCTGCCGACCTCTTTATTCAGTTATGGTTCGTTATCTCGAGATCATGCGATAATTATCCCACTATCACGGGAAAACAGAGTAAGATAAAGATGTGAATCGATAGTCACTTATGGCTTCCCTATCTGGCAAACATGCCATCATTCACTTCCATGCCAGATTTTGTTGAGTTGATAAAGGTTAAGGGATCAGTATGCTTGAAATCAGTGGTGGAAACTAATCTAAGTACTCAAGTACTGTATTTAAGGACACTTTTGAGGTATTTGTACTTGAGTATTTCCATTATCTGCTACTTTATACTTTTACTCCATTACAAATCAGAGGTAAATATTGTACATTTCATTTCACAACACTTATTTGATAAATACATTATGATGTATAGGTAAAAAATAAATAAATACATACATATATAAAAACACATCTCCCAACTTCTTGAAATAGCATCCTTGCCATAACTTTGATGAGAATCATTTCAACTTCACTGTAAGGAAGTGCTGTAAAAATTATATTGGGAAAGGTTGTTAAAACAGCAAAAAATAATACAATACAGCAGGCTATGAATAAGATCAGCAGCCACAGAACCAGGTTCTGTTTAAAGAACCATCATTCTGAAAGTGTGGATCATAACACGCACAATAAGAAGAGGAAAAAACAGACTCTCCAGCGCATGAACACATTCACTTGTACACCAGGTTCAATGACTCATCCATAACTTTCATTGTGTCAATTATTTGGTGAAACTTTCAGACTCAAAAATCAGCTTGTTGTGGGACAAAGGACACATCTTATAGTCTAATTGTCTGAAACTTTCTAAAAACTGCAGGTCCTCCTACCAAGTTGAGGCTTTAATTTTGAAGGGCTCACCGTTTCCGGTAGACGCTTAGTTCGCCTCTCTTGACGCTGCTGCGTGTCTGTAGCTGGAGGAGTACGTTTGTTGTGTTTAGCAGACGCGGCGGTCCGGCGGGGCGGAGCTATAACGACTAAAGTAAAGGATTTTGCCCAAACAGAACAACTGAGACTTTACTCGAACTTAACTGGAAGGTGATAACTAAAAAGTATAGCAGAGAGTAAAGAAGAGAAAACATACTGAAACAACTGATAGATAAACAAACAAACATGAAAAACGTGAAATGTAAAAGTGGTAGATATAGATGTACAAACTAATTTACATTTAAGGCCTAGATAGGCCTAAACATTTCTTTAATGAAGAGGGAGGAGTTCAGTTACTTCAGAACAGTAGTTCTCAACATCCGGGTTGCAAACAAGTACAGGCCAGGGAACTAATGCTACAAGGCCACAAGAAAACAATTTGAAAAAAAGTGAATTAATATTTATGGAATTTTTAACTTTGGCTTACCCACGTTGTATGTGTCTGTGTTGCATTTTCCTAATTTCTCTTGAATTTGAGCTAACAGAGGACTTCACCGTGCAGGTAAGTAGTCTGTCATCATCACCCACTTTCACCTGGAGTTAAATCAACAAGTCAGCTTGTTCGGTGCTCAGGAGAACATGATGCACGAGACTATGCAACCTACAGTTACCCATAACATGCTTCTCTGTACCCACAGAGAGGTTTGGCTTCCTAACTTCAGTTTTGTCACACACACACACATCTTTAAATAAGTTTGTTTTGTACCTTTAACATTGTATTTCAAATATAAGTTACATCTTTAAAGTTTTACCAGGTGGTTTATATGTATTTGTTGCCATAGAGCTTAATCAACTAGTTGATTGGATACAATCAACAGGACATGACTCACATTAATGATACACACACACACACACACACACACACACACACACACACACACACACACACATAAGTATATACACTATATGGACAAAGTACTGGGACAACCCTGTCCCTGAACAGTTTGTTTTGGTCTTTTCCTGCTTCTATTTTACAAAGCCCCCATGCACAAAGCCAGCTCCATAAAGAAATTGTTTTTCCCAGTTTGGTGTGGAAGAACTTGACTCGCCCGCACAGAGCCCTGACCTCTATCCCCTTCCAACACCTTTGGGATGAACTAGAATGGAGATTAAGGGCCAGGTCCTCTCATACAACAGTGTCTGACCTCACAAATGCTCTTCTGGATGAATATGCAACAATCCCCAGAAACACACTCCAAAGTCACATCAGAGGGGTGTGCTGTGGATTTAGAATGGGATGTCATAAAAGTAATGTGTAGGTGTCCCAGTACTTTTGTCCATATACTGTATATAATACACGCACTGTTAAAGCTTTACCTCATATCATCAAACACCCAGTCTGTTCATATTCAGTTCATATCTACTGTTATATCATGGAGCAACCAGCTGATAATAAACACCAAGCGTTCACAGTTTGTGTCACAGTGTGTTTTACTGATTCACCCGGCAACAAGCTGAGTCACGGCGCCGCCAGCCCTCCTGCCAGTCTGACTAACATGGCAACCAGCATGTTACAGTGTTTTGCCGAATCACAGGACCCATCAATCGCCAGCCTGGTTTCCACGGAGACCAAAAAAATCAATATGCACATAGCCTACAGCATTGTATAAAAATAAATGAACAATAAATCTTAATTGCTGTTCTATTTTTAAACTGGGATCTGGTTCAGCCAGTGATTTGATCACATGCCTTCTGTGTTTTGTAACTACAGCAATGACATAATCATGCACATTTTCAGTACACAAAAAAATGCAGATGAAAGTGTTTTACGCTGAAAACATAAACAGTGTACAGAAAAAGAGTTTATATCACAGAGAAAGTGCATAAGTTAAACCAATAAAAATCTCTAAAGCCCTCTGATTTCATGCATCTCTCTGTCTTTGTCAGAAAACTTACATGATATCTTTTCTCGTTTAGCTGTGATCAACTTTCCGGGTTCTCACTGTGCCCAAGGCAGCGTTTTAATTAGCGCCGGTAAGAAACACTCATACAGGCAGGAATTATGTTTTCTGATCTATCTTTATTGTCTTGATAAAGAGTCAATTTATGACAGTTTATGGCAGAAAACAAAGGGGATATGACGCCATTGACAGGCAACCAAAAGAAACACACATTAAACTGATTAAAGGAAAGCTTTGTTTTACCTTTATTTATTAATTTAGGGGAACTTCTATGAGAGAAAGCCTCTCAGGCAGATCACATCTACACTTGCAAAGTTCCTAATATACCCACAGTCTGATCAGCTGGTTGGGTTAAACCACCAGAGCAGTTGGGGGTTCAAGGCCTTGCTGAAGGGCACCTCAGTGGAGGTAGGTGCGGGAGAGCAAGTACTGCTTGTTCACTTTTCCACAGCCAGCTGGTCCAACCAGCAACCTCCTGGTTACAAGCTTGCATCTCTAACCGTCGGGCTACCACAGTGTAATGTCTCAGGTTTGACAATTGTTGGAAACGTGTGGGATAATGTAAGTATACAACTCAAGACAGGCAGCAGAAAAGTTACATATAAAACATTTAAAGCTCTTATGAATCATAGGAACATGAATTCATTTTCACTATAGTTGGTAATATAACTCGCCCCTTGAAAGGTTGGCAGTTTTTAAAGGACACGCATAGTTTAACACTATGACATAACGCTTTATGGCACATGGAAAAACACTTGTATAATGCCAAAGAAGTTAATATCTCGTCATTTTTTCAACTTTCATCACATTATCTTCGTCATTTTAACACCGGAGACCACTGGTAGCCTAATATCTTCAGTGTTAGTTTGTTGCTAATGGTAACGGCTGGACACAACTTCTCAGTAAAGGTGTGTTAGTTTGTTCCTAATGGTAACGGCTGGACACAGCTTCTCTTCAGAGACCAGGACAGAGATGAACAAATCAAGGGATTGTACAGCAGGGGGCGCTGCTGGATGCTCTCCACTGCAGCCTTGTAGTTCTGCAGGAATAAGACATCTTCAGCTCTCAGTTCCTCCTCTTTGGCTCTGATTGTGTCTAAAAGAGCTGCTATCTCTCTGCTCAGAACCTCAGTCTTTACAATCATCCTCTGTCACCGCAGCGACCCTGGCCTCCTCTGAGTCCTGCTTCAGTACTCAGACTTTAATTGTTGTCAGTGTTAGTGAGTGGGATTGGACATATTGGCTATTTAGGTTCCACCTCCATGTTCATGCTTTACAAGTTTGTGTCACACCTGCACAGGAAGCCAGTGCAATAAAAATAAGCTTACCTGGACCAGTTTCAAACAAACAAAGTCAGGTCAGATTAAGGTTTAATCTTTTAATCTTACATCTTCAGAGAAATAATGTGACTCAGAGCTACATGCTGGATTTGCATTGTAACAACAGTGACACCTGCTGTCCAGAAGCTGAATCACGGTCAGGTGCACACATACAGTACAAAGACATTAGCTTTGGTGTTTTGGTGCTTAACAACAGACATAGTAAGTGGAAAGACATAAAGACAGAGAAAGTATTGCACATGAGGAATCATATATGTAAAATATACAATTGACAATAAGATATGAAAAGATGAAAGAATATATGCAAAACACAGCCACTTTTGATATTAGTTTTTACAGACATGTTGACAAGGCAAATTGTAATTATACACTTCACAACAAATTCAAACTGCTTTACATTAATCATTAAAAAAAACAACATACAAAATTAAGAAAACCGAAAGGCCATTTATAAAAGAAAGTGAAATTTAAAAAAAAACTTGAAATACAGTAGATTTAAAAAAGTGATGTGTTCCACTTTCTTAACTTTATTAAGGACTGAGGGTAGCAGCATTAATATTTCTTCTTCTTACAGAGGCCTGTAGAGACACATAATCAAGTCTACTAGAAACAAAAGCGTGAACAAGTTTCTTTCTTCATAGACCGGACAATAAAAAAGGCTACAATAAAGGTTTGTTATTCATGCTGTCGGTATGTTTTTACTGTAATATCCTAAGCAAGGTTTACTTTGAATCTTCTTCTCTTTGAATCCAAAATAATATTTTCATGCTTAGAAAAACTAAATGCACTTTGTAGCTACAGAAGTCGCCCCTTGGGCACGTTTTCTGCTTTTTTGAATGAGCAGCTCTAAGTGGTTCCTTGTTGTTTTAGTTGAAAAATATCTCAAGAAGAACTCAAAATACAAAGTGGTAGTTAAGTAGTCTGATCTAGTTTTTTGCTGCTGTTAGGCTTGTCTAGAGGCAGATTTTTTGTTGCATTTACTCCAAATTCAAAGACTTTTTGCGAAACCTGCACCAACAGTTTTTAACTTCTTCGTTCAACAGTGGAAAACCTGACGTCGTCAGACTGCTGGAGACAAGTGATCCTACTTCTACTTGAGTTGAATATTTGTAGTACTCTGTCCCCTTGTGTTTTTAGAAAGAAGCATCACGTTAGACACAATTTTAAGTCTTTGTCGTGTAAACAACAGCAGCTGGAGATATTTGTCATCTTCTTACATTCTTGGGATCAAAACTAACATCTCAAAGACAAACTACTAATCTGATTTAGCCCCCGATACTTTCACTTTGTGCTCCAAACTGATAATCACTACGCTGTGTGTTCAGAGGAGTATATCTGCAGCACCTTAGCGAAGGTTAAACTGGTGTAGCCATACACGTCTTTCCTCTTGGTCCACTCCAAAACAAACCAGGCCAGGTGAATAAAATGGGTAAAAAAAGACTAAATAAAGCACTTCCAATGGATAAAAATGAGTGTCCCAGAGGGGTGTGTCAAGCTTGCTGCTAACATTTGCTCAGATTGTTTCTCTGATGACTAAAGATCCAGACGTTCAGGACCTTATTACCAGGAGCCGAATTATCTGCAGAAATCTCCTCCTCTCAATACAAATGGAGCAGGTAATTAAAACCAGCAGAACAATTAAATACAGCAATTTAAAAATCAGTGTTTCCCCAATGCTGTTTGGCAGACAACATATGCTCCGAATCCGAGCTGACGCAATCATCTGCTTGTTTCTCTGAAAGCTCTAGACATCCCACAACTAAAATCAATCATCCGTTTAAATTATAGCTAAAACCACCAAGATCTAAAAACTGTAGTTGGATAAAAAGTCAATTTATGACAGATAGCCACAACGCTGAGGCAATGGGACATGATGCCATTGTGAGGTGATCAAATGAAACGCACGTTACCTCGATTAAAAGTAACATATCTCTGGGTTTTAAATTGTTGGAAACACACAGTGGTACACTCAACTCAAGAAAGGAAGGGATCTTTAAAAGAACCTAATGCAAAACATTTTATGGCACATAGATAAACACTGGTGTAATGCCAGAGACGTTAATGTCTGATCACTTTTCAACCGTGTCATCAACATCATTAGAAACAATAAGGTTCTGCTTCCTGCCTTCATCGCCGCCAGAGACCACTGGTAATATCTTCAGAGGGAGTCCGTGCCTGGTGGTAACGATCGGAAACAGCTTTTCAGTGAAGGTGTGTGTGACGGTGTGCAACTGTGTGTTAGTGTCAACGTCAGAGAATGACAACTTTCCTCCGTTCCAGTCCAGACGAACTCTGATCCTCTGGAGCTTCTTGACTGGAAGAGCAATGGACGGTTCGCGTGAGGAGATTTTTACATATTTACCGTCACAAAACAATAATGTCCATAATCCACTGCGAATGTCTGTGCGTCCCTTCCTTCGGAAAGACTCCGCTGCCACACCTACTAACCAGTGCGTACTCTCCCCAACCTCAACGTCCCAGCTGTGAGTCCCTGAGTTAAAGCCCTCAGAGCCCAGGACAATGCGATAACAGTCAAACCTCTCTGGGTTTTCAGGAAGCTTCTGTTTCTGCCCGAGTCCCACCCTGGTCAGATCTTCAGACAGGATGACTTCTGGATGAGCGGTGTTTGGGTCCAGGATCACAGGAGTGTAGGAGACCATCTCCTTCATCTTGTTCCAGATGTTGAAGGTCAGGTTTCCCAGGTGTTTGGCCTCGTCTATCAGAGCTCCTGAGACCAGCTCTGGATCCTTCAGCAGGGGGCGCCGCTGGACTCTCTCCACTGCAGCCTTGTAGTTGAGCAAGAATGAGACGTCTTCAGCTCTCAGCTCCTCCTCTGTGTCTCTGATTGTGTCCGAAAGAGCTGCTATCTCTCTGCTCAGCCTCAATGTGCTCCTTCATCATGTAACTCTTCTGCTCCTCTTCCTCCCTCACAGCAGCGATCCCCGCCTCCTCTTCCTCTTGTAGAAACTGGTGAAGCTTCTTAAACTGCTCCTTAATCTGCCTCTCTGTGTACTCGGCCTGGACCTTAATGTGTTCTGCTATTTGATCACACTTTCCTTTAACTTGTTCAAAGAGCTTCAGTTTCTCCTGTAAGGGTTTCAGGAGCTCCTCCCTGCGATCCTGTGCAGCTTCATCGATGGGTCTGAATCTGTGGTTGTTGTGTGTTTTTGAATCCCTGCAGACGAGGCACACTGGCTTCTGATGGTCCAGACAGAAGAGTTTGAGTTTCTCATTGTGCAGACTGCAGAGAGCCTCAGACTCTGCCTCACCTCTCTGATCTCGCTCCAGTAAGAAGGTCTCACACAGGTTCTTTAACACCAAGTTACGAGGGGGGTTTTCGCTCTGAGATTCAGTCTTACAAACAGGACACTCACGTGTGTGTTTCGTCCTCCACCAAGTCTTCAGACAGTCTTTACAGAAGCTGTGGCTGCACGACAGAACAACAGGGTCTCTAAAAACGTCCTGACAAACAGGACAGGAAAGATCCTCCTCTAATCCAGATCGCATTTTTTGCTCGTCGACGCTGCAAACGCGCCAAAACAAAAAGTTAGCCACTTCACTTACTTCTCTATAAAGTTGTTTTCATTTGAGCTGTGGGTGTCTGAAAACTCACGTTCAACGGGTGAAGGCAGGTTCAAGCGTTAATATTCCCTCTTGTAGATGTCCTCCTTTTGTGAAAGTTGTGGTTTAGTGTTTGGACGTCCTTCCTTCTCCTGGTTCTTCTTCTACTTCTTCTTTGATTTCTTAACGGCGGATGCGGACTACTTAGCGCACTACCGCCACCCTCCAGATAAATTGTGCTCGATGATCACTATGGCTCAAAAAAACAAAAAAAAAACAAAAAACAAAAACAAAAAAAACCCTACACTCGATCAATGATCCCAGTGTTCTTTAAAAATTCAAACATATATTTTATTATTCTATGATCAGAAGCTTTAGACAAAATATCTCTAAAGATAAACCTTTCCCCACTATTCTCTATTTTCCTTTTAATTAAAATCCTTTCTCTCTTAAATTTCTTACAGATCATAAAAACATGTTCCACTGTTTCTGGTACTTTACATATCTCACAGTTTCCTGACTCATGTTTTCCTATTAGCTGTAATGTTTTGTTTAGTCCCGTGTGCCCTATTCTCATTCTTGTAAAAATTTGTTCTTCTCTTCGACATCTTATAACTAGACGACCTTGACCAACCTCAGGATTTATCATATAAAAACACCCCTCCCTTTATCTCCCCTATCCCATTTATCTTGCCACAGCTTTTTAACATGTTTTTTAATTATTGACTTAGCTTCTGACTTTGATATTTTACACATAATAGACACATTTGTCGCTTTCAAAGCCTGTTTAGCAAACTTGTCCGCCAACTCATTACCAACCATACCTACATGAGCCGGAACCCAAACAAACTTTACATGCGTCCCCCCCATTTTGAATACTATGAAGCAAAGTCAATATCTCACATACAATATCATGCCTCTCACTCGTATTACCTAATTTAAAATTTTCTAAGGCTGACAACGAATCTGAACACACAACTACTCTCAGTGGTTTAACTTGTTCCACCCACTGCAACGCCATCACAATTGCTATCAGTTCTGCTGAGTACACTGACAAATGATCCGAAACTCTTGCATAAAAATTTATATCAAACTCTGGTATCACATATGCAATTGCCACTTTCCCTGATTCTGGTTGCTTTGACCCATCAGTAAAGATTTGCACATACCCATAATAATTATCCACATATCTCATTGCCATTTGACCACTATCATCCTTATAATTTTTAATATTTTCATGCAAAGTTATATCAACGTCTGGAAGCATTATCATCCACGGTGGGCTTCTCCTGGTTTGTGGTGCTAAAAGAGTAAAGAAGTAGAGGCGTCTTCTTCTTCTCCGAATTAATGGCAGATCGCAAACCATCGTGTGTCATACCGCCACCTACAGCACCGGAGTGTTAAATATCAGGGCCCGTATTCATAAAAAAATTTAAGGCAAAGAGTAACTCCTAGTGACAAAATTCTAAGAAAATTCTTAGAAATGTGGGCGTTTACTCTTAAAATTAAAGAAAAATCCTAGTAAAGAAAAAAGTAGCCTAATTCATAAAGCATCTTAACCCTTAAAAGAGGTCTTAAGGTCAAAATTGTTAGGAGCACGGACGAGGACTTCTAAGAGGCTTAAGAGTTTCTTTAGTAGAGGAGAAAATGGCAGAAAGATGAAGAGGGAGAAGAAATGTGTTGCAGACAATGGATGACAGTGAGTTAATCAGACGCTAAAGATCGTGCAGGGATCGTGTTTGTGACTGATCTTATTAATTCAATTCAATTCAAATCAAATCACAACAGTTATCTCACAGCGCTTTTCATAAAGACGCGCTAACATCTATGGCACAGCGAATGCCACGGCGCCAGAAATGAAAGTAATCACTACATTACGATATTTGGCAACTTGGAAAATGTAACATGGGTCTGTCACAACTTTCCGTAAGCTGAGTGATCACACAAACAATTACAGCACTTTCAGAACCTCTTATTGTGTTTATTTCGTTTCCACTGGACATTCCCACCTTGCAGGCTCAAAAAACTGCATTCATGAATATATCAGGCTTCCCTGGTGCGCACAAGCAGGGGGAATGAACCGTTAATAGTTTGTGCTATAGCTCCCACGTCTGCTTCTCGCCCCGTGCTGTGACACCCGGCCCGAATTTTCCTTTTTAAGGACGGCCTTGTGTTCATCCACTAACTGGGCTAACAGTAAACACTGTTCCTCTGTTCAGTTGGGCTTTCTCGCCCTTCTTGGTTTTGACTCCGTGTTTGATCCATTAAAACCAACATTCAAACCACCATTAAATAGACATGCAAGCAATCAGTGTAACTGGAAAGAGTGGAACATTTTTTTTTATCATTCTAAGCCAATCAAATACCTTATAGGAAATTAACAGCATGGTAAATCAAAAAAACAGGATCTTTTATTACAGGTGTGCCTTAGGCTGACCACAATAAAAGGCCCATCAAAAATGTGCAGTTCCATCACACAGCACAATGCCACAGATGTTGCGAGTTTTGACGGAGCGTGCAGGTGTGACATGTTTTATCTCTACTATAAGTGATTGCAACATTTTGCATCCATTTGGAGGCTTGAGTTGGTCTGCTGCAGTACTCACACTTTGTCATTTTTACTGATTGGGATCAGACGTGTTATGTAGGCACAACCTACCTGTTCACAATTTCCAAGTTTGTGTCACACCTGCACAGGCAGTCAGTGCAATATAAAGCAGCTTACTGGGACAAGCACACATTACACTAGTAGCACATATTCTGCACTAGTACAGAACAAAACATCTGTTTCCAGTAAGGTGGAGATATCAGAACTGTTGTAGCCCACATGTTCACACTCTTCACTTATTAAAGAATGCTGTATATTTGAGTCAATGTAATGTTAATAATGGATCTTAAATTTTAGGTAAAGGTTTGAAACTTTTCTATTATAATCCATCTCAAGTCACTTGTTTAATATTACAGTTGCTCTAAATAGCTGAAAGTGTCTATGACCAAGAGCAAATATGACAAAACGCATCTAAGATTTGGACCCAGGAAAAATGACTTGGAAAGTTTCAGCTACTATCCATATGTTGTACTGTATGTCAACTTGTCTTTCCCGCAAATGATATTAAAAAGGGTGAACATAACACCCCACAACAGTAAATCCACCAGCACAAAAAAACCTCACCATGGATTTGAATGGACAGCTATAGGAAGGAATACAGGAAAACTGCATCGTCAACCTGCTACAACTCTCACTGAATGCGGGTTTGTTTTTTAAAGACCAGGTCAAAGTGAAATAAACTTTTATGGGCTTTCTGAAGGCGGAGGAGAAAACATAAATGATTTACTTTTGTGCTATCTACATGGCGCGTTTTCAACGTCGCTCAGAAAATGACTTCCAGATCAGAGGAGGAGCTCAGCTGTCCGGTCTGCCATGACCTTTTTAGAGATCCTGTCGTTCTGTCACGTAGCCACAGCTTCTGTCAAGACTGTTTGCAAAAGTGGTGGAAAGCAAAACAAAAACACTAGAGGGAGCTTTCAGCAGAGTCTGGTGCTCTCTGTAGTCTGCACTCTGAGATACTTAAACTCTTCTGTCTGGACCATCAGCAGGCGGTGTGTGAAGCTCTTTGGACAAGTTAAAGGAGAGTGTGATCACACAGCAGAACACATCGTAAGGTAACACAGAGTAAGGTCCAGGCCCGACACACAGAGAGGCAGATTAAGGAGCAGTTTAAGAAGCCTCACCAGTTTCTACAAGAGGAAGAGAAGTAGGCGATCGCTGCTGTGAGGGAGGAAGAGGAGCAGAAGAGTTACATGATGAAGGAGCACATTGAGGCTGAGCAGAGATCAATCAGAGTCACAGAGGAGGAGCTGAGAGCTGAAGACATCTCATTCCTGCAGAACTACAAGGCTGCAGTGGAAAGCGTCCAGCGGCGCCCCCTGCTGGAGGATCCAGAGGTGGTCTCAGAATCCAAACTGCTCATCCACATCTCATCCTGTTTAATGATCTGACCAGTGTGAGACATGAAGAGAGACTAAACCTTCCTGACAACCCAGAGAGGTTTGATTCATTCATCACTGTCCTGGGCACTGAGATGCTGTTTCCTTATTTTAGTAACGGAAAGGAACATCTACTTACAATATTACCTGTGAACATCTGTGCAGCAGTTAAACAACAAAGTTAGGAATAAAGCAGACATTGTAGAAAAATTAAGCATGACACAGCAGTATTAGATACAAAGACTATTATGAAAATTCCTTCTTCTGAAAAGACTTCCTGTCATTTTCATTCTCTTATACTGTCTGTATTATTTTCTGTGCTCTGTAAGATAAAATGAAATAAGGCAGAACTTAATTGGCAGTGGTGGAAAGTAAGTACTTCTACTTAAGAACTGTACTTAATTAAGTACAATTTTGAGGCACTTGACTGTTTCCATTTGTGCTACTTCATAGTCTACTTCTACTCCACTACATTTCTTAGTGAAATATTGTACTTTTATTCGACTACATTTATCTCACAGCTATTACTAGTTACCTAAGATTTTACATGAAGAAAGCACACAAAATACAATCAGTTAAAGCTTAAACCAGTGGCCGGTCTAGTTTTAGTCCAGTGTCATGTCTCAGATGTCGTTAATGGAACTTTTCTCCTCTTAAAACATTCAGTGGTTTCATTTTGTAGGAATGTGTGTGTCAGGAATTTATATTTTCCTCTTTCCTCTAACATTAATAATCTCATGACCTCTCAGATTTATTTTGTGACTGTTTGAAGGCGCTCGACCCCGAGGTTGGGAGCCACTGAACTAAACAAATGAACGTTACTGTATAAGATAGTTAAAACTTGCTCCACTGACCACAACTGCAGATTCATCAGTATTAACAATTTAACTAGTTTGAAGGTTATAAACATGGCAATTCTAATCTTTAAGTGCCATATTGTGTCTAAGCATATTGAAATCATTTGGGGTTTTTTACTACAAAGTGTCAAATTGATTTTTGCCGTGTCATTGCGCTACTGCTGACTAATGCTAGGCCCACCATCTTGCATCTGCCTTGGGACAACTGTCTGTCACATGAATTAGCCAATGAAGCTAAAACTTTGGCTGTAACATTCTGCATTTTAATTATTAATAAAAATCCTTACTGATTATTCTGTATTTGTCACTGTACTTTGTTTTGCCTACATTTGAACATTTCTGTGTTTAAAATCTGGTTACATTTGTGATGGTCATTTGAACTGTGAAAGAAATAGTTTATTCAAAAACTAGTTTTACAGGGAGTGGAGGGCAGAAATATTGTGCTTTGATATTGTGTAAAAATACATTAAAAAGTATGTGGTGCTGCCTCACTGGTCTGCCCCTAAATAACAGGAAATATTGTTCCATGTTGATAAAAAACGTGTTGACTTGCTTTTAACGACTTAAGAAGCAAGATTTTAACCTGTTAAGTCTTGCAGGAGAAATGGCACGTCTATAAATCAGTGACCTGCTACACACCCTCAGTTTAATAACATACAAAGTCCACAAAGAGAGGAAAAGCACAATGCCTTCTGAAAAAAGTCCTTTTAATAGAAACCCACAGACAAATGAATGTGGAAAATATTTAACTGCCAGTACAGATGGAAACTGATGATATCACCCCATTCAAACAAACATCTGCAAGCAAGTTGTGTTAAAAGACTGGACAAAATTTCCACTGCATAAAAAGACAGAGCCATTTTTATTCTGCTGTGAAACTAAATATATTGCTGTGAATTGTCCTAAGACACTGCTGGCTCCTGTAGACTTCACTTACAGCATTCAGGCATTAGGTGTCGAATCTAACTCAGACATAAAGACTGATGTGTGTTAACCCTTAAATAAAAACAGACATGAAATAATGCAGGGTTAGTATGTAAGGCAATTTTATTTTGAACTCATCTACTAAACTGATTTTAAAAAAATCTGTAACTCTGCCTGTGGATGAACTGAAACGTTTTGCCAATTCACTCTTTGCTTGACAAAAAGTTAATAGGCACCAATTTTTAAAATCAATTGGTTGTTCAATATTTATATGCAAACAAGCCATATATTGTCTGATTACAGCTTCTCAAATGTAGTTATTTGCTTAGTTATCTATGAAAATAACGGTCATTATAAATCACAATTATACTGCGATATTACTCATGTGATTTCTTTTAAACCAAAACACAGAAGAGAATATTTCTTGTTGTTTCTATGTTAATGTGGAAATAATATAATCGTAATACTAAACCAATGCAAATAGGGCTTAAATACCAGTGCTGGTTATCTGTCATCATATTAATGTTCACAGTGAAGCTGGGCTGCTTTTCCAGCTGCAAATTAAACATTTTCAGTGAGAAGAATTATACAAAATATATATACACACCACGTTTCTCTTGTCAAGTATGAAACATTATCATAGATTTACAAAGATATCAGGTAGGTAAAGTTGGCTGTTAGATGAATAAAAAGTATAATAAACATAGGAAAATAAAGCACCATAGATTTACAAAACAAGCAAACCCATAATATACAGACATATGTAGAAAATTATATTAAACAAGAAGAAGGAATTAACTTTTTACCAGTTTGTGGAAACAGCAAGTGTGACAGTGTAGTGTTGCAAACAGACGACTGCTTACATATCTTACAATGGAAACGTTTTAAAAAGAGCAAGGCTGAGCAGCGCGTCATTTTGGTCATGTATGATAAACTTTAACCATGAAATTGCTGTAGTGATCAAGGCTCTCTGAGCAATAAGCAACCGAACCAGAGCGGCATCTTACTCTCTCCCCCTCTCTTGATTCCTTCTTTTTCCACCCTTTCTGATCTCCGTCACCGCCTCTGTTCGTGTCGGTCCTCATCCACTCACAAAGTTAGAAAACTGTCAAGTGACAGAGTCGTATTTACAGGTTATGACTGTGTCTACATGATTTGAACCAATGAAAAATCCACCGCAGGATGTAAATAAAAGGAGTCAGGCATAAACTCAGCCGTTTGACTGTTAAAGAGCTGCTTTACAGAGAATCCAAATGTGGCTGATACATTTGAGGTCACTTTGATGAAGTGCTGGCATTTTTTGACCACCAGAGGGCAATTATTTCTTTACTGTAAAAAGTCTTACTCACTAATCATCATGATCACAATTCTTTAATAATCAAATCAGATGGTAAACATGTCAACTTTTATTTTCATTATTAAATTTTATCTTATATATTATTTTTCTTATATATTATTGTTACTTTGTTCCATTAATTATTTTTATCTGTTATTTAAATCTCTGATATTTGCCTCATTGCAATCCTGAATTGTTTTAATCCTTGTTTAACCATGTATTTATGTAACTTTGTTTTTTTTAAAGTGCTGTATAAATAACTTATCATTTATACTTTTACAGGGGTGACCTAAACGCAGCATCTGTCTCTCCTCCTTCCATCTATTGAACTTACACATGACTGGTCTGTATTTCTGTAGGTTTTTCCCAGCACAGCTGTCTTTCTCAAGCTGCATTTAGCTTTTGTTCTGGAAACCTGATAAGATATCAGATCAATCTGAACCAGTGCAAGTCCAGGTGTGGAGGCCACTTGTTTCACACCCTGAAACAACTTAGCAGCGTGTTTGATATCCTCGCTGTGATTTCTGAAAAACACGCCCTGTGGTTTTAATCAGCAGCAGTTTTGTCTCGATCTGTTGGCTTGGATCAGATCAGAGTAGGTCGGTTTGCTTCAGTTTACTCAACATTCCTGTCCCAGGAAACCCGCTACGAATCTGCTTCTGTAGGCGTGGTCACCCGTCTGTCCACCCATCTGTCTGTGGTCAAATCCCCACCTCCCCACCTTAGTCTCTTGGCGACGTCGCTAGCGATAGCCAGCGCTCCTCCTTTCAGGAACCTGACAAAGTTCTCGCCAACTAGTGGCCCCATGGCGTACATGCCCGGCCCGTCTGCCGCAACCACGCTGTTCGTGAATGGGTCCACCTCAATCGGGTTCCTCCGGCACGTGATTGGCTCCTCAGGGTTGATGCCAAGAGGACGGCCATTGTCATTCAGAAAAGTAAGGTTGGGGTGGGCGCCAATCAGAACCAGTGCCTTGGAGACTTGGACTACCATCCGCTGGCCAGAGTCAGACTCCAGAACGCACTTCTGGTCGGGTCTGAACGCCACAACCCTGTAGCGTGGGAAGCTCAGGTACCCCGCGTAGGAGGAGGGGGACAAAGAAGTGCTGGAGGAGGGTGGAGAGAGGGAGGCAGGAGAAGAAGGGGTGGAGTGGTCATGGTGGTTCTGGACATGGTTCTGTGGTGGAGGGCTTGGCTGGTACTGCTGCTGAGTCATCATCTGGTGAACCTGGAGGCCAAAGTACAGTCAGCAGAAAATTAATCGCCAATAATTTGGATCAATTAATTAATTGTTTTAAGTCATTTACCAAGCATGTGACTTTTCTGCAGGTTGTAAACACTGCAGGTATCTAGAGAGTCGCCTCACCTTGTGGTACTCTGGGTAGAGCAGTTTGGGCAGCTGGTTGAAGATGAGGTCGGGGTCAGCGACTGAGCGTCTGAAGGCGTGATAGACGGGCGTGTTGAGATGGTGGGCGGCCAGTACTGCATCAGCCGCCGTAAGCCCGGCCCCCACCACCAGCACCGGGTCTGAAGATTGGTCGAGCTCGCCGCGCGAGATGGCTGCCTCCAGCTCCCAGAAAGAGTGGCAGACGAAGGCAGGGACTCGCCCTCCACGCCGAGCCTGGCCGGGATGTCGTGGGTCCCCGTCGCCAACACCACATTGTGGGCCAACAGCGAGAAAGGCACCTCCTCCGAAACTGAAGAACCATCTAGCAGAAGGAGGAAACAGGAGGTGAATATGTGACACTTAATTTCATTTTTTAACAAGATGCTGTGACACTATTAAGTGTTTTCAATCGCTGTACCTCCCAGCTCTTCCCCCTCTCTACGCTGCAGTCCTGTCACTCTCCAGCAGGGCGGCGACCCATCCTGGTTGCCAGGCTGTCTGGTTACAGAAGTGACGGTTGTTCCACAGGCAAAGCTCTGCTCCAGGGACATCTGGGAAACGTAGTGCTGGTAGTAGGAGGCAATCTCCGCTGGTGTTGCCCGGTCATTTCGTACATTTCTGAAAAAAATAAACATGGCATTATTTTTAAATATAAAATGTATACACAAATTTGTGTTTAAATACAACATGGGACCGTTTTTATATAACAAATCCATTTACAAGATATTTTCTAAAATTTTTAAGTGTGAGCTACTAAACAATTTTCTTTAGATTGTCACGATTTAAGAGCATGAGTCAGAAGCCTCAGTGCACCAAACAACTTTGTTCACGATGTCATGAACAGTTTTATAGTTTCGGGTTGTCAGCAACTTTGTTAAGGTTGTCAGCTAATAAACAACTTTAAAGTTCAAAGTTTCAGTTAGCTGAAACGTCAGCTAGTCAAGAAGTTTGTTCTTAAATGTATCTCGACTTAAAGTCGTTCATGTGTATATTTTATTAACCCTGTTGTGTATTTAGCACACAAAAGAGTTGTTAGGTGAGTCACGTGTACTCTTAACAGACCTGCGTTTTTCTCTCATCCAGTCCTTCAGTTTGAGTCCAGGAAGCTCCATCCAGTTAGCCAGGCTCAGAGTCAGCATTGAGCCCTCCATAGCCTGCGAACAGCACACGCAAAATAAAAATCACTCAGCTGTAAAGTTGCTGAATTAAACTCTTGTTTCACTCAAATGTTAAGCTGTAGTCACGTTGCACATTGCATTGTCAGTGTGTGCAAATAAGCAGCTGACAAGGGGGAACATGTTTACATATATTACCATCATTTCTGGTAAATATATTTGTCTACAGGATCATGTACAAATACAAATACCTTGTTGTGTAATGGGTTTTAGCATGCCAGAAAATTTCAAGAAAGATAATTGTAATACTTTCAAGATTTTACTCCGAATTAAAGCAAAAGTCATATGATGTTCATGCCCATAATGTTCATATTGCGAAAATCAACCTTTGGTGTCAGTAATGAGACATGAAACAATTCAATTCTTAGATGTCAGTGTCCAGTGACAAATTAGTTTAACCAGACTTTCACCTCCTCTCTGTTTTTTTGAATTCTGTTTTCCACAATCCCCTGAAACAGTTTGGAGCTCCTCTGCGGAGGTCGCACTTTGAAAACCTCTTGTCTACATCAATGATCTATAGATAGTATCATTAAGCTTATTCTAGCTACATACATGCCAGGCTCCTCCAGGTGGACCCTTCCCCAGCACCAGGTGAGGGATGGCACGCTCGGGCTCGTATCTCCATTCCAACGGAGATGTGTGGTCCAATCCAAAGTCACTGTCTGGGAGCAGCAGCGAATCAAAGAGCACGGCCACCGGATTGGACGATCGCCCCTCCAAGCCCTCGCATAGGTACTCCAGATCCTGGAGAGACAGGAGAGACACTGTGAGGGTACTGTTCACATTTTTGATCCTTGAAACTGTATTTTTATTTTTATTTTTTAAAACAGAAATAACCTACTGTCACTGTGTGTGTGTGTGTTACCTGCTCCAGCAGCGACAGGTGAGGCTGCTCTCCCAGCTTGCTGTGAAGCAGGGGGTTGGGGTGCGATGCCTCAGGTGACAGGTAGGGGGTGTAACCTGACAACAGGTATGACAGACAGATCCCTGATGGGCCATTACCTGAGAGACACAGAGAGGAAGAGAAAATACTTGACTCAAAATGTAGTTTGAATCTTGCAAAATCTTTTGTTAGATGTCAAGTTTTTTAAACACTGAATTCCAACCTTTCAAAAAAAAAAATCCAGTTTCAAAACATGGCATGATATTCTTCCCATACATAATGTTCTGGTAGTTGTGTGGCAAAGAGTGTCTATACTTAGTTTATATGGTTCTACCTGCAGTAATCTGTATTTATTTTATATTCTGAAGTATCAAACAGCTACAGCTAAATAAAAAAAAATTATTGCACAGTCACTGAATGACTACAGATGAAATTCATTGGGACTGTAGCATGACTCTGTAAATGAATGCTGAATATAAAACCATAGAACAGGTCAATGACTCAGCAAGAACACACACACACAGAAGCAGCAAAACCTCACCTGCTCACGATGACTAAAGAATATCACACATTTACTTTAAGCCAACAAAATAAATCCTGACCTCATTTGCAGACAAAAGCATTATGTTGTAATCGTGAAAATGTGTAACAAAATAATTACCCTGAAATTTGTCTGTTTGTCTTTAATCTGTAAAAAAAATAAGATTCAATTTCATAAGATAGTGGTTAATGCAGTAGTTTTTCTGATGAGCTACTGAACTTGACTACAGGAGCGTGTAGATTTCCTAAATAAACACACTTCTAACAAGGAGAATCCTTTCTAAATAAACAGTTTTAATTTCTACCTAATTACTTGGTGCAACACTGCATCTCCCTTTTCCTGCTGTGGCTAATGCGAACACTTTCTCAGACAATGTAGCTTTTAGCCTATAATCAATAATTAGTAAACATTTGTAAATATGCGTCCCAGCACTTTCCTCGTCAGCTTGTTGCTTAACTCCGTGCACCGCTGTGTTTTGACTATGTTGTAATCTGAGAGCCAAGGAGCAAAAGAAAGACTTTTGTAATGATCCTTCTATCACAGACATTTTTCCACAGCCGGACAAAAACCCTCCTCGCTCACTTCTGTGCCACTCTTTCCTCTTGCCTCAGATCACTATGACATTTCAATTTGCTCTTATTTTCAAGAAAATAAAAATACACATTTTGTCCTTGCGTCTAGTTGCATTTAAAATGGTTAATCCATCTTATGTTTGTCAAGTTTACCTAACCTAATTTGAAATATATGGACATCTTTTGTTTATTGGTGCATTTAAGTGCTTTTGAAAAGGTAGTAAAAAAGCAGAAAGTTTCCAACCACCTAAGCAAGCTGCTTCTCCTTTGAGGTTTCCTACTGCACAATCAAAATGACAAAGTGCAATTATGCATGTGTGGATGTGACGTCTTTGTGTGTTTCTTACCGATGATCACCACAGGCAAAATCTCTCCGGGGAGAATTTCTTTATCATGAAGATCCATTTTGACTGAGAAGAGAAAAACATTATTATTATTATTGCTATTATGACAATAAACATGTGTATTATCATTATCCCTGCAACATCATTATCATTTCCATAATTACGACTATTATCTAAGGCTGGGAAAATGCAGTAAGGGTGAATTAGTTAATCATTGCCAAGGCATGTCAGCAGTTACAATGGTCAGTCAGTACATTTCCACTGACCCCTTAAACACACACACACACACACACCTGTCTGACCTCATTGTTTAACATAGCAACATGACCTCAACTAAACAGAGACAGATTGATATCGCAGTTCCCAACACAACCAACATATGAAATGAGAGAGATTGTGTGTGACATTTTCTTTCAAATTAATCCAAACACCTGTCTAGCCTATAAAGAGCCACATGTGTCACACATCACTAAAGACAAAGATTGACTCAATATATTGATTGATATATAAATGACAGTAAACAAAAAATGTAAGCAAGTAAAAAAAAAAAAAAGTAAATAGCCTATGTGAGCCTCTGGCTCAATTCAAAACACATGAGTAGGATATAAAAAGGTTTCTTTGTTCTGCTGCAAATATTTTCTAAAGAAAAACAAGTCATCTGTCACCTGATCCTCACACTTTGCATTTTTTATTGAACTTCTTGCTTGCACCATCTGACATAAAATAACAGCTGTTACTTTTTGGTACTTTCAGTAGTAGCCCTGATAAAGACCTGAGTTTTAGCGTTTTTTTATACATTCAGCTAAGAAATGTAAAGGTTTTTCTACAACATATTTTTTTCTTCAAGTAATAAAGAAGTCAAAGTTCTTAAATGTTAAACATTAAAATAACTTAATAATAGTGTCTGAAATTGGCAAAGTGTGAGGAGTGCTTAGACAGACAGAAATCGGTGAAACATAATATAGATCACGATGTCAACTGTCACTCGGGGCAAGTTGAGCTGAGTGCAGCGGCGCTAAGCGGCGGGTGTCGGCTGGTTTAAACAATCTGCAAAGTCATGCTTACACAAGCAGACAGGAAATAAAACACACAGTCAAAAGCTGAGAGAGCGAGGGGAGGAGGTGAAAAAGAGGAACGAATGAAGCAGAATGAGTGATGAAAAAAAGAGAGAGGTTGGGAGAGAGATAAAGAGGGTTACATAAGTGCAGTGCAGAGCTTGGCACAGAGCCCAGACTAGAGTGTGTTTCATAGCCAAAGACTTTACTGGAGAGACACACACACACACATACATACACTGTACATGACTACGTGCAACCCCACTAGCCCAGTTTCCTTGAACTGACTGGATAATTAGTTTTCTTTCATTTTTGGCAGAAAGTACTGAGCATGTCTGCCAAGAAAAGGTGACTAACGCCTGATTTACAGTACAGAACCACAGTCATGAGTCAGTGGAGCCCAATGTTTTCTGTGCTTATTCATTGAGAAACTGTAATTTTGCTGTGTTTATTTTAAATAAGAAAGTGGATTAAAAATAATTACACTTTGTGAAAATCAGACCTATTTTGTCCTTCAGGTTGGAGGACTTGTTGGCAATTTCACTGTTGGTGTTGTTGCCTCTTATTATCCTCATCATGTACTATAACTGGAAACATATTCTATGCTGCAGACCATGTTGACTCCTCTGGCTGCATGAAAAGGGAGCATCAAATCTGGTGAGAAGTGAAAGTGAAAATATGCAACAAATTTTTGTCATTTAGCACGCCTGACGCTCAGGTTTTTCCACTCTGCGCTGCGAACTTCAGCAAGAGACTGAGGACTCCTCAAAAATGTGACATGCTGAGATTTATGGACCGAGAAGATCATTCATTCATTCAGTTTCACTCTCTCAAAACCCTAGAAAAATTGAAATCTGCATGGCTCAATACCACCGAGGAAGTTTTCTAATAACGATGTTGCAAAAAAAAAAAGTCCTGCACACTGTCTAATTTGCAATCAGGCCCTGAAACATTGTGTCAATACATATATATTTTTTGCAATTTCGACAGTGCGCAAGAGTTTTGTTTGCAACTTTTGACCTACCTGTCCCCCTCCGACACACCTGTTTCTCGCTATAGAGGTGCGAAGTACTTCTAATAATACTGATGTACCAGCAGCTCCAAATACTGTGCCTTTTCAGCTGAGCATTAACTGCATTTTTTTGTATTTAATCAAATTGATATTATCAAGTCTTGATACGGCTTTTATTGTACTTATTTTCGTGTATTTACTTTAAGGTAAGGCAAGTTTTTTTGTGTCATGTTTACACTGCAATGTTCAATCAACTGATTTGTAAAACTTAATCATATCATAATCATATAATACCACATCTTGCAACAATAAAGTAAAGTAATTTTCAAACCAAAGGCTGTCAGTTTTATTTATTTGCTGCATCAACACACCTGGGAAGAAAAGAAAGTTCTGTAATGAGCCAGATATTGGCAGTGGAAACAGTCACTTACTGCCAATGAACATTTATCCTTCGGGCGCATCGCATGATTCTCTTATTAACACCGTATGACAACAATGACACTGCACTTCTTCCTTCGGCGTGCACGGCGAGTGTGTGCATGTGAATCAGTCTTATCTTTGTGATGCAAGACTCAATAATAACAAAAGATCGTAAACACAATGTGCTGGATGATGATTATTATGCAAGTCAAGTTTCAGATCAGTCGGATAATCAGTGCTACACACTTGCATAATCATGTAACTGCATATATAAAATGAATAAAAGCTCAATTCACAAAACAAGCCACCGCTTCAACAACTCGGAAGCAAATACAGGATTTAAACTTTACCAGATATTTTGCAATTAACATAATCAAATTATCCCTGCTGATGTCCCAATGACTCCACTGCTGAGCCAACTCTTACCTTTACTTCTAAGTTTAAAGCTTCTCTATTACTGAAAAAATAAAATAATCATCTTTTCTTAAATAAAAAAATGAGTGTTGTTTAAATAAAATGTGTATATGCTTCAAAAAGGTTTCTAAAAAAACACTTTCGGTATCAGTCCTGAAACTAAGGTGGTCGTGTCAGCTCTGTTATTAAAAGATTTTAAACAACGCTCAACTAAAGTCTTTTCTTTCATGGTTTTGTAGGGTGGGACAAACAAGGGGTTCACAAAAAATGGCAAATAAGTGAGATAGTGAGCATCCTCGTCTTGGTGCGCTGTGAGGTTTGTCCGGTGAATGAACAAAAGGAAGATCCGGACCTAGTCGTCAACGTGACTCGCACAGGAGTCACATTACTCTGATACAAATATAGTAAAGTCAAAAGTCTTATCCAGCTGCTGTTGTTCTTTTAATGCAGAGACACCTCTTTAAATTTAAACCGTCTTTTGGGTTATGTGACGCCCCCCATGACTAACAACAGCAAACACCGAAATGCTCCATCTGGCACCTGTACTGTTGCCCTTCTGAAGTCATCCTGCGGCTGGACGGCCCATCTGCCATCTGCACAAGCCAGACGACTAATGAGATTTTAATTATCTGCCCACTGAACAGCAAAACGCCCGCCGGAATCTGTGACGGCACCCGAAGTGCAGAAATAGTTTTTTAGAAACCTAATTAACTGGTGTGTAGTGATAAAGGCAGTCTAACAAAGGAGTCGATTAGTAGGTGGGTACAACGTTATCAATCAAAACTGACAAACACTGACTGGTTGTTGACTCATTTTTAGCTCGAGCCTACAACATTTTACACTGCATATATTAGCAGCTAGCTGACTTTTCCTTTACTCATATTCTTTTCTAGCTCACTGCTGGTTTAAGTAACTGAATATCCTGACAGAACACCACGGTTGAATTTCAGCATTATATAAACGTAATGAGTTGTTGTCAGTAGTTTACGTGTCACCTCCTAAGCACACATACACGGAGACCCCAGGCAGCCACTCCGCCCTCCTAAGCAGTCCACCTCGGGGGGAAACACTCCTTCCTGTCATCCTCTCACATGCTGTTTAATTAAAGATAATTATATTTTCTTATTTCATGGGCAATTTGGGATTTTTTTGGGGGGGGAGGGGGGGGTTAATGCATATATAATAATTAAAAAGAATTTAGCATTTAATTGTAAAAGTTAAATAAATGCATAACTGTGAATCCAGCGGCCCTAGAATTTAACTACATACATTTACTCATGTGGACGTAGACACTGGGACGTCACCCTCCGAGTTTGACGCTTTTGCCATCACCATCTTGGGTTGGTTTTTTTTTGGAAATAGAAGTGACCAAGAGGGTGGACAAGAGGGTGTAGCTGGGGACTGATATGCATTGCTACGCCTGATATGCAGCCGTGGTAGCGACTTATCACAGGGTAGCCACGCCCTAAAACATTCTGCTTTATCTATTTTACTTTTACTACATCTTGTTAAAGAAGACTTGAAACCAAAGATTGAGACCATTAACTCATTAGTAACGCGTTTACTGAGGTAATAAGTGAGAAGTAGGCTCAAAGACTCCAACACAATCAAACATCTTTTTGCAACCAGTGGAGTCGCCCCCTGCTGGCCAGAATGAATGCAGGTTTAATGCACTTCCGCACTGTCTTCACTTTTTCAGGTCTGAAGGTTGATTCAGGTACTAAGACTTAAGTAGCCTACAGTTTTAAGGGGGTAGAGTATTTACTTAAGTGAATATTTGTACTTCAACACATGAGGGAAACATTGCACAGTTTCTTTCACTGAATTAAGATTTTACATGTAACACATATTCATTTAGTACATTAAAATGGGGGTGGGATGGCGCAATGGTTAAGACGCCCGCCTTTGGTGTGAGAGACCCAGGTTCAATCCCCACTGTGTCCCTGAGCAAGACACTTAACCTCTCATTGCTCCAGAGGCGTGCGACCTCTGACATGTATAGCAATTGTAAGTCGCTTTGGATAAAAGCGTCAGCTAAATGAATAAATGTAAATAAATGTAAATGTAAATGTAAAATACATTGTCGTCTAGATTTAACTAGGTTGTTTAAATTAGCTACACCATGACATTAAAATGCTACTTATGCATGCCGTTTTGGATAATGTAGCCTATATATTTTTTTACTTTTGATACAATTTAAAGTCAATTGTTTTAATCCAAAAATTTACTTGTAGCCTAAATGTTACATCAAATATCTAAATTCTTATTCCCAAACTGAACTAGACAAAGTCCTGGGAAATAAATTTGATCAACTGAGTCTATAGGCACTGGTGGAAAGTAACATTTACTCAAGCAGGCTAATGTACTTAAGTGACATTTGAGGCAGACCTACTTGTACTTACTTTACCTGAGTATTCCCATTGTATGTTACTTTACACTTTAGCAGATTTAGATTAATAGGCTACATTAACACAAAATATATTATGTATAATTTATTATAGATTAAACTACCGATCAGTATAAAATGTAACAGAATTAGCTTCACTTCTACCAGCTGCAACATTAAGGCTTAATGCATATATTAATGCATCACTTATTATAAACCTGTAATATAATGTACATTATTCTGTAATTGCCCAATATGCTTAATGAGTGCTGTAATGCGAAGTTGGCTATAGTTTGGTGTTAATACTGCCTTCACTTGTAACATGATTTTTACACCGTGGTAGGTTATTACTACTTTACTCGAGTTAAAAATCTTCTTCCGCCACTGTCTAAAGGCAGATTTTAGCCGGAAACACTGGAAAGTTCCGAATATGTGACTGGACATTTGTCTAAGACGGCCCACCCCCGTCTCCCCTCCCCGCCGGTGAACTACACTACTGCCATCACGTCAGTGTGAGCTGAGGACATAGACCTGCACTCACTGAGTACCGTTAACACAAAGCTACTGTATAAAACAAGCGTAATAACCGAGACTCTCATGACACGTGTGTTCATCTCAGACCCGCATACAGTCCCGCATGCGCTTCACGCATCTCTTTATACAACAATTCAAGATGAAGGTGACTCACAGATATTTCCTGGTGATGCAGCTCTGTGTCCTCCTCCAGCAATCGGAGCCTTTCACAAAAGAGGAGAATATGTTTATATGTAATGTTCTCCTGCTGTCTCTCAGTCAGTCATTTCTCAGCTCTGCTCCACGCGTTTTGTCAGGTTTCTTCCGCACATGTGCTACACAAACCTCGAGCTGGCGCTGGGAGCCGTACTCACAGATTATATACCGCTGCAGGCAGTCCGGCCCAGCCGACCAATCAGCAGCGAGCACCCTCCTCTCTCACCCCTCCCTCTTCTGTGACTGCGACATGGTGACGACACGAGAATGACGTAACGGATGTGGTGTCGGGATGAAGAGCTCCGACCTATAATTTATTTATGACAAGATTGATATTGATTGAAAAATTAAAATCAGCCTACTTCTACATACTACTAACCTATGGCGCGCGCGCGCACACACACACACTTTTACTGTTTTATTTATTTTATTTCTTTTATTTGATGAACCGTATGAACTCAATTCACACTGCACACAGCTTAGTGGGGTTTTTACATTTATTCATTTATTTATTTTTGTATTTATTTAATATAAACACGTTTACTTATACAATTTTTTTTTATTTATAATAATTTTGATTTCATTTTTTATTTAAACAAACAAACACTTACGTTTTTATTTTGTTGTTTATTTAAAGGAACAGCATAAAATGAAGTGTTCTTTTGTATTGTCTTTGGCAATATTGTTCTTTGATGTTCATGCCAATAAAGCCAGACTGAGTTGAGATTGTAAATATATATTTTGAACCTCTTTATTTTATATAGAACATTTTACGTTCACTGTAAATGGTCTAAGAAGAAACCACAATTAGCACATTTTAAAGATAGAAATGAAACTTAATGTTGAAACATTTGGTTTAAAGAACAGTAAAGCATTTAAAACAGCGTACATATAAAATGTAACACTTTAAATACATTTCTTAATGCAGTTTGTTACATGATGCCCCTTGCTCTTTGTTGATACAGTATGTCCTGTTCTATTATTTTGCTATTTTACGTTCTTCTGTTTTGTTTTTTGTAAGAGATGAATACAAGATCTAATAAAAATGTTTTCCCCTTCAACCTATAACAATATTAACATGTGCCTGGTTTCAGAAAGAAATTGTACATATTACACATGCATCATATTGGAACCAATCTGTAACTGCATATAGACTGTCTAGAAAGTCTCTAGAAACTGTTCTCCACCTCATTTGGCCTCATTTACACACCACCAGCACACCACCAACTTCTGGCTAAACTTCAGCAGATTCATCATTGACCATTTTTAATAGGAAATTTCCATTGATATGGGAGAATGGGATATTTTGCTTTCATAAAAGTGAAAGAAAAGTATATTGTGAAGTACATTTATTCATTTTAATTGCAAGATTTCACGCTCATGAATGTAAATTCAGTACTAAAAAAAAAATCTAATTTGGAATTTTTCCTCCATGAAGTTGTCTATTACATAAATGTAATTTCTAAATCCAATAAACAAAAAGGCTGTGAAAACTGTGGCAAGGTTATGTATTTTTATGTAGCCTACTTGTATATTGTTCTGTATATTTACAATGAACAAAATTATAAACGCATCACTTTTGTTTTTGCCCCCATTTTGGAGTGGCCTTTTATTGTGGCCAGCCTAAGGTACACCTGTGCAACACCCATGCTGTCTGTCTTATCTGGGTAAAGGAGAAGTGCTCACTAACACAGATTTTGACAGATTTGTGAACAATATTTGAGAGAAACAGGCTTTTTGTGTACATAGAGAAAGTCTTAGATCTTTGAGTTCAGCTCATGATCAATGGGGGCAAAAACAAAAGTGTTGCGTTTATAATTTTGTTCAGTACACTATATTGCTTTGCTCAGACCAATCAGTACAGAAGTTCAACATAAAATTTGAATTAAAAACCTACTTTTTACAACAAATCAATGCATGTAATTGAATGTAAGTGGTGGAAGTAACTAAATACACACACACACACACACACACACACACACACACACACACACTACAGGCCTACTGTACCCAAGCACAATAGAGGAACATTGACTTTACTTGAGTATTTCATTTTTTTGCTACTTTGAGAGGGAAATGTTTTATTAATATTTCACTATTTTTTAAGTTATTTTGCATGGTAATACATTTAACTTTCAAAGCATATGATCAGTTTGTGAAATATATATTTTTGACTGTAGAAAATCTGCTTATCATCATGTCAAGTCCAAGTCCAGCCATCTGGTGACTTGTCATTACACTCACATAACTCTTATACAAAATGTGCTTGTTGATTTTTTGCACTGTTTCAACCTCAATTAATTAATTCCAACTCAGCCAAGTACTTATTTCATGTTTTACAATTTATTCTGTCTTTTAGCTATTGCAGCTATTGTAGTGTATGTAAGTTGGACTTTTTATTGTTTTGTTTCTACCTCATTTGTTTTTGTGATTACTGTGACCTGGCAGTTGTAACACTGCAATTTCACGCTGGGATTAACGTATTCTGTGTATCTTTTTTCAAAACAAGGAGATTTTATCAATTCTGGAGAAGAAAAATGGACACCGTCTGTAACCAAACCAAAAATGCAACGGTCGAAACATAATCTACACATATGATCTGTAAGGTGGATCCAACAAATAGAAGTTTGTCCAGGTGTGTTCAGTTCAGTGAGTCTCTGATATGGCTGCCAGAGGCGTGTTACATCACTTGACAGTTCATTCATAACTGTGCATTGTTGTGCTAATCATGTGTACTAATGTGAGTGTAGCTTTGTATTAGTTATTTTCTGTTCAATTCTTTCAATTTAATTCAACTTTACTGGCATGAATGTAAAACAATTGTATTGCCAAAGCAACAAATAAATTACAAACAATTAATTTCATACAGTTCATTAAATAAAGTAAATAAAACAGTGTTTGTGTGAAAAAAATTAAAAAATATTTTAAAAAAATCAGTGTCAAATGTGAAATAAAAAAAGGAACAATTAGTAAACTAACAATGAAAATAATATAATTAGATTTTTTTATAGAATAATTATTTAATATATTACATTTATCAGTCTAGTCTGAGTTTCCACTGGTTGTCCTCAGTTCGTGGCATGAGGAGATATATTTTGCTGCAATGATTTGGCATTCTTCTACTCCTGTCAGACTGAGGCAGAGCAGTGTACAATAACAGTTTGGTCAATTTTCATGCAACCTTTTTAAGCTTGTATTTTTTGTTTTAGGACCGTTTGTGTGGTTGTAGCTTCAGTTTAGTTACAAAGGACATAAAAGAGGAACAAAGACAATGAGTAAGAGTTTTGTCATCTACTGTTTCTTGACTTACTAGTGTTTCCATCACATGCATTTTCAAGTATCGCATTGGAAAAGGTTGATGGAAATTGTTCTCCCTTTTTTCATATCTTGGTTTATTCATCTTAAGTATCATCACAGTTTCATATGATTGACAGCAGCATATTCTGCACTGACCACCTGTTACGACTGTCTCACTGCCACTGGTTTCTGGCTCTTTCCATCATTATGTAACAGGCTGACCACTCACCGCTGCGTTGCTTTTCTCATCACTTTGGTTGTTTATTGGTTGAGGTCTCCCCAGCAAAACACAAGGAGCTAATCGTAGATCAGAATATATACGACTGTCAAAGGCTGCATGCATGACATGTTAATACACCCAAACGCATGAAAAGTTTTAGCTTAGCATGGCATTTAACTGATAGGAAAAACAGTTGGTCAACTGGCACTTGATGTTGTGGTGCTAAAAGGAAAAGTCAGGAAAAATACTGTTTATCCTTTACTGACTATGAACTAGCAGAGGTGAACTGAACATGGAAAGTAATTACAGTTGCAATTAATATAACCTTCATCCCGTTGATCACAAGGCAAACAGTAGGAATGCACCATTCAAATAACCGAGTCAGTTACATAAATGTCTGCTTACCAGCCACTTTCCTGGTTTCCCAAGGTGCTTTTATTGCCATTTTCTACCTGCTCACCAGATACCCTCAGACAATCCCTCATTACATTACCTGACTGCTCCACCCATTTTCACACCTGTTCCCACTTCTCTCATCAGCCATGCAGAAGCCTGACCTTCCCTGCTCACCTGTTTCCACTCTCGCTCATCAGCAAACAGCCGTTTTCCACTCACTCCTTGCCAAAGCGTTCCTTGTTATGTTGCTGTGTGCTTCATGTCTTGGGTCCCCGCTTCTGGCTGCTTTTCCTTTTTCCTGTTTATTGGACGTTGGATTCACACTGATGTCATTAAAAGGAAGTTGGTTTGAACGAGGCCTGAGACACGATCCAAAACGCAACAAACCCAAACAAAGAGAGTCAACACTAGCAGCAGCGTGATGTTAAGAGCAGCCACATCTCATTATTTCTTCTTTCCTCGCTGTCTGCCTCAAAACACATTTTCCTCCTGTGATGATGATGGACCATGTGTGCAGAGCCAATAAAGTCTGTTGGTGTTAGACATTAACACACAGGCCTGAGACATACAGCAATATAACAGAATGCTACTAAAAGAAAACATCATGGTTATGGATTTAGGTTCATTCCCTGTCTAATTTTGAAAGAATCCATCTTTGTGTGTCTTGTGACCTTATTTTCTTCTGTGTTTTCTCATTTGTTTGTCTGCTCTGCCTGAATTGTTCCACCTGTTTAGTTATCATGTGTTTGTATAAGTCTATGTGCTCTTCTTGTCCGTTGCCAATTTGCCTTTGTCATATTGTGAAGTGTTCAGGTCCTTTCCAGTGTTCACCTGTGATTTGTAATTTTTCAGTTTACTTGCTGGATTATTTGGATTTTTACTCATGCGCGCTCACTCATGTTTGACTGAACAGGAAAAGTCGGTGATATTGAAAGTCAAATGGATTCAACCTCTGTGAACCATAAACTCTGTACAAATTTGCAGCAGATGACACGTTAAAGTTACCGAAACACAGAAAACCAGCCAGATGAGGCTGGTGCTCGTTACCTGGTGAGTGAAAATAGCACATAGGCCTATGTTATAATTAACGCTATAATTAGCGGTACTCTAACAGCATGGTCGGTCTATTGGATTGAATCTAGAACTAGTTAACTAACATTAATGCGGGATACTGTGTGTGTGTGTGTACAGCAGTAGAAGTAGCACTTAAGCTGATACAGTACATGACAAGGATTTAGACCCCTTTTGGTGTCCTCAGTCCTAATATTCTGTGATGAACGAGTTTTGGTGATAGAACTACGTTCATTGTTATTACTGCTACTGAAAAGCTTCAGCTTTCCATTATTGTTAATAGCTGTTGCAACTTGCACTCTGGAATGTGCAGTGAAAATTGCCAGCTGATAAAACCAGATTCATATAACATCTAATAAATGTAGCTCTTAACTGGCTGAGTTAGATGGTGATTAACACTAAACATTAGACATTTTCACCAAAAAAATGGTGCAGAAAATGTCTCCAGAATGCAGGAAATTAAATGTTTAATGCTCAAAATCTTCTGGGTGAGGACCCCCAGACCCCCATTGTGTATTTATCAAAGAATATTTCTTTAAATACTATTAAAATATCTTCTAGTCTTGTGACCCTAATATTTTTGATTGTCACATCTGATATGCTAAGTGTCACAACTCTAATCTGAGGCCTAAAATGTCCCTACCACTTTTCAACACAAAGTGATGCCCTTTGCCACCTGTAACTGTCATTGGCTGTTAAAGCCTTTGCGTTGTTGACAACACATAGCCTAAGCAGGGCTTCATAATGCTCTGTAAGGTACATGCATACTGTAAGTATTAGTGAGTGTAGTGGTGCTCATGGGACGTCGCTCTGGGACTGGTGAGTATGAGGCTGGGATTGAAAAATCACAGTATACTCACTAGAAAAATCTAGATTGCGCCACTTGTCTCACGTTATAGGTTAATTTGTTCCTCTCTGTGCTGCTCAGAAAAATCTCAGTCAGCAGTACATTTCTCACTTCCCTACAACACAGGAAGAAATAGAACTAGAAAAGCAATTTCTGAAGAAATTGCAGTGTGAATGCTGTCTGCTGAATGGCTTGCGCTACACTGAAATGCTGGCTTGAAAAACGTTGAATAGTAAAAATGTATGAAAAATGTGGAAGGTTTGAAGGACTGTTGAAAAGCTGACGCTACACTGCATTGCTGGCTTGAACAAATTTGAATAGTACAAACGCATGAAAGATGTGGAAGGTTTTAAGGACTGTAAAATATTAGTTAATAATATTTAGAAAGGGGTATGAAAGGTGACATAAGCGTATCAACTCCAACTGGAGGTCCTGGGTGAGCAGAATGACTCCACAGTGTGGAGTTGCACAGACTGATGGAGATGGGTGCAGCTGGCTTCCTTCTGGAATACCTGCCCATCTCCACTGTCTTCAGAGCATTGATGTCCAGATTGATCTGGCTGCTCCAGGACCCAAGATGGTCAATCTCCCACCTGTGGGGACACTGATTGTGCGACCCTACCTTACAGTTTGATTTAGTTATAATGTTACACTGGTTTGAGATTGGGGGATGTGTTGACTTGTGGTCAAAGACTTGTGAGCATCTCTGCAGGACCCCAGATGGTCAATCTCCAACCTGTGGGCAGGCTGATCCCCACAAGAGATGAGCCCAGTGAGGCTGGTGTCCTCTGCACACTGCAGGAGCTTGGTGGTTTGGTGACTGGAGGTGCAGCTATTGGTGTTAAGGGCGGAGATCAGAGGGGAAAGAACACGGCCCCGAAGGGAACCACTGAGTGATGGTCCTGGAGTCAGATGCATGTTTTCCCAGGTTCACGTGGCGCCAGCTGCTGGACAGTAAGTCTGTGATACACCTGCAGGCATGATCAGCTGGGAGAACTTGTCCTGGAGCAGAGCTGGAATAATGTTGTTGAAGGCAGAGTCCACTAGCAGGATCCTGGTGTAGTCTCCTGGAGAGTGCAGGTGCTGGAGGATGTAGTGAAGGGCCTTGTTTAATTAGTTGTCTGCATTACATCATCTCAATCAGCTGTGTGCTGGGCCAGCATTCCCAGGTTTCCATGGCAATGCTAAAAGCTGTCTGAATTAGACAGGCTTAGAGAGCTGATCTCATTGAGTTTTAACCTGGAGTGCAGCTGTGCTTCTCCTGCTCCCAATGAACAGACCGTAACTCTCAGTGCCAAAGTAAACGAATTGTTAGAGAGATAAGATCCTCATGATGATGATGTCCGAGATTTGTGCGTCTACTGTCAAAAATGGCTTCACAGCAGCAGTGTAGAAATGTCCACCTGTCTGCCTCTTGCTTGAACCTGCAGCACTTTTTTAACATGGGAGTCTATGCGGCAGTTGACTGGGACACCTCTTATTCTCAAGCCCACTGTACCAGCTGTGAAAGTCTGTTTGCTTTCAAGGTTGGACATGAGCGGCACAACAAGTTTTTCTACAACTTCTGAAAAAATTATGTATGTAGAGTGAAAATTGTGGGAGATACAGCGAGTTGAAGACAAATTTCTCAGATGATTTTGAAATGAATTCCCACTCTGTCGGTTGGTCCTCTCACTCTAGCTGCCAACATTCCGTCCCATAACAACCCATTATAAACTCGAAATTCAGGCTGATAACGACATGGTACTTGAATCGAGATTGTGTGAAAAGTATAAGAGATGTGAAAAAGTTGAATTCACTGGAAAGAGTCGAAAGGTTTCTGAACATTTTAAAGGTGGAATGGCGTTTCTACGTGAATGTATGAATGAGTGGGAAGAAGTTGAAGATCAGTGAATTTGAATGATTTTCTCATTGACTTTCATTGTAACAAAGTTTCAAGGAAAGTTGAATAGATTAAAGAGTTTGAATGGGATTTGAAAGTGGAATAATACGAAGAAAGAAGGAAAGATGTGGAATCTTTTCCATTTTGAATGAAGTTTCTAGCTGAAAGTATGAATGAGAAGTTAACAGTTGAAAAACCTTGAAAAAGTGTGAAAATGGGGACATTTTCAACATTCCGTCCATTCATTTGAATGGGGAAAATTTCCTGGAAAACCTGGAATATCTTGAAAAGTATGAAGGTTATGAAAATTCTGTATACAAGCGCTTGATTCCAAATTGAGAGGAATATTTTAAGCTTTGAATGACGTTTCTACGTTGAAAACTGTGGAACTAGTTAGGGTCCAAAAAAACAGGCGGAATAATAAAAATAAAGAATTCCGAAATCATAGAAGAACATATGTTGTGAATTCACACACCAACTATGTGGGGTGGTAGATAAGCAGCAAATATCTAGGCACAAATGTCTGCAAAGTCCTGATGCTTATGATAATATGTTGATTGTGGCCAAAAATGAAATAAAAGTATTTCCTTATTGCTAAATAATTTGATTAGGTTACTGCAGGCATTGATTAGGACACTGCAGGCATAATCACTGCAAGCAGCAGCATTTCAAAACTTTTTTTCTTTACCTCTCTGCCCGGCCCCTTAAATTTTTTAAAACCTGTAATCACTCTAATAGGCAGTTGTACCTTAGATGTCAATTGTATCGCAAGTAAAACACAAAATTAAAAAATTATCATAAGGAGAGAAGATAAGAGCATAAGAACTTAATGATTTACAAATTTACTCTTTAGGCTACGTGTGGCTTTGGTGTTAGATTTGGTGGTTAATGTTTCTCATCCTCATATCCTGAAATTATCCTGAACATGCAGAAAGTCACTAGTTTAAACACAAATGAACACGTAATCAAAGCTGCAGCCATTCAATTCTTTGTAATGGATGAATTAGAAATGGCAACATGCTGAAGAAACCTTTTTCTTGATATAGTTAATGGGAATATTTGGCACCTAATGTCATAAGAATTAAAGGAAATGCTTCAAGTTACAAATAAAATGCTTCGACAGGCTTTGGTGTGAAAGCAGAGCGGCGTGAGTCTAAAGATACCTTTGGGAAACCCAACAGCCGTCTGTGAGTCACAGTGTAATCCTGTCCAGGAAGTTTTCTTTAGTCTGTGTGTGAACGTTCAAGCACCAACGTCACCGGGATCTGCTTTCAACAGCAGAGATCACAGGCAGAGGATGAAGAGATCAGAGCAAGACAAAAGGGCCTGTGAAGGGTTAAAAGTACACAAAGCATTCCTCCTCTGATTTTTTTCCAGGAACAGAGGGAACATTTGCACAAGACAGGGACACAGTGAGGTACAGACTTTAAACTTCACAAAGCCCAAAGAAAACAGCAACGGATGAGATGTGCCGCGTAAGACATTTTACATGAATGTGGCTCGCTAACTGCTCATGAGGAGGACACACTGTAAGATGTCAGATAGGACTCAAGATTCAACACTGAACATTAACTTTAAATTATTAGGCCAAAGGCTCTGCTTCCCATCTGAGATTGAGTCAGACAACCTTAGACCAAACCTTGTGCTATGGTCAGCCTCACTCCTGCTCGTTAACGTCTTCGAGTTTACAGTGCCCCAGGAGATGCAGTGGAGGAGGTATATGAGTGGAAGAAGCTGAGGTACACCAAGCCTGCAGCTGATGCGCAACAACACGGCTGGAAAGCAGAAGTCCAAAGAAGGCCGCAGAGGGTTTGTAGCCACATCAATATCGAGGCTCCTACGAGGGAAGGCTCCTACGAGGGAAGGCCCACCAGCAAGCAGTCAAAGACCTCTCCAGAGCCTCTGAAAATACCAGTCAGTGGCTTTGGATGAAGAGAAAAGACTCAGCTTGTGAGGAGATTGTATCTAGTGGGTGAGCCCGGGACGCCGGGAATCACTGCTTGACCCTCAGGAGGTGTCATGGGCCTATCAGCGAAACATCGAGGAAAGACAGCGCCCACTTGATGACCCAGAAGATGCCATCACCCACTTGACCAACCCGCAGAGTCAGTATGCCTCAAGTGTGCAATTACAGTCCTACATAACAGATATTACTTTCCAATTTTATACTGTTTTTATACTCTCTGTATTAGTGTTTAAAGTTACAAAGATGCTGATTCCTTTACATGTAGTAGTCACAGCAGAAAACTTTCACATGACATGTTATGTCAGAGCATCTCTGACAGGCTACATCGTCAAACATGCTCAAAAGGGAAACACGAGTTAGTGATAATTCTGCTGTTTAATTTAATTTAGTTATAATATTCTCACAGAATTTGTTGGACGAGATATTTGATATGACTGATGTGATTTCTTATAATCACATACAGAGTTCTTCCCCTGCGCATGCTCAGTGTAGGTTTTGAGTATGACTGTGTTTAGAGCCAGTATGTCTGTTGCCTTGGTAGCCATGGAATTAATGGTCCAGTTTCAGCATGTCGTCGTATGAATATGCTTTTGTACGCAATATACAAACAACACAATTGTGTTTCCTTATTCAGGCTGTCAGGAGTAGATTTTTTCTAATGTATGTGCTGGAGGGACTCAAATAAAAGAGTTATTGACAGGGAAATGGAATCCATTTGTCAATGTATTTGCTCCATTTAAACTCAAGGTTTTCTGAAGTATAATCAAAGTACCAATAATAAAGTAGCAATAATAAATAAAGTCTAGTGACTTCATTTCACTCTGTTTAAGGTGGTGCGTCAGCCCTACGCAGCAAGAATTTGCATCTCAACAAAGCTGGCTGTTTCAAGGTATGTCTTGGCAGAATGAGTATACTCAACAAGTGAGATAGGGAGTGAAGGAAAAGAGGAAGAGGTATGAATCAGAGAAATCATTTTTTTCTAAATGTTTCACTGCAGTTATGTTCTAATGCACAAATAAACATGGCTACACCATGGATTTTGTGTAAATGCAGCAATCGAATCAGAATATCAGAATCAGAAAACTTTGTGAGCGGAAATTCTGTGTTACAGATACTCGCTTGCACATCAAGACATAAACGCAATAGAAATAATAGTAGAAGTTGTTAAGTAGAGAATATAAGAAAGTTTAAAAATCTAGGACTAAAATAAATGTAGATATTTTCGGATTACACAGGATCAACAGAAGTGTAATGATAAATAGCAATAATAAATAAAAGAGCATTATAATAAAAGCGCAGGTGCGCATGCGTATGAAGCTCAGCGCAGTCTTGTCATACAGACACACAGACCTTCAGCTGGTGAAGCCCATCTGATGTCACCGCGACCAACTTGGAGGTAGTCGGGCGTGTTTTGGTCTGGTTCCAGAGAGTCGGTACAGTTCTGTGTGTTTACCTGGTAATGGAAACACAAATCAACGCAACATGGTTTGATTCGGTGAAGCCAGAAGTACTAATGAAAAAGCCATACTAGAGTCATTAACTCCAATCAGAGGCATTATGTAAGAGGAAAATTGTCTTTAATCCCTCTAGAGGCAGTGTTGCTCAGTAGTGGAGAAGGAATTCATGAGCAGAAATCCAGCTGTTGTGACAGGGACAGGACTCAGAGGGGGTGCTGGCCTAGTAATGGTGGTAAACCTGTTAGAGTTATTAAGCAGGCCACTGGCTTAAGTTCACAGCACCTTATTCATGGCAAACAGTCTGCGTGCAGTTTGCTGTAATGTTGTCGTCACAAAGAGGTTGCTGTGTGCACCGACTGCAAACCTGTGATATTGTAACCTTACTTACTGTATACACCATAGATTTTGGTTACTTAATTTCTGATAATTTATTGTGCTCATGAAACTGTGAAGTATAAGGTGGTAAGAGTTATGTTATAGGTTTATGTTACATATGTTAGGTTAGGAGTAATTTTATTAGTGCACACAGTATTTTGGTTCCCACCTGCGTGTTTCCGGAGGGGAGACAGAGAAGTCATCTAGCTTTCCAGTCTTTATGTAACTTTGTATAGCCTTGTATAGCCTTTCTAGTCTTTTCGAGCACTACATCTGCATCCACCATTCACTCACACTCAAACAGAAACTAACATTCACACACATTCATATAATGGTGGAACAGCCACCAGGGGCAATTCAGGGTTCAGTATCTTGCCCAAGGACACTTCGACATGCAGCCCGGTGATTGAACCGCCAACCTTCCAATCACGGCAACTCGCACTACCTCCTGAACCACAGCCACTCCCTTATGCTAAGCTAGGCTAACCATGTCTGATGTCAGCTTTGTACACAAAGTGATATTGAGCTTCTCATCTCATTCTCAGAAAGAAAACAAATAGGTGTGTTACCCAAAATGTCAAAATCTTCTGGTTTATGTAACCCTCAAAAACCTCAGATGTGTTGTTGATGCTTTACCTGCCCACACTGTACAACCAGAATAAATGAAGGCTTCATCAACCCTGGATCCTGTGGTGCCCCCCTCCCTCTCTCTCTCTAGTCTCAGTCTGGTTTACTCCTTCCTATGGACTGTTGAGTTTGTTGACAATTGGATTAAAATATTACATCCTGTAAATAAGATTATGTAATACTGCAGAGAGGCTGACTGATTGATGGTGACGTAACACTTTGCTGTCAGGGCTGAAACAGCTTTATTATGACAGCTGGGATTATTGGACACAGTCCCTCTGTGCCTTGCTCAGCAGAACTCACACAACACAGGCTGCTGGGCAGAATTTAACATCACCAAGACATCCGTGATTTAAGATAAAAAATATCAAAACATATTATGTTTGTTTCTGCCTTTAATGTTTCTTACACCACATATCTATATTCTTTTATTTCTATATATAAAGGAGATTCTTCAAATCAAATCAAATCTAATTAATTTGCCAAACTGCTCCACATCCTCCCTGTTTTGGCCTTGAGGCAGTGGTAGCACCTCCCTGACTGAGAAGAGGTGCGGCTGCCCAACTGCACTGCTTGTTTTGATGAGAAAATTTAGATCAGGTTTTTCCTGCCATATTTGCAATGCAGCTAAATATTATGTAACAGTTTATTATAACTAGATTTAAAATATGTTTGAAAAACTGACTCAATACAAATTAAAACAACATAAACACAACGTAAAACTAAGTTAAGGCAATAAAAAGTATGCATTATTTTTATTGTGGGTTTTTATTAGAGTTTCAAAAGGCAGAGTTTGCTGCCATGATCTCAAGCACAAGTCATTTCAAGTTTACGAGCCCTGCCAAAGCTCTGTCACTTTTGTCTTTGAGACAGCGTCTACACTAAACCATCTGTTTTTAAAAATGCTTTGTGTAAAATGTTTTCATGACAACAATTTGCATTGCATCTAGCATTCCCAGATTGTGTTTGTAGAGACCTCTGTCTACAGAGAAACACAGCAGAATGACATATCTCTTTATGTCCCCTTTTTATTTATTTCAGTTGGCAACAAAATTTCATCACAGCCAACGTCTGGTCAGGAGTGGGAGAGACACTCCAACTGACCAAACTATTATTTCATGGTTGCAACGTCGTCTGATGAAATCCTGATAAATACAGGTTAATGACAGCAGCTCTGCAAGTGCTCGGCTACAGTGACATTCACTAACTAAGAACACGGCAATTGAGTTATACCAGCAGGAAGGAAAGGATGAAGGGGTCGAGAGAGAAGGGATGAAGGGGTCGAGAGGGAAGGGATGAAGGGGTCAAGCAGGTAGGGATGAAGGGGGTTGATCTGGGCCATGGTGGCCGGAGCGGCTGGGAACCCAGGGGTTGAGACTCAGGATGGGGACACGTCTCAACAAGCGTCTTCCTTTATGATCCCCTTGTGGTTCCTGTGGTATAAAAGAACAATTACTTTGGCGTAATTATGAATTTTAACATGCATGTCTTTGATGGTGGGAGGAAACCGGATCGCGCAGGGACCACGGATGAAACGGAGCTATTTAAGCAACTCCGGTACATTTACATTGAAGTTTAACTGCAGTGTTGATTACTGTGCATTCTCTCTGGTAAATAAATAAATAATAAACACTTGAAACAACCTCTTCTTTAGTCATAGTGTTTGTGTAAAGTAAGGCTGCAGGCCAAGACTCCCACAGTACGGAGTTACTGAATGACGCTGTGTGCTAAGAGAATCTGAGAATAAAACATGAACACTGATGATTTATAATTTGTGTTTCTGTCTAATCATTATTTACTCTACGAAATTCTGAAAAACTGTCCTAAAGAAATTTTTGGATGGATAAAATTCTCTGAAAGATGTTTTAAGAGTCCCAGATAAAAACAAAAAGTGTGTCATCAACTTAAAAGTGGAAACTGACAAAGAACTGTGAACACATTCTTGCAGAGGGGCTGACAGGACTGGTTATAACTACCTAAAGGCATATATAGTAAATCAGTAGCAACCAAGTTGATTTTAATACCGTACAAATAGTCTACAAGGCTTCATAATTAACCAAGTGGTTTGTGACTTCAGGTTTGAATCACACGAGAACAAGAAATGAGTTGTGTAAGTAGCTTTGATGTCTTAGGTCCGTGGGCTACAACTTCAACCAGTTCTTTTTAGCCTGTATTTGTTTATACTTTGGTAATGTTTCACCATTAAAAACCAGATTAGCCATTAGTAGCTCCTGTTTGTAATGCACCCATTAATGTACATACAACCATCACTGTAGTACTTTAATACTGAAGAAAACTTCACATCATGATTCTCACACAAGTCCTGAAGTTAAGGAGTTTTTCCTATGATTTGTAAGTGGATGTATGGACGTTTATTCTTGATAACACAGAAGATTATGTACTCAGAAAGTGTTTGTGACACTACATCCAGAAATATGTGTATCATGTTTATGTGTTCAGATTAAACGGAACAAAGAAGGAGTAGGATTTTTAACACAAAAGGGACACTAAGGGTGCTTTCACACCTGGGTCGATACGTTTGTTCCGGAACAGATACTTTGTTCCAAATCAATTAATTACGTCACTCGTGTTCACGCCACACTGTTGTAAATTCAATTTGCTTTATTGGCATGACTGTTGAACAATATTGCCAAAGCATCGTACATATGACAACAATCATCCCAATAAAGCGGTCCAAATCGCTCACCCTTCCAGGACATTCTTTATGCCATTACGTCACTACCTCATGCGTGCAGGTCGCGCATTCCTTTGGGGGGACATCTCCATGACAACAGTAACACAAAATGAATCGCGGGTGGACTTCGCGTTGCAAAAAGGTGAAATAGATGTTTGGACGGAACAACACATCTCTCGGATGTTGCACACCGCACATAAGAACACTGAAGTCTACAAGCGGGTCAGTGATAAAATTAAAGAGAGGGGTTGTGAACTCTCCGTCGAGCGGCGCCGCACGAAGTTAAAAAAACTCCGACAGCAGTAGGCCTACATAATACAACCACAACAACATACCGCAGCAAAATACGCTGCCGAAGCTGTTGAAAAGCGATCTTTTAGCGTTGGTTGCCAGGCAACACATTGATTTGTTCCGGTTCATGGGTCGGTTGTGTTCTCACTGCAAACGAACCGCTCCAGGGTTCGTATGGAATCGAGCCGAGGCCGCCGGTTGTTTTGTTCCGATTCAGAGTGCGATTGTTGTGTTCACATATCACTAAACGAACCGACCCAAAAGGGAAACGCCCCTTTGTTTCGGAACAACGTCTCCAATCGATCCAGGTGTGAAAGCACCCTCAGGGTTTCAAAGTAGGCTACCTAGCCTCCATGACTGCGTCACAGTCACTGCTGCAGCTCCGCCTGCTAATGGTGTTGATAAGTGGTTTTAATCAATGAGCCAAATCTCAATAACAAACTTCTTATTGTTCTCAGAACACCTGCATGCACCTGTCCCTTTTACGTCACAGTAGGCCTATCTTTACATTTGTCTCCCGGTTTCTTTTAAGAGTCTAGCCACAATAAAAGACTGTTGAGTGAGTGAATATGACATGGAACTACATTGGTTTTAAGTATAAAGAATAGTTAAAGTAAAAACATTTAAATACAAATAGCAACCAAATGAAAACATCTAGAGGGAAGTGGTAGCCAGTTAAGTGCATCATACCCTCTAAAAACTCCTGGCTATTTCTTCAACACATTTTCTGGGTTAGTTGGGTTGGGTTAGAATTATAGGTTATTTTTTGAGAGAGTAGGCTAACCATTTCCTGGGTTATAGGCTAGAGCTAATATTTTGACCCAATTCCTGGGTTGTTTGGGTTTCTGGGTTATTTTTCAAAGAGTAATCCATGTTCTGGGTTACAGGGTTGGCTTTCAAATTTCAAATTCAAATTAGCTTTATTGGCATGAATGTAGCTATAGCAACCACCTGCAGTTGTTTTTTTCTCACAACAGTTGCTTCACGCTTGATCGGTTTTGTCCTGTGCTTCTCCGGTGCAACTTCAAGGTATGTACTTCAATGTATTCAAGGTAGGCAAGTATTTTCATTGTTGATGTAAACTTTTCTGTGTCCATATCCCTGTTGCTAGTTTAGCAGCACTTGCTGAAAACCATGGCTTAGATGGTACATGGAGACTTGCGTTAGCTGTGGTGATTCTGTGGTTGCCATGTTCATCTAACTAGTTTAAGGTCCATGTAAAGTCACATGACATGACACAACCAATATTCAAAGACTTTAAGCCTTAAATTCAATCCAGTTATTGAATGTTGTCGAATGTTTGACAGTTATTTATTTTTCAATTTTAATGCAATAAAAATGTGAAAGCCTGTAAGTGTGTAATATTGTCACAGTGACCCCTAGTCTTCCTTTGTTCTGTTTTCCAGCCACTCATCTGTTTCCATGGTTTCGGTCATTTAGTTCATCTGCATGCCTGTGTTGACTTAATTACCATCATCATCATCTGTTCCACCTGTCTTCTGTTAATCAGTGTTCATCTGTGTAAGTATTTAGTTCCTTTATTTCAGTCAGTCTTCGGCTGTTCTACTTTGTAGTCTTTTTTAGTGTGTGTACGTCCTGCCTGTCTGTACCTTTTTGCCATTAATTTATTAGTAAAACATTTGAATTGGAACTTTGGACTCCTCCTCTTCTTCTTCTGCCTGCACCACACAGATATACTGTAAAACAAAGTTTTATTTTCTGAAATAAGGCATACTGGCATTAACGCAAGTTAGGTTATTTTTGACCCAGCTCCTGGGTTAAAAAGGGACCAAGTTATTTCAACCCAGATACTGGGGTTGTTATTTTGATCCAGAAGTTGGAGTAACCCAACATTTGGGTCAGGTATTTAACCCAGATGTTGGGTCAAAATGAATAACCCAATTTTCAGGGTTAAAATAACCCATAAATTAGTTGGTCCCTTTTTAACCCAGGAGTTTTTAGTGTCTACATGAAACAATCACGCATGTGGTAAGAACACAAACACACAAACCTACAAATATTAATGTAAACTACATTTAAAGGATAAAGATGTGTTTCAGAGGCTTCCTAGTATATGATTTGACTATAATCAATAACAAGGGGAAAAAGCTGTTGGACAATTGTTTTATATTTCTAGCAGCCTTTGTTGCAGAGCCAAAGTCAACAGCTCATAGTCTCAATAGGAACTTTACCTGGATGATAAGAGTTTTGCATAAAGGAATGTTAAACCTCTCCAAGGTGGTGGCTGTTCGTTACAGCTCACTCTTTATGTAATCTATAATCCACCACTTTGCTCAGACAGGTTCTACCATGTTTTCTAGGAAACTGTATTGTGCGTGTTATGTAACAATGACTGTCTTTATCTTGAATGTGAACGGCAAATGCCAGAAGTCTATTGATTGATTGATGTGTGGGGTGGCGATGCCACAGTGAGAGACCCAGTTTCAGTTCCCACTGAGGCAAATCCACTACTGTTTTCCCTGAGCAAGACACTTAACCCATAGTTGCTCCAGGGGCATGTGAGCTCTGACTATAAAGCAACTGTAAGTCACTTTGGATAAAAGCATCGGCTAAATGTTAATATGTCTCATAACATCCTAACAACATCACCACCAGTATCTCTGATTTGTTCAGTGATTTAAACAGGTTGAATAAAATGAAATGGTAAATCAGTCTGAAAATCAGGCTAAACTATTTATATGATGTTATCTGTCAAGATTAACCTTCTTCTTCTCTTCTGTGGATTCCGTCCTGCCGGTTTGAGATATTGGGTCTTTTTTTTACCTTGCAGCAGAGACAGAGACAACATTACCTTTGCATTTAAATGCTATATGTTAAACTACTAGGATGGTCAATTATTGTGAGATTTAAAGTCTCTGAACAATTTCCTGTCAAAGTGAAAGAAATATTATATCAATTAATTTATTTATGATTTGTTTTCAGTCTAACACTGTGTGGATCCCATTATTATCATTAGATACATTTCTGTGTGGTAGATAATAAAGCTTTTGGATTCCCATAATGCTTTGTGTGCTACAGCATAAGCTCGTTCTTTTTGTTTACACTTTGGTAAAGTTACACGATTAAAAGCTGAATTAGCTAGCAGCTCTTGTAGTACTTTGATACTGAAAAAGAAGGTTAAAACATCATAATTCTCTGACAATTTCTTGAGTTAAGGAGCATCTTTTTTGTTAGGGGATTCATGGATGTTTATTCTCGATAATGAAGAAAATTAGGTCTTTAAAATTTCCTAACTTTGAAAAATTACAAGATTGTATGTCGCACTGAATTTAAAAATCTGTGTATCATGTTTGTGTGTTCAGATTTAACTGAATTAAAAGAAGGATTATGGTTTCTGATTAAAATTGCAGCACAGGGTTTTCATGTATCTTAATATCCGTCTTGAGTTGCATGTCAGAGTCACTGCTCCAGCTCCTACCACTGATCGTGTTGATAAGTGTTTCAAATCAACGGGCCAAACCACAATGACTAACTTGCTTGTTTTCAGAACACCAGCATGCAAACAGTGTCTTTGACTGCAAATCTCCCACAAGTCCCTGGGGAGATGAAAACCTTATTGATTCATGGCATGAAAAGGGGCCAATTTATGTTGTTTCCCCGCTGGACTTGTGGACAAAATGGTCCAAAATGACACTTTTGCTCCCCATGAGTCATTCAGAGGTTGTCCCAGTCTAAACCTCAACAGGTTCCAGTTTGCTGGCTATGACTCAGAAGTAAATATTTTAACTACAGGGGGGAAAAAAACTTGAGATACACATCTCTTTCAAGGGGGACCTCAGGCACAAAACATAAAAATAAATTAAACAATCAATGACACAAATCATTCCATTCTTTAAATTTAAAAGTATGCCACCCAGTTTCTTTAATGATTCTAGCCACAATAAAAAAGGCTGAGTGTTGCAATCAGTGCTGGGTAGCAAACCATTATATGAACGGTATTCTAAAAGTTTAAATCAATGGACTAAGTTGCCTTTTAGAATCTGGTTTAAAGAATGCAAATCTCCATTACTTGAAAGACAATCTAGGCTATTAAAATGGGTTGCTTTTGACCCAGACTTTAAACCAGCAAGGGCTGATGGGAGGTTTCAGCACTGGTATAGGCTTGGCATCACCTCTTTTAGTTCAATTTCAAATTCAAAGGGAGAATTAGATAGCTTTCAGGAGATCTCTGATAAATATGGTTTAGGAAAACTAGATTTTTTTAGGTACTTACAAACAAGGACTTATTTTAATAAAGAGATACGATACATGGAGAAGCATGACACCAATTTAATTGACCTATTTATTGACATGTATATAAAAAAAGATAATAGGAAACTTATTTCAAAACTATATCTAGCCATTCAATCCATAAAAAAACACTCAACAAATAAGGTTAGATTGAAATGGGAAAAAGAATCTGGTCTATGTATCTCAGAGGAAGACTGGCTGAACATCTGTTCTATGCAAGCGACTTCTACCAGCTCGGGTATGTGGAGAGAATTCTGTTGGCGGAATCTTATTAGATACTTTGTAACCCCCAAGTTAAAATCTATCCAGTCTTGCGAGAAGGGAAGTGGTCTATGTTGGAGGAAATGTGGGGAACAGCTGGCAGACCATTTTCATATATTTTGGAGCTGCCCAGCCATTCAGTCATATTGGCAGGAAGTAATACAAGTAATACATTTTATTTTCGGTGATGGAATTGACTACTCATTTTCTACAATTTACCTGGGAAACTTAGCAGCTCATTTGATGACAAAAGACAAGTACCTTTTAAAGATATTATTAGCAGCCAGCAAGAAAGCTGTAACACGAAAGTGGCTGCAACTTGAACCCCCAACAAAGGCTGAATGGCTGGACATTATGACCAGTGTCCAGGATATGGAGAGGATGACTTTTGCCTTAAACCTACAGATGGATAAGTATTTGCAGTATTGGGACAGATGGATTGTGTTTATTAATTCATGACATGTTTATTGACCATATATACTGATGGATTGATGTATATACTGACATACATACTTTCACTAATTTCGTTTTATGCAAGAGTGTATGAGTGACCAAACGATTGTTCTGTACAACTGTATGTTGTTGTGGCTGTTTTTTTGTTTGTTTTTTTTTTGTTTTGTTTTATTTTTTCAAAAGGTAATGAATAAAAATACAGTATTAAAAAAATAAAAAAAAGGCTGAGTGTCTAAGTGAATATGATGACATAAATAGAACTAAAAGTTGCTTTAAGTATAAAGAATAAAGTAAATGCATTTTAAAACAAACAGTAGGCTAGCCTATCCGATGAAAATGTCTCTTAGGGTGTGCCGCTACAAGTAGGCCTACCACCGTTACTAGTTTAACTACATTTCTCGGTAGCTTGGTGGTAGCGTCGCTATTTTCTGAATCAAATAGCTTTTCAGAAACGAAGCTCTTTTATTGACCGAGTAGCGCGGTAGCTTCCACACACGCAACATTTTCCTAAGCATTTCTGATGGATCAGTAAGTGACACCACCGCCACACACGGACCTGAATGTGCAGCCGGCAGAAGCACTTCCCAGTGATGGTGACATCACGGACCGATCCTTGGGCTGATGTTTGCGACTTTGCTGCCGGGGAATAAAGACACGCGCGACGGAGTGTCTCTCTCTCTGTCTCTCTCTCTCTCTGGCTCTTTCTCTGCCATGAATGTTTAGGTTGTTTAGGCTGCAATGTTGCCAGAGCACAAAGTCACATTTAAACTATAAAAAATATAGAATTAATTAATAATGAATTAATTTAATTAATTAATAATGTGATAATTAAGTTGCTTTATACAAACAACAATGGTTCTCCGTTTGTTGCATGAGGAAGTACATTTAGAAGCAATACTACATTTAGCAGCAATCCTACGGCAGTAGGCTAAGTCGGAGAGTTTCTGTGTCTGATTTAGCTCTCTCATATGCATTGGAGCAGGTTTTTAATCTTCTATTGCTACTGTGGAATGAAGTTGCTTCAATATAAACTAGGCCTATGTTGTGAGTGTGTGTGTATATAAATATTTATATAAAAATGACCTAACTATAAACTATTAAAAAATTAAAAGTAGCTTAGATGTAACTAAGCTACTTTTGCCACGTTGCTGTAGCTTAGCTTGCTACATTTCACTGGGGGGTAGCTTCTGTGTAGTGAAGCTTCATTTAATGTAGAGTAGCTAGTAGCTTAGCTCACTACATTTTCCAAGTAGCTTGCCCAACACTGGCCATACATGAAAAAATGATGAGTGCGGTAAGAACACCTCAGGACAAATCTACAAATTGTAAACAATATTTAAAAGATGAAGATGTGTTTCAGCGATGTTCTGCTATACATCACCATAATCAAAAATGGAGGGTAAAAAAGTTGTTGGACAGCTTGTTTATATATTCATCCGTTGTTGTCTGAGAGCAAGCTTCAACAGCTCAGAGTCTTAATAGGCACTTAGCAACAACCTGCATTTACCATGAGAGAGACAAATTACGTGAAGGAATTTTAAATCTCTCCGAGGTCGTGGCTGTTTGTTACAGCTCACTCTTAAGGGTCATTGCATAATCCATAATCCACCATGCACCACTTTGTTGTTTTTGGAGATTATGCTTTATTGCATTCTTTCTGAGAGTGAGATGAGAATATGGATGTTAATCTGATGTTGTACATGTTTTAAGTCAGGGTGTGGTCATCTTTACTAAACATAAAGACTGATAGGAGAGGGAAGCAGCTAGCTTGGCTCGGTCTGTTATGACGGCATATTAGGGTCCTTGTACATACAGTGGATAGAAAAAGTCTATACACCCCTGTTGAAATGCCAGGTTCTTATGATGTAAAATAATGAGACAAAGATAAATCATGTGAGAACGTTTTCCACCTTTTATGTGAACAATTCAATGGAAAAACAAACTGAAATCTTCGAGGGGGAAAAATGAAAAATAAAAACCTTACAATAACCTGGTTGCATAAGTGTGCACACCCTCTTATAACTAGGGACATGGCTGTGTTCAGAATTAACCAATCACATTCAAACTCAGGTTAACTAGAAGTCATTACACACCTGCCATCATTCAAAGTGACTCTGATGAATCACAAATAAAGCTCAGGTGTTCTAGTAGGATTTTCCTGATATTTTCTTAGTTGCATCTCGGAGCAAAAGCCACGTTCCACAAAGAGCTTTCAAAGCATCAGAGAGATCTCATTGTTGAAAGACATAAGTCAGGAGACAGGTACAAAATAATTTCCAAAGCATTACATATACCATGTGACACAGTGAAGACAGTCATCATCAAGTGGAGAAAATATGGCTCAACTGTGACTTTACCAAGAACTGGATGTTCCTCCAAAACTGATGAAAAGATGAAAAGAAAACTGGTTAGGGAGGCTTCCAAGAGGCCTACAGCAACATTAAAGGAACTGCAGGAATTTCTGGCAAATGGATGTGACAACTCCCATATTCTTCATATGAATGGGCTATTGGGTAGGGTGGCAAGACAGAAGCCTTTTCTTACAAAGAAAAAAAAAACTTTCAAGCACAGCTGAAGTTTGCAAAAACAAATATCAAGTCCCCCAAAAGCATGTGGGAAAACATGTTATGGTCTGATGAAGCCAAGGTAGAGCTTTTTGGCCATAATATCGGCATCCACTTTAATATCGACATCAGCCTCCAAAAACCCATATCGGTCGGGCTCTATTTATACGTCTTTTCACAGTCTCATACTTCAACAGTTTTACCACAAACTGCGACTTTCTTGACTTGCAAAAATATATTTTAAATTGACAAATCATATGTGTAATTCAGGGCACAATTCAAATATTATGGTAAATAATTTATCTCTTGCTATTGACCACAAATGTTTAGTGCAAATACTAGCAACTGCATCTTAATTTAAAATACATTTGGTGTGCTTTGTTACACTATGACCCACAATAGAAAAAAATGGACTTCTGACATTAATAAACAGGAGTAATGATGACTATGTGAAATAATTCTAAGCTAACACATATTTACCTTTAACCTACCACATGGTTTGCCATTTGTCCATCACGTGTTGAGGTGAAACATCACTACCTGTAAACTCAGGGATCATAAAACATGTCCTAGTTTATCACCAGTATTTATCACTTTTTTTGCAATTTGAGGTCAACTTTCTGTTTATAAACTTGTAAATGTGTGACTTTACACTTTACGATAAGGAGCGCTTGAAAGCACCAGTTTTTTTGTCTCTGGCAGGTTACCAGATGGAGCTGAGGTTGTGTGATAAAGTTAAAATAAAATAAAGAGGTTGGGTCACCTAGTTTTTTGTGGCTGAAGTGACCCAACCCTAGATGTTAGTTGGGTCAGAATAAACTAAATTCCAATAATGAGGTGACCCAACCCTAGATGTTAGGGTTGGGTCACCTCATTATTGGAATTTAGTTTATTCTGTTATTTTTATCTGTCCACAGTAACTTAGTATCACTTGTGTTTGGCACATATGCCAATGAGAATGCTGTGACATAAAATGCCATTAATGCTCTGCAGGTCTGTACATGGCCCACAGTTGGATTCTGTCTCTAAAACAAGTGAGAGTCATCTTCCAACTTACCTAAAACAAGAACATCCGAGTGTGTGTCACTCCTGACTAATTCATAATGCTTTACTTTTCCCACCAAAAGCCAGCCAACAGAAGTCAGTGTTTATTTAAGGTGCATATCAAAAGCATGCAAGGCTTCTCAACCAGTCTTAACTCAGCTTAAATCAAGAAAGTACAAATAAATAAATTATAATACATTCATAGGTATGCCATGTTATGTGCCAATTGATATTTGTTTACGCATAAGCAATGTTCAATGTTGCAAAAATATTGAACTACCCAAAACTTGAAGATTTAGTGAGTGCCTAGGAATTCCTCCACCTACACATTAATTTATTTATGCTGAACTTCATGCTTTGGTTATTGCTTAACCTTGAGTTAGTGTATTAAACAAATCAGTGATGGAATTTCCTTCAATTGAACAAAGATAAAACTGAAGTTATTGTTTTTTGAGACAATGAGGAATGATTAAAAATTAACACTTCAGTCTGTAATGTTAAAAACCACGGACCAAGCCAGAAAATCTTGGCGTAGTCATGGACTCCTGAACGATGGTCCATCGTTAGGGGACATAAACGATTCTGACCCAATGCACTTTTTGTTAAATTCAACAAATGTTTCCTCACAGTTTGCCAGCTCTCTGTTATTTTGCAATTTTCCTGCAGAGCCCCAGATCTGCCCAAAACATTGCTCCAGCCAATCAGCAGGTGGCGTTCGTACTAGCGCACATCTGAGCTTGCAGGTGTCAAGGCTCTGTGAAGAAGGACAGATGGCCGGGAAACAGCCCAATAGGAAAAGGACTGAAGGATATAAAGAGAGAAATAAAGTTATATGACAAGTTATGGAGAAGACCCGTGTTAACATCAGTGAGGCGTTTCAATGCTGGATAACGAGTGACTTGAGACTTGACTTGGACTCTAGCTCAAAGACTTGTGAGCATCTCTGCAACTGGGTCAGTTCAGAAAATATGTGTCTGTTACTTGATTCCAGTTATCACTGTAATGGAATTCGTGTTTGGTGTAGACTTAGACTTCCGAAAGTATTTTGCTTCATTACATATTTAAATATTACGGGCATGTATTCACACAGTACTGCAAAAAACCATGCCACTTTATTGAGGCTAACTTACCCTCGGCCAACAGACGCAGTGGATCTTCCTTATTTCACCAGAGTAGTACTGGTGTCCTTGGCATGAATTTGGGAGGTGGAGCTTCTGAGGGTGTATTGGCAGTAGAGTTCAAATGTCAACAATCTTTCTGCAGAATCACATACTGTCGGTTTTACTTTAACAAAGTCAGTCTACCGTCACATGAAGATTATATCGGCGATTATTTATGTCTCAGCAGGATCTGAAAAAACTTGTCCATGTATTTATCTTCACTCCCTAAAGCATTAATCAGACAGCTGCAGCTGATTCAGTCCTGCATCAGTCCTCATAAGGCCAAAGTTCTAAGGTCTTTACACTGGCTTCCTGTCTGGACAGGTCTGCTTTCTGTCCCCAGAGTCAAAACTAAGCAAGGAAAAGCAGGGTTCAGCTTTTAGGCACCATATATCTAGAACAAACAAATGCTGAAGACTTCAATGTGCCACTGTCTTTTATTAAAGCAAATTTAAGGCTTGTGTTTATCTTTCTATTTAACTTGTGTTTTAAATTGTTTTTACATGTCTTTTTGTATTTTTATGTTGCTTTAATGTTTCACTTTGAATTACCTTGTTGTTGAAACGCGCGATACTAACTAACTTGCCTTGCATTGATCTGTTTCTGTCCATCTGTGACTCAGATGACCCTCCTTTTTGCCCCAGTTTCCTCTTATCTCTGCTGTAAATTTCCCTCCTTCTTTCAGCTGTCTTCTCTCTGCTCTCTCCCTCTCTGACACGTTAAATGTCTAAAGTTCAGTTTTTTGTTTTTTTACAATCTCTTTGTATATTTTCATTTCTTATCAAGACACTGTTTCTAGTATTCTTCCATTGAAGGACACAACTGTTTTGGTTGTTTATTAACATTTTTGAAAGTTCACTTCTGATGTCATTTGAACTGATTATTCCTACACTTTGGTATACGGTACTCCCAGCTGCGATCAATCTCTGAGTTCAGTTCACGAGTTCTGACATATCCAGCCACCAAAAAGAACAATATACACGTCATTTGCATCTGCCCTCCAGATCTGAGAACGTGTTGAACAGACACAAAATCTAAATGTGATGTTTATAAAATATATATATGTATATTTTTTTTTCCAAATCAAACAGCTGAAGTGACCTGCGTCCAAACGACTGCTCCTCTTTTCCACCTTGTTTGCAAACCAATAAATCACAATCAACAGTCAGATAGCAACACAAGTCTATCAGCATGTTGCGATTTTCTTTTTGTGTTGCTTTCTATGTTCTGGAGCTATTTTAACAACTTGACGGCTTCATCCAGTTTGTTATTAAATTTGTATCAAACTTTATCGTCTGTCTCTCCATTATACTCCCACAGAAAAAAACTGTTTAAAAGGTCAAGCACAGCCTATAGTTTTTCATTATATTACAATCAAATCTGATGTTCATTTGTAAATTTTTCTCCTGGATAGTGGTTACAAATAATGATGTCTGTGCATCACTTTGTAAGGTGTAGGCCTACAGCCTATGTCAGTTGGTTTAATTTGCCTAATCGTCATAGGTCTTTAGATCAAGGTGGAAACTCACACAACAGTGGGCTGAAGTAAGCTTTTAGTTCCTTGAAAAGAGATACTGGGACTTTAGATGCTTGAATTTCCTCTGTGTTGGTCTGGATGCACATTTCAGCTCCATCTGGTAACCTGCCAGTCTTCTCTTTTGTCTTCTCTTAGACCTTTGTTCGCTCTAAATCCAGACAAAAAGACAGTTGTGCTGTCAACAGTGTTGCTACGGGACAGACTTATAAACACCTCAGTTACTAAAGCTAGAGGTGATCAAGGTAAAATCTGTCCCCGGCTGCCTGTCCGTAAGACTAGAGTTAATGTTTCCAATATTTTCTGGCTGTCCTTGGGGAGGCGCTGCAACTCTTGTTTACATGCTGGATCTTCTACATAATAATAATTATTATTATTGCCCTGATTTACACCAGGGGCAACTTGCTGACTGGCTGACTTTTTCTTTCAGCTAATGAGATGTTGGCTCACTTTGGGTCAAGGAAAATATATAGCCAGATGCTAATGTTTATTGTTGGTGCGTTACAGATATTGTCATCCTTCCCAGTATTTTTTGTGTTGTAATTGCTTTTTCTCACAGTGTGGAGAGCTGACATGTCTACTGTGTTTGAGGAGGTAAAACAAAGTCTCCACAGCAATGATCTCTCTCACTTGGACACACCTAGATTTTCAAGAACGGCAGGTCCAAACGAGTTATCTGAATAAACTTACCTTAGTTACCGCTGCTGTGTGTAACAGGTCCAGATCACATAAATAATAGTTAATAAGGATGTTAAACTTGCCTGGTCAGTCTTGCCAGAATTTATTTTTAAAAAAGACATTGTCATGCATTAAATTTTCTTGTTTTCCTTACTAATCTACCTAATCTAAAGTGGTTTACATTCAGACATATTCACCAAAATTTATATATTGCTTAAAATAAAATAAAATAAAATAAAACAAATTTTTTCATCATTACTCATCATAAGGAAATATAAACCTTTCATATTTATTAGTTCTGTACTCACTAAAATTCCTGTTGACTGTACTCACCCACCGCTTTGTCTCAGGCAAGATGGCGGCATATTAGCAATTCAAAGGAAATATATATGGATGACCTTAGACCAACATAGCACATATTTTTATGGACAGAATACAAATGAAACACTTAAGTTGTAAAACTAAGCAAGTGCATGGGAGTTTACAAGCTCACACTAGTGTTTTTTAGGTTATATCTATTTTTGGCCTATTTGTATATTGTTTACTTGTGAGTTGTGACTGTTGATAGTTGTGTGTTGACTGCTGTCTATAAAAAATTGCCCCTCAGGGACAATAAAGATATCCTTGATCCTTGAGCAGATGTAGCTTACCTAAACACTCTACACAGTGGATCTTAAACACATCCCCACATAAGCAATAATGCTTCACTACATTTTTCATACCTTTTGTGCTTTTTACACTTTATTAACCTGTGAAACAGGACCATTTTTAATTTGTACTCATGTCTCTCTTGCTTTTGTGTGATTGCTACAGGTGTTTAACAAACTCAAATGAAAAAATTATGGATGCAAAAACTCACCAACACTTTTGAAATTTAATTCACCTATTGGAGTGGAGGCAGTACTAAGATTTTTTGTAATTTAGGCAAATTAACCATTACAACAAGATGCCAAACTCAAATACATTTGTTTTCTTGCACAGAGTTTGATGAGCTGCTAACTCTGTCCAGTTAGCAGCTGGTTAGCTTAGCTTAGCACAAAAACTGGAAAGGAAAACAGTAGCTGTGTTGAATGGTAACAAAATCTGCCTACAAACTCCTCAAACACTACTTCATATCCAGTTGGTTTAATCAGTACAGACATCAAAAAGGGCAGTGTGTTTATTTTACAAATAACCTCCTGGACTTCATTCCTGCTCAGAGGCAGGAATTAGTTTTCAGTATTTACGCTATGGTAAATCTTCCTGACTGCTTGTGGTTTCATGTTTAGTGCAAATGCATTAGAGTGGTATGGATCTTTTTATCTCCTCTCTGCCAGAAATAGAAAAATAGTATTTACAAAACTGTTGAACTATTCGTTTAACACTGAACCTAAGCAGGGATTCAGACAGTAACGTGTATGAAAGCAAGACAAAGGGGTCATACTAGTGGGGGCGTGTTGTTTAAGGTATCCAATGAAACATGAAATCTGATCCAGGAAGTCCTGGTAGAGCAACAGATTAATGAATTTAAAGGCTTCTCAGGTGCCAAAACACAGCACACGGTTTGTTATACTCACAGAAAGGATATTGTCACGGCAGTAACTATTTTATCCTTAATCACGAGGTAAACAGTAGAGATACAGCGTTAACACTACAAATGCAGCGCCTTGTTGTGTTTTTACATAGAGCTAAAGTTATTCTGAACGCAGCCTAAAGGGCCTCAAATGACTCTCTGGAGACAGTGAGGACCTCATCCTCATTCACAGCTCAAACTGCTTTTCACAAAGAGAGGACAACACACACAAAGCATGCCAGCACACACGGACATGTCTAGACACACTCTCGCGCATGTTTGACCCAGTGACCCTGTGTCAAATTAGCATTAGTCCACAGAACACACACACACACACACACACACACACACACACACACACACACACAGGCTAGATCCCTCAGTCTGCTGAACTCGCTAACCCCAGAGAAAAAACGGAGCTCAAACTAACTTGAATAAAGTACCATAGAATTCACTTGCTTTTATACTTTTGTTATGCAGTCTTTTTTATCTACGTTCCCTGAATCTGCTCCTTCCTTTTAGTGGATAATTCTTGTTGCAAACTTTTATTAGGAAAGTTAGATGTGAAAAGCATTATAGAGTCAGCTTCTTACAGAGCTCACGCTAAAAGTTGTTGTGAAGGTTTTTCACTCCTCTGTTTACCTCAGTATCAGCCTCTTTGTATATTCACACACTTACACCAATTAATGAGGAAAGTTTCTGCACAATTAGACCTCGGGTTTTTTTCTGTTGTGGATGGCTTCAGGACTGTACATGAAAAGGTTGAGACCAGCAGACACAACAACACATTTCCGAGCTAAACAAGAGGATTTGCCTTTTACTTTTTCGGTCATGCCTCACATAGAAGTTCATTCCACTTAGCTCATGTAATCGGATTGGGTTCTTAACAGTCATTAACAATATTGGGTAAGCCACAATTAAAAAAGGAGCCAAGTTGAATATGATTAAATCAAAAGAAATGATTTAGGTCAGCAAGAAAGCACAAGAAACTCATGTCTTTTTATTTGCCTACATAAATCATGTTTCTTCAGCTTTGTTTCACTCCATATGTTTATCCTTTTCTCTATGCCCCCATGGGGGGGCCAGCCCCACAGTTTGAGGACAAGATCAGTTTGTTATGTAAAATTTAAATGTCTAATTTAAGGAAACAAAATGGAGCCGAAATACATTGTTTTTCTTTCTTTTTTCTTTTTCTGAACTCAGTCTAAAACCTTTATATCCTTCTGTTGCTCTATTGGCATTATATGTTAATGATCGATGGGAAAGAGACATGTATCTGGTTAGTACTGGAGTCAAGATGAATGATACCCTCTACGGTTTTATTTACATACTCTACTCTTTTATAATTCAAGATCTTTGCCGTTGTGTAGCGTTTCTGTGTCATATTCTAAAGCAACCTTTTTGTTGTTGTCATTTGACTTCTTACATCAGAAGCTGCAACAAAGACCCGGTGATGATGATTCAGTTTTAAATTCAGGTATTTTATATACTTCTCACTGGGCAGGGAGGCTTTGAAGTGCAGATGTCTGAGCAGTCGACTCAGTAAATTTTACATTTATATATTGTAAGTTCACAGAGCGTTTGCTGTCAGGGCCCCAAGGCTCTGGAGCAGATTGCCCGAGGAAATCAGGGAGGCTGAGTCAGTGAACTCTTTTAAGTCACTTCTTAAAACATACTTTTATAGAAGAGTCTTTCCTAATTTTATTTTACTTGATTTTATTCTATTTATTTTTATGTACATTTAAAATAAATAAATATATTGTTTTGTATTTGTTTTTTGTGTTTTATTACCTTTGCACTTACACTTTGTAACCTGTTTTTAAAAAGTGCACTCTAAATAAAGATTATTATTATTTGACCCTGTGTTTATATATTTTGGTGTCGAAATGACGAGTAGGTACAAAACGTTTTGGAGTCCGTGCAGTAGATGACATCTGCCGGCAGCCACAAACAGGCTGCTGTGGCTGTGACATTTTCCTTTGGGGTATTTGTGCCTGTCAATATAATGTGCAATAAAAAAAAAGTTTTGCTCAAGGACAATTCTTGCTCTGAAATCTCGAGAGCGGTGATCTATGTACACAACAAACTCCTCTCCTTCATTTTTGCTGGTGTCTTCCTGCAACAACTGGCAAATCACGAGATTTCAGACCGAGAATTGTCCTTGAGCATCTGCCAGCTTTGTAATCTCACCAGCCAAACTCAGTCTCACCTCATAAGGGAAATAGATTTTACACATGTGCTTTTATTACATAGTACAAACCATATATCATAGGGTGGTGATGGAGCAGTGGATAAGACACATACCTTTGGTGTGAGAGACCCAGGTTTAATCCCCAACTGTGACTCATCCACCAATGTAAGACACTTAACCCTACTTGCTCCAGAGACGTACGACCTCTGACACATATAGCAATTGTAAGTCGTTTGGATAAAAGTGTCAGATAAATGAATGAATAATTGTAATGTAAACATAATGTCATGTACATGCAGTGATGTTTGTCTCCTGATGATCATTTGATAAGTAAAATAAACATTGGCTGCCCCAACATCAACATCCAAGACACAGAAGAATATTTACTCTGAATTTAAGAATATGTTTATATTGTGGTGTTTCTAAATACGTGTATGTACAGTATAAAAAGATGTAGTGTGATGTGAAGTAGAATTCTTCAGTTATTTATGTAAATAAACTTATTTTTATGGTCACGTACATGACCAATAAATCTAATTTGAATGAAATGAATGAATGAATGAATGCATGAATGAATATATGTAATTTATATGGTAAAATTACTAATTGGGCCTTTAAACAGTGGCAGGGTAAACATCTGCGTGCGTTGATCTTCAGTGTCAAATAATATCTCCTACAGTTCAGTCAGTTATTATTATTTTCTCTTCGTCTGACTGAGAAATGTGTTAATGACGTGCTTTATTCTCCCTAATAACACAACAGTAATAAAGTCAGTGGCGTCCGGATGTGACAGTGTTTGTAATAAATGATTAATCTGTGACTCAAGGCCAAAGTCTGAGAGTAGAAACACAAGGCTGATCCCAAAGTTCACAACCAGAGTGCTGCCACTGACCTACTGCTGCTGTAAAGCAAACAATACACCAAAATCAGGGCCACTACTACAGTACTACAACTACCTCTACTACGGTCAATAGGACTACTTGCTCTTGCTACTGCCGTAACTGCCACTTCTACCACAACCTTGGGGCAGCACAATAAGATGTAGACAAAACATCTGACATCTTGAGTTATTGTGGTTTACATGCCTACTTCCACATTCAGCAGATACAGAACAACATTATCATCCCACTGAAGTTGAGTTTATGAACACCTGATGAATGTACAATCACTAGGTTTAGGCACAGGCTTTGGGAAGCTGTCAACACCTTGTATACTAACATAGCTACCTAGCTAGCTACTAGCGCTTCCGGTCAAGACAGGGCGTCTCATACGCACGGCGAAGGGTACCTTTTGCATTAAATACTATGATCAAATAACATCCTTTCTATAAGTGTCAGTATTTGCCAGACAACAACACAAGCACAGGCACATTTGTGGTAACCTTTGAGAGACACAACCACTTATGCGCATGTGCAGAAAGGGATCCGGGCAGGCAGCACGGGTTTGGGACCTACAGCTATAATGTTTACAATATTCACTATCTTACTTTAGCATGTTGGCATGCTAACATTTGCTAATTATCAAATAATAGCTAAGGCTCATGCAAATGTCATTAGTATTGCAGGTATTTTGTCATAAAACGAAGCATTGGACAGTGAAATTTTGACCTGAAAATGGCGTTGGAGGAAGAGTTAATTGTGTGAGTCAAATTTCATAGCAGTCTGTTCAATAGTTGTTGAGATATTTAAGTCTGGACAGAAGTGGTGGACCAACACGCTGCAAACATCTTTCTGGTTAAAACACTGATTAGTGCAGCTTTAAATTAAAATATTGTGTTATTTGTATGTCAACTGCAATGGCAATTGTTGCTAGACACTAATAGTTGTTGGTGACCATTTCACCTGGGATGGATTCGTGTGCTGATTTTGCTCTTCAAAGTACCCTTATTTACACAATGAAATTAACACAAATAGCCAGCCACTTTTTAATGGCTGTTTCAAGTAAACTGCAAGCTTTGACACAATATTCTGCAGCAGAAATTAAAAAAAGAAACAATAATCAGAGGCAGCAAATAAGATAAATAGGAAAGAGATATAAATTGATATAAAATGTAAAGTTCAGTGTCAACTAAAGAAAGCAAGAGATTCAAATACTGTGCAGCTTCATTCTGAAATGTAGCAGCTAATAAAATCTGCTGCCTGCAGCAGTTGAATGAGCCTTATCTTAAAATAAACAGGTGTGTGTGTGACTGTGTTAATATTGTGTTTGCATTACATGGATGTTAGCCAGGTCCATTAATCACTTATCCTTATCTGGCAGTAAACAACATCTCATGACATGGCTAAATAAGAAGAAGATACATCCTGGAATAAAGTCACAGAAGTCCATAATGTGAGTGTACCTCATGATGCTATGCATATGTGAAGTTATTAAATTTAACAGTGGTGGCAACCAGAAGTTCAAAGAAACTAGGCAGCGCTCTGAAAGAACATAAACCTGATATCGATAAAGGATTCAAAAAAACGTGACCAACATGTGCCGTTTGAATTTACAGCCAAAGCATCTTAAACTTTAACACAGCAGACCGTGTTATCGGTGAGTTACTTTGATGCACAAAGATAACAGGACAAGGTTAAACTGTTTTTACAATAGAGGGCTGATGTGGTGTTGCTGGTGTTATGAAAATATCTACACTTACGGTACTTCATGTACTGTTTAATCTTCAGCCGTTCGTCAGCATATGTTTGTAGTGTTGCTGTCCTGTGAGAAGCATGTATCTAACAAGTGAAATTTTTAATGAACTCAAAAAAAGCCTTGTTGGATGCCGTATACCAGAAGGGGGTATAGGATAGCTGCAGTGAAATGCTGCATGTGTTTTTTATTAGTCAGTGGTGGCAAGTATCATTTCTATACTTCATCTCAAGCTGGTTAAAAAGGCCGGGTCAGTGATCGACAGGAATTTGGTCTCATTGAGGAATGTGTTGAAGAGGGGCACAAAAAGAAAGGTGAAGGCCATCCTGAACAATTTCTGCCACCCCCTTTCACAACTTCCTAGTGGGGAAAGTAAAGCAGCAGCAGCGGGAGCCTCATCTCGCTTTGCTGCAGGAGTGAGAGGTTCAGGAGGTCCGTTGTCCCCACATCCATCAGACTTTTTAACCAGTCAGCCAACAGCAAACACCGCCTTTCTCACTGCCCTACCCATCCACCCACAAGGGTCTGTACAATACTCCTTCAAGGCTGTTTTATTGGCATTGGTTCTGTTGGCACTTTTATTCATATTCTTATTTTTGTGTTTAGCTTACTTATTAATTAATTTATTGTTTGTCTGTTTTTAACACATTGCTTCTGTCTTTTTTGTCTTTTAATCTATGTATGCTAACAGTCTGAGCTACAGGATACCTGCATTTCCCCAGGGGATACATAAAGTATCTATCTATCTATTTTCAGCTTTGTGATAATACATTTTTCAGCTAATGAATCCTTTCAGTTTCACAAAGACATTCATCGTGTTGAATTGGGTTGTAGTGTCACAGAAGTTATGTTAAGAATGACAAAAAACAATTTGAGGGAGAGGTTCAAACACAGCTTTCTGTCACACCACACCACATTACATACATTGCAGAGTGACAGGTAGTCAATGCATCACCATTTGTTTGTATTGTCTCCTACGGACCACTGAGCTAACTCTAACAAGTCAACTTTTCATGAGTTCTGAAAAACAGCCATTTTCAGCTTTGTGACGATTGATTTTCCATCTGAAAAAGTACAATATTTGTCTCTGAGATGTAGTGAAGCAGAGGAATAAAGTTGCATAAAAAAGAAATACCTTGAATTACCTTGAATTAGCACTTAAGTACAGCACTTTAGTAAATGTACTAGTTACATTTACATTTACCACTGGTCTAATGAATCTTACGAATGGGGGTAAAGGCGCACCCTTTTGGACAGTTCCTCAAAGACATTCACAGTGTTGCAACTGGTTGTTGTGTGACAGAAGTTATGTGAAGAAGGAAATGAAAAGAAAAACAAGAGGTGCTTCAAACGCTGCTTAATTCACATACACTGCAGAGTGACAGGCAACAAGCTCCACATGCCTGCACAAGGTGGAACAGTATAATAAAGTGGTTCCCGTTCTGTTTTTTCTGCGTCGTTTGTCATTGTGTGTCTGTGAAGTTCTGTCATCTAGGTCATTGTTACCCAAAGTGGGTTAAAAACATAAGGGGAAAGCCACCTTGGATATGTCATTGTGTGTAGGTTGTAACTGCAATGTGCCTAGAGACTACAGTTACATGTAGGCCTGTGTACAAGCAGTGGCACATATTCAACAGATCAGACACAATGACCTGGCTCAGTGTGGAGGATGGTTGCCTATGTTCTATCAGAGGACCCACATTTCTCTGCCATGGTTATTTAGCCTACTTGTACTGGACTGGTGTGTTCCAGTCTTTTTAGTGACCCAGAGTTTTTCCTTTATGCAATCTTCTCCGGCTCAGACTGTTTATTCACCCAAAAAACTATAATAAGCTTAATAAAAGAATATGGCTTTCAGAACACCAACATTACAATCAGATAATCGTGTAAGCAACAGCTCATGACAGGCCGTGGTTTTCGCGTCGGGTCGGTAACCCCCTTAACTGTGATATAATAAGCGTAGCCTTCATCATGGCCTGAAGTGACCTATAGCTTTTATAAAACGGTTGCCAAGCATGGCAAAAAGAAAGTATGGCCCTTTCAGATTTGCGCTGCGCTGGCCGCGGGGTTCAGCGCAAAAGTTCAACGCTACAACAAACCGCTGTTTCTCTGCGTATTATTCCATCAACAGATATTTCTTTATGAATGCAAATAGTAGTTGCAAAAGTGCTACCAGTAGTGCATGATGGTTGCTAAGCAACATTCATCAATTATTTACTATTTATTTTTATTTATTTATTCGCACGTTGCCGTTTATTGTGCAGCCACTAAAAACTGTCCAGCATCAGTAGATTGACTTTAGTAACTTGAATTTTTGCTTGCTACCGTGTGAAGGGCGGAACTGCGTCTCTCTCCTTGAGCAACAGTCTTCTGAGCAGGAATTTAAACCTTTGTTGCAATATCGCAGACATCTGGGGCAAGTAGGCTAGTGGACTGCTGAGAGTGTTTGTGTGTGTGTGCGTGTGTGTGAGAGAGAGAGAGCCATGTCAATAAAGCTCATTTGAATTTGAATTTGAATTTGAGAGACGGAGAGAGAGAAAGGGAAATGTTGAATCACGCAATGAGCAATGATTCCTCTCTGCCTCTCTCACTCACTTACTCTGAAATGCGATCTGTATAAGAGAGACCCCCACGGAGCTCAGATTATAACTCGAACCCTGTTTGTGGCGGAGCGATACGGATCTGTGCAAAGGAATTTGACGTCATACCCGTTGTATACGCTCATTATATCACTATGAACCAATAAGATTGCTTGATTTGAGCAAACCGTTTTATAATGAGAATGTTCACCGTGTGTGTTTCATGCGTTGTCGTGTTAAAACAAGAAAGGGACAAACACAAACTGCTTGCTCTTGAATAGTTTCTATTTTTACAAATATTCTTATCTTCATCTTATATAGGCTACTCACTTGTTTCTTACTATTTTCTATGTAGCCTATCTGTACTTTTTCTATCCTTATGCTGCTTGATCTTGCTGTATCTTATATAATTATGTTATATAAGTAGAATGTGTAATGCTATGCAGCATTAAGATTTACCTTCATTAAAAAAGTACAGTATGGCTACACCAGCATGTCCGCATAATTTTGGAAATGTAGTGTACCAGATACAGAGAAAATGACAGAGATGGACAGAGCTTTGTAGTCCTGACTTTAACAGAGACAGAACAGAGTGAAGCAGACTGATGAAGACTTAGTGAGCGAAAATTAAATTGACTCTAGCAGGTTTCATCTGCTGTCACATGTTCAGCTGCTGCCCCCTACTGGCCGCTGCTGGAACCTACACAATCTGTCTAAAGTCTGTCTCATGACAAAATGATATGATAAAATGATTGTCTTTGGCATTAGAGTCATTCAGACATCACAAGTATTTAAAGACGGTGTGCTTTGGCTGTGGGAACTCCTGTCAGGCATTTTTTAAAACTTTTTTCTGATATTTTGCAGACCTAACAATTAATAATAAAAATAATCATTGGTTGCGGCCCTAACTTATACTATGTTGTACAATAATAAACACAAATAAACATGTTGCTCATGTGAATGATAATGCCATTAACTCAGTCCTTCAGCAAACAATTAACGCTCAGCAGAACAAACAATTTAATACACAACCATCATGATCCAGCTCAGTGCACACAATAACATGAAAACACACAAGTTCAAGTACTGGAGTAGATTAAAAAGGAATTCAGAGACTGCAGAACTCTATTAACGTTTTTCTAAATTTTCTCATGAAGTTAGCGTTTGAAATTACACTTAATAATTTCTTTATGCAAAGAACAGTGAAGACAGCAGTGATTAAAGGCAGAACTTGTACATTATATTACAAACACATTGTAATTGGTCAGATTTATTCACAACAATGGTTTCTTAAATTAATGGAAAAATCCCGGATCATTTATTCTCAATATTTCTCATTCAGGTGTTTATACTGACCTCATGCACAATGCCATGTCCTGTGAAATGAGACCATCAAAGTTTTCTGATCTAAATGATCTGGTGAAGAGAATCAACAAAATACAAATTAACATGTCCGTGGTGGGATCATGAACAGAGGATGTGGTCCCTCTGAGGTTCAGCTGTTCAACTACTGACAGGGCTTAATCAACTTACCAAAATAAAAACTCACTTGGCATTAGACTGACTTGGCTACATTTACCCATCAATTATCATCAGTTAAACCCATTACATCAATCTCAGTCCTTTTCCACAACTGTCATAGGTGTTGATTTGGAAGCTGTTGTTGGGCAAATAATCGCCAAATGTTTCTGTTCTTCTAAAAATAAATCCATGTCTTTTAAATTCTTATTAGGAAAAATGTTTTTCAAGCAATTGTTCTGCAAACGGGGTTCTGAGATGCAGTTAACAAGTGTTGAAACAATTAGTTGATTAGATGATAATAAAAATTTGTCAAAAAACATTTGGATATTCATTGAAGTCATTTATCAAGAAAACAATTTACCAAAAAAAATTCCTGTTGCAGCATCTTAAATGTGAGGATTTGTTGCTTTTTTATGGCAAATTTAAATTAATTAAACATTGTTGTCGGTCAGCATGACTGGATTAGTAACTGAGAAAGGCAGACAACTGCTGTGGAGCACTAAAGGTCCTGTATTTAATTTCTCTGGAGGAGTACGCACTAATAAGTCAAAAAGATGTTGGCCCTAAGGTGGGTCCTGCATCATTATCTGTCTTTGACAGGGCCTTGTGTCATTATTAACATGCTGCATAATCCTAAATAAATAAGTGTATTATCAAAGGGCCCACAGGGTTCATACTGTGCTCCAGTGTTTCATTCTGATTCAGTAAAGATGTGTCACATCAGACAACAAACCTGAAAACTCATATCATGTTTGACAATTTAGAGGGAAGGGGGAAATCAAGTTACAATTATGGACAAGAAATGACAAAGACTGCTGACCGCTAGCAGTTGAATGCCGTATAGCTGGAGTTATGACCAAACTCCTGTTTGTTAACGTGTTATCTTATGTTATATTCTGACATAAATAATTTAGATTATTGCTCCCAGTTACTGATGGTGTTACAGTGATTGTGAACATATTCACACTGGAGGTACCACGTTTAACCAGTTCCTCTGAGCAGCAGGTAGACAGCAGAGATGGTGATGGCGGTGGCGGTGTAGGCAAACACAGCGTTATAAACAGTGTTGGTCCTGATTTGTTCTCCCAGCGTCCTCTGAGTTTCCTCCAAACCCCTTACTGCTCCCTCAGACTCCCACCAATCCCCTTTCTCTGGTCTATCTGGTATTGCTACCTGCAGCTGACCAGACTGTGTTTCATCCTGTGGTCTGGTCTCCAGCAGCCTCCTCACCACCGACAATTCGTCCTCAACTCTACCGAGTCCCTGCTCCAGTTGTTCCAGTTGTGGCGGGAGGGACTGCAGGAGGGACTCGGCCCTTTGGTTGCCAATGTGGAGATCTTTTAAGGCTGAAAGAGGCACCGTGGGTGAGTCTGAGCCGGACCTCCTTTGTCCTGAAGGAAGCTGACCCTCTGTGTGAAGACCTCATTCAGAGCGACCCTGAGGTTGTCGATGAGCGACCGGAGCTCATCCTGCTGGGAGCGATGATTTCCAGCCTGGACTCTGAGGGCTTCCTGCAGGCTCTCTGGACCTTTCTGGGCCTCCAGCAGCAGAGTCTTCAGCTCCTACAGACAAGAGAGGTAAAGATGTATCCGCTAAAACAACGATCAATGCACACGGGTGTCCTGGTGAAGTGCTGATTTATAGATATATTATACAGCATAAGAAACAAAAGCAATATCATAGGGAAAAATGCTAACATGTTGATGTATAGCAAGTATGATATTTACCATGTTCACTATTTCAGCTTAGTGTTAGCATGCTAACATTTGCTAAATAGCACTAAACACAAATTACAGCTGAGGCTGATGGGGATGTCATTAGTTTTTCAGGTCTTTAATCATAAATGATGGCACTACCCTGCATCAAACCAGAAATGTTTTCTCACTATTGTATTACAGCGTGTTACAATTAGTGCTGAAACAATAAGTAAAGGAATCCACATGCTATCATCATCTCTCACCTGCAGGCGAACGCGGTTGATGTATGTCGATCCCATGACCCCGATCAGAGCTCCGAGCACCGAGCCGATGACGGACCAGTTCTTGGTGCGTTCTGCTCTCGTCCTCTCCTTCTCGTGGCTCTCCCGGACTCCTGCTGAGAACAAAGCGAACTTCTCCCTCTCCGAACCCTCTGCGTTCTCGTAAGCTGTCCGGAGACGACGCTCCTCCTGCGATCAAGACAGAACGTGAGGGTGGTTCATTAGCCCAGACCAACCTCCACACATTCACAATAGACCATGTTTACCTTTTATTTTTAGTGTCTTCAGTTAAACCTCCATAATTAAGGCTACAGGAATAATTATTCAAATAGAGTGTTTGTTTTGTCCAGAGCTCTGACCGGACTTCTGTTGATCATCTTTATTATGTTATTTCCATTCATACACAAGTTTATTGCTTTTTTACTACACTAACAACCATGTCCCTTACTTGTAAACCTATCTGTAGTTTTGCAGCATTTAGCATCACTTGACTTGACAGTTTTCAGTTCTTAGTGACTGTAACTGACCCGTGCCACTGTGGCTAACTTAATATAATATTAGACAGGATAAATGTTCTTCTTCTTCTGACTTCAAACTATCTGGATCTCCAACACTGTAAAACCTTAAACAACAGTTTCTGTACATGCTTTTCGCTCCACCTGTTTTATGTTTCCAATTGCCTAACCTGCAGCAGTTTGTGCTCCAGCGTAGCCAGCTCCAGGTAATGAGCCTCCTCCCTGGAGACTCTGTCCAGTCGGTCCCTGACCTCCTTCAGTCTGACCTGCAGGGCCTCCAGGCTAGCATGAGCCTCGCGCACCATCCCTCTGGCCACCATGAACGCTGCCTCAGCCTGGAAGAAACACACATGTCTGAGGCTCAGGATCTTTCTGGGTATGCACCATTTGTCATCATTTGGCTTATCAAATTATTTAATGATGAATTACAGATGATATTAATGTCACTAATATGTTTACTGTTAATTTTATTATTTACAAAGACAGTTGCAAACTGGCTCTTTCTGAACATCTGCTTTGCTTTTACCGTAAAATAAAAAACAGTCTGGTGTCTGCAAAAACTAGCCAAGACAGAATCAACTGGAACATGACAATACCCAACAAAGATGCCTTATATTTTTTCCCCCTTCATTGTTTGAGTTGAACTGAAAGTTGGTGTTAACGATATTCATCATGTTGTGAAAATCCTGAGGAACGAAGCAACACTAAATGCAGCTATACACACAACTCCTATACTCCTTACTCCTATAACTCTGTCTGACAAGTTTTAAAAAGGATTAAAAACATGCAGATATCTCGTCATTTTTTATCCCAAATATTTTTTTTTGTCAAAACCTAGCATCTACATTAGCCACAATGCAACTCAGTAGCTCAGACTCAGCGTGTGTTATCCAAGTAACAGCCACTGTAGCCTGGAGCCAGTAGCCTTAAGCAGAGATGCAAAGCAGAGGTCTAGTTGTTACATTCCTTAGAGAAATATGAATCTGAATGGGTCTCAAATCGAATGCCTGCAACAAATCTGTCCTGAGGGTTATGATGATTGTTTTTTTGTGGAAACTGTTTTAGAGAGGTGCTGATTCAACTTTATGGTAATTGTGGAAGCTCTGAGTTATACTGAGATGTGTTTCTCATATTTTGTCAACCCCATTTATTTTGACAAAACATGGAAGGTGCTTCTTACTGTCTGCTAACCTCAGTGACCTTGGCTTGGGCCTCGCGGACCTCGTTGAGTCCAACAAACTCCTCGTATTGTTCCCACCAGTAGTTGACTGTGGCGGAGGCTGTCTGAGCCGCCCTCTGACCCCACTGCTGCCCCAACTCACCTGCATGCTGGAGAGAGAGAGAAAAAAAAAAGAGGATAGAGTTTTTATCTGGCTTTATGTTCTTACATAGTATCAGATGATGCTGTTGTTTTTGTTACAAAATAAAGGTACAATAAATCAGCAGTAGTCAACATGTTGGCAATGATATCTATGGTCAGAAAAGATGTTATAAACAATCAGAAGAGGGATTTACTGTACCTTTAAGGCAGCCAGGGCACGCTCCTTAACCACCACGGCTCCACCCTTCCCATCAGGAGGAGAGGGGTTAGTGGGTGGCGGGGAGCCGGGTTGATGGAGAGCGCTGTAGGTTCGAATCAGAGTGATTCTGCCAGGCAGAGATCCAGGCAGGGAGAGGCGAGACAGACAGCATGAGCCATGAGCCCGGAGACAGATCTGAGCTCCTCTGTACCTGACATTATAAAGATACTGTTAGTCCTCAGCTTCAGTGCTGCGTTTTTATGTAGCTGAGAAGCTCAGGTCTCCCTCTACATTGTGCAGATGTACCTCATTGAGAGAGCAGCAGTCAGACGTGCAGCTTGAAAACTGTCAGAGCTTCACTTCAACACTAGAACAAGCACCTGAGAGAACAGCAAAATATTATATTAAGTGATTAACAAATAATCATTTGTGCATGTTGCAGAGGTTCAATGCACCTCATTTAGACAGTCAGCTAGAGGGGTGCTGTTATGTCAAAGGACTGACTATTTAACTGGGTCAAGCTTTCTAAAATATTTCTCAAACATCTCAGCAATCCAAGTTGTTTAAATTTGAAGGTCCGAAGATTCAACTTCTTCAACATTGATAATACTAAAAATGTAGACATTTAGGCTCACATGGTGCACAATGACACAGTTTAACCAAGTTCAAATTAAATATCTTCTAATAAACTGGCAACAGATTATGATACTGATATGTCTGTAATAAGCAATTATCAACTGAGAATATTAGTGATACAAATGTGAGAGCTTGCAAATATATGTATTGTCAAAATAAGCAGTAATGTTTATAATTTAATTAATGGGAATAGTTGGTAACAAAGCTCTTGCTGAAAACAGTTTTTAGAGAGATGATTTACTTTTAGTGTTTAATATGATAGTAAAGTGTGTCAAATGTAAAATCATGTCTAGAAAAAGTTGAAAATGCCAATCCACAGATGCCATGAAGATGTTATGAAGGCAATTAACAAAGAAAAACAATAACCATACTCAGTTATTAATTTGATAAATTTGTATTAAACCAACAATTAAAATAATTTACAGACATTGAAATTCCACAAGTTGCCTGCTTCTGCTAGTGAATTTACAACCTGGAGGAAGGAACACGACTAATATCATCCACTCTGTAACTTCCATAAGTTACAACAGGATAAAAAAATTTCCCAATACACACAAACTGACCTCATTATAAGCAGACTAACATACAACAATTGAGATACTTACTGATACACAGTTTACAAGGCCCAAGGTCATTAGTATAACTTAGATAACACTTTTTAACAAGGTTAGCTGACCGTTCTGGTCATTTCCCTGCTGCATTCCCAATTAGCTAGCTTTTAGCTCCACGTTGCTAACTGTTACCCAATAAAGTGACTTTTTAGAAGTGTCAAAAATCGGTGACATCATGCGATAGTTTCACCAGTATATATAACAAGGTATAAAAATAAATATACCTATTTTCTTCAATGTTGTCAAAGCGTACATGTCACACGAATCCAGTTTTTTAGCTAACCAGTTAGCATCTTGATGTATGAGACAGCTAACAGCCGGGTGAGTTTTCGGTCAGGCACATGACGGAATTCTATTTCCGGTTTAAAGTTCGCTCACTGGGGTCCTTCAGAGCGGATTAGAAAGAGGACTATTCGCAACAAAAATACATTTATTTATTTCCTTCAGTCTACTGTACGACTTTTTAAAAACATGTCTGGCAGAGAAGGTGAGACCTCGTTTCATCTCATGGTCATCTGAAAACTCTGGTCATCAAGACAGATAAAATTTGACAACGTAACAAATCTCAGCGTAGCGTGTTGGTCTTACTGCGTGGGTTCGCTAAGCTAACGGCTGCTAAAGAGCGCGCGAGTCCGATAACGTCATCTTCTTTTACCAAACTACATTAAAATATTCCACATGAATGCTTTTTGTTGTCAGGAAATATATACATTAGAAAGATAATGTGTCTAGCCTATGTAGAGATCATGTAGGACATCAGGCGGTTCATTCGGCTACTAAATTGTTTTCCAAGCAGCGAGTAATTAAAACATTATCTGAGTAACAGTATATTATATTCGGTTTCCGGTTGTGTTACCAACAGGCAAACTATTGTTAATTATAAAATGTGAAGCTGTCGCGGTACCGTAGGTTTTCTGGTGCACTGGAGAAATGATAAGCAGCTCAGGCCATATGTAACATTTATGTATAAGATTTATCAAAGGAGTACGGCGTGGCTTCTGGCCACATTAGAGCAAACCTGTCTATTCGCATAACCATAACAGTATTTCCAGTTGTGCTCTTTAGCAGCCAGTGAGCTAATCTTTTTTTTATTTTATTATTGTCCAAAGGAGGAAAAAAGAAGCCACTGAAGGCGCCCAAGAAACAGTCCAAGGACATGGATGAAGTAAGTATGTCCCTCTGGCCTGACTGTAACGTTAAACATTTTTTTGTACGATTATTTTCATTATCAGTTAATAAAACTATATTCCTTTTATTCAACATGTAACTCTAAATTACATAAACCTTTGTGTTATTATTTGCATACTGCGTACAGTTTGAATTCCATCTTCAACACTATACTGCTCTTTTGACTTTATTATGTATATTAAGTATTTCAATTGTGTATTTCTATTTTCTATAAAATTTTCCGATTTTTTTTCCAGAAAATAATGACAAATTCCTTTCACTATTTTACAGAGCTCAAGTTGACATCGTCAAATGTCAGCTGAATGAATTTAATAAAAAAAGAAATTGCACAGAAGCAACATTTGTTTTTCTCAACGTTTGTTATTCTTGCTGTTTTTGACTCTATAAACCTATTATGCTTATTTGTAAATTCCTTTTAGGACTAAAGTGACTAATTGCAAAAATAGTTAATTAATTATAGTTAATTAAGAAAACGTTAGTTGCAGCCAAAACTGAAAAGGAACGTAAGACAGTAGCGACATCATGGAAAGAGTTCAGTCAAAGGATTGTAAACCGCTTGTTTGTCTGCAGGATGATGTAGCCTTCAAGCAGAAGCAGAAGGAAGAACAGAAGGCCTTGGAGGCTTTGAAAGCCAAAGCTTCTGGAAAAGGACCTCTAGGTAAGACCCAAGAGCCAAGGTGTATATGACTTGTATGTGCCCCTTTTTTGAAGTAAATATGTTAATACAATACTCAGGTCCACAAAGTTTTAAGCTTATGCTTGATGCAGTGGGGTAATTGTAGCGCTGCTGTAGTTCAGCATTTGATTTCACCCATTAATAGCAACACACAGCACTAAATAGGTGTCTGATACATGACCAGGTCATAAGATGTTTCTTTTGAGGCAGTTTTGGCTTTTTACAGGTGCATCTCAAAATATATTGAATAAAAGTTAATTTACCTGCATAATTTACTTCAAAAATTGAAACTTTAAAATATTTGTGATTAATTTACACATAAAGTGAAAAAAACTTTTATTCTTTGTTTAAATCTTGATGATTACAGCTCATGAGAATCAAAACTCTAGTATCGCAATGTATTAGAATTTTAGAATAAAGAATTTGTAATACAGAAATGCTGACCTGAGAAGAGCTCTAATCAGCTAATTAACTCACAACAGTTGCAAAGGTTTCCTGATTACATCATGCTTTAATTCCATTTTCTGCAAATTTGCACCTCTTCACTTTCTGGGTTCTGCTCATACTCATGTCTGTTTCTCTTTGTCTTATTACATGGACCCCGTGGAATCTGTTTTTGTATTTGCTAAGTCTGTGTTTTCCGTTTTCATTTGTCTGTGTTTTACAATCTAAGCACATATTGTCATAAGAAAGAGTGCGATTATTAATGGTTACAAGTTTTACAAGACTTGTACATTTGAATTGTCCCCCATTAATTAGGTTATTACTTAATTGCTGATTTATTCCCACAGATCTTCTGCAGGACAGCCTCCATATGCCGCTTGACTTAGCTTTTTATTTTTTCTAAAGGAATCTCACAAAGTCTTCAGTGCGCTTGAGTCTTCCGATGTGGTTGCACTTTTGAGAGTTTTGCACTTTTGAGCTGTAGCCAGCGCTCTGATGTCGATATGAAGGCGTATGTGAGTGTACCCGCCCTCAGTGAAACAGCGACAAGTTGAGGAGAGAAGAGAAGCAGCATGCTTATGAATGAAACAGTGTAGTTTTTCTGTTTGTTTGGCTTAAATACTGTTGAAGACACTTTTATCATAACAGGGAAACGCAGATTTTTATAATATGCAACCAAATTTGAACAGATTCCGTGACATTCTGCCTTTAACAGCTGATTACATTTTATTATCATATCCTTTGTTTCCCTACCACAGAAATCACAGGGTCCTACCATTACTGAATAGGACTCTATATAATAATAATCTTTTTTTCTAGTGCGCTCTACTGATGTGCAGTTTTCGATGTTCTTTGGTTCACTTGGATAGAAAGCAGCAATCTCCAGAGCAGATGGTTCTCTGTGTAATGGCTTTAAAAGGTGGATGACAAATCCACAGTCCTTGTTCAGTGCCAAAATAGAATCTAAAGTTTGTCTGACGCTAATACGAGGCTTCAGCAGAACTAGACGCACAAAGTACTCAAAGTTGTGTTCTAATTCAGTCCGGTAGGTTCTGGTCATATAGGAACCAGTTCCTTATTTGCACTGGCTTTCAGTACCCAATCGTAACAAACACGCAGTTACAAACTCTTTAAGATGGTTCAATGGATAGATAGGTCGGATTAGAGGTTTTCTTACACACCCAAATTTATTTTTCCCCTTGTTTGTTTTTTTTTCTTCCTCCAGGCACCAGTGGCATCAAGAAATCAGGCAAGAAGTAAAGTCTGAAATCTGATGACAGTGTTTCTTTGCTCCCTGGCCTCACTCCTGTGGCTGCGATGTCTGTATGCCCGCCGAGTGAGAGTTTTGCTCTGTTAAATGTGGACTCCATGAAACTAAAAACCTGCCCTGGTGTTGAACTCCTCCATCAGTGAAAATGTAGATAAATGCATTTAATACTTTTGAGGATTTCAAGGACAGGAACATCTGTTGCCAGTCAGGCCAGCTTCCCACACCATAACTCCTAATAGCGTGTAATTAAAGGTTTCACATATTTGTTGTTCGGACAGTTCACATACGCACGGACCAAAATCTAAACACTCAGTTTAAAAATGAAGGTCTGCACATGCGATCCTGATCTGATCTGTATTTTGTTTTGTGTCTATGTGACATTTTTAATCATCAGAAACACAAGTCCACCCCATGTTGTTTTTTCTTTAGATATTTGTTGTATTGTAAAGAGGGAGATACTAATAAAGTTTTTGTAATTACTGCTTGTTATTTGAATTTTTGGTTTGTTGAAAATGAACAGGTCAAGAATTTTAACCATCTAACTGTTTTAACAGTAGTGCTTTTTAAACCCCCTTTATTTACAGTTTTAGGCCTCATTAAATCAGTAATCTTAACAACCATCTTTATCTACTCCTCTAATGGCCTTGGAGTAATATTTTTAATTACTCCTTATTACAGCTGTTATGATGTTGCTGATTTGTAATTCAGTAGAGTGCAGTTATTCTGTGATTAACGTCCTTGATAATACAACATTTTAAGTAACAGTTGAATTACTGTTTGGCTACTGACACTTCTGTGTTTTAGCCCATTTATTAGGTAAACCTTACTAGTATCGGGTTGGACCCCCTTTTGCCTTCAGAACTGCTTTAAGTCTTTGCGGCATATTTTCAACAAGGTGTTGGAAACATTCCTCTGAGACTTTGGTCCACATTGACATGACAGCATCGTGGAGTTGCTGCAGATTTGTAGGCTGCACATCCATGATGCAAATCTGCCGTTCCACCGCATCCCAAACGTGCTGTATTGGATGGAGATCTGGTGACTGGAGGCGACTGGAGTACAGTGAACTCATTGTCATGTTCAAGAAACCAGTTTGACATGATTTGAGCTTTGTGACATGGTGCATTATCCTGCTGGAAGTAGCCATCAGAAGATGGGTAAAATTCCCCAACCTTCATTTAACAAAAAAATAAAAATTGATTCTACAATTATTAATAAAAGCTGACAACCTTTATTTTTAACCAGAAACGGATGTCTTGCTCAATGACAATTCTCGCTCTTAACTCAGGAAGATGGCAGTGGTTGTTTTAAACACGCTATGGTGGAAATGTGTGTAAAAGTTGTAGAGGAGTTTGTTGTGCTCGTGGAGGAAATCCAAGCAAGACTTTATTTCCTAATGTTATTCCAGCCATTTCCACACCCGGCAAAAGATGTCATGAATGGGGAAATTAGTTATACAGACCAAAACAGATTCTTGTATCAGACTGCAAACATGTTTATTTCTGCTCGCTATTGGAGCCAGCCTCAGGTGACTTTTTGATGAACTGCAGTTTTTGGCACTTCCACATTGGCTTCATTTTTCTGCCCCGGATGATGCCACTTACTTACTGGACTTCAGCTCCACCTCCACAGGGTAATGGTCGCTCACTTTCAGAGCCTGTAAAATACACAGTTTTTAAATTTAAGCGATTATATAATTTTGGGTCAATATGAACCAAGTTGTGTTGGACAAACCCAAATTATGAGCCAGCTGTACCAGCAAAGCACAAAAGTTTAAACTTTTCCTAGTTCCAACAGTGTTTACCAAGTTGAGTTTAATCCATACAGTCTATGGTTTAATCATGACTAAATTGAAACCGGTTGTACCACAAAACCTAGTAGTTAGTGTAATGCTGCATAGCTAATTGGACCAACTGACAAAGTTAACGTTAACTCTTAATGTTATGACCCATTAAGAGTGAAGATTTAAGGTTTAGATTTTAAATGACATTTTACAGAAATAATACAATATATCACATTTTATATAGCATAATTAGATATTTCCCCTTCTAAATTCTATATATACTACTACACCACAAAACAAACATACTTCTCCATGTGTGCAGAGTAACAGTAACATTTAGTTAGCAAGTAATATCTCTAAAACTGATTTAGGAAGTTGTGCAGGTGCACTGTAAATTTTTCCTTTTAACCATTACTAAATTATTTACTAGTGAAGCCAAAAGTCTGTATTTCTGTAGGCCAAAATGCTAACTTTGTACATAAAGTAGATACTTTGAAAGGATGAACACTAAAATTTGTACATCTGGCAATATTCCATATTTCTCCCCTTTGAAAGCAAATCCTAAATAAATATTGAATGTATCCTATTAACATGTTTTATCTGTGTAACCAAAGCCTGATTTCTTATTCCTCTGTGCTAAAGAGTTGCATTGTTGATCATGGTTAGAACACCTAATGTGTATTAATACACCGCTGAAAATGATCCCTAACAAATACACTATTTCCTCATGTTTAAGTAGCTTTTGTTAAAAACTACAGTGACCAGCGGTACCAATGAGTTTGGACCTGAGAGCCTCAGAAGGATTAGGGGTAAAAGTATTGATAGTTCGAATTCAGGTGGTGTTGGTTTTGGTCTTTTTGTGGGATTTGTTTACAATAGCAAAAATATAGAACATCATCAGCCTTATCATGTAATATATAACATCTAACTTGCAGATTGAAAGTTACTGAACATTTTCATGCTGACAGTTAGGATTAAATATATGTACTACACTGTGTAACGTATATAATGTGTGTACACCTCACACACATTTCACCTCACACATTAGATGTCATGTCATCTGCTGAGACCCTCCTTGAAATTGATGATTTTATAACCTGTTGCCAAGTTCAGACTTTAAGACTGACAAAGGCTTTAAGAACCGCACAATAAGTAATTAGTTGTGAAATGAAAGTGTGACAACAACAACAGACCTGCTCGTCAGTAAGTCCAAATGCCGTCTGGAAGTTGAAGGGTTTGGCAGAGTTTGGTACCACAGCCTGGAGCATGTCGTCTTCGTAAACCACTATCCTGAACATACACACGCAGTATGTATTTTACTCCTATTGCCAAAGTCGGCTTCTCGAGATGTTCACACTACACTTTAGGATACATTCACTGTACTCTCCTTTAAAGGAAACTTTAAAGGAGAGTACATTATAAAAACAACAAAAAACATTTCAATTGATATACAAAAAAACCTAACAAATTTATGTAACCTTCAAAATAACAATTAAAGTAAACAAACCAAAGTTGTAGAGGCATAAAATATAATTTCTCTTAATAAGAGGACATTCCATTTATTCCATTTTCCAACACTGGTGTGTGTGTGTGTGTGTGTGTGTGTGTGTGTGTGTGTGTGTGTGTGTGTGTGTGTGTGTGTGTTACCTGTCGTATGTGTTGTCGTTTCCTTTGCTTGCTGTGGTGTCGACGTCATCTCCAATCAGCCAGTGGAAGTTCTTGTCACTACGGATACGAATGTCCTTCATTTTCTTCTTGGACACGTACGAGCTGTCCGCATTGAAGTCGCCCAGGATCATCACGTTCTGCAGCACAGAGGTGGCAGAACACTCAGAGAGATGCAACATGTGTCAACAGTCTCCAAAACATGTCCATGAGGTTTTTTCAACCTTTTTTGTCAGGTCATGGAACCAGTTATATACAATTCGATGTTATTTTGAACTGTTTACTACCAGCACCTGGTGTGGCAAAACAGCAGCAGTTCAGCTATTTATCTATTACTTTTAACCATTTACACCCAGACTTTTAGCATTTATCCAGTAGGCTATTTTAGCCAACGCTAATGATTCCAACCATTACTTTTAGCTATCTGTTTTGACTATTTACTTATTGTTTTTGTCTAACTATTTGAAGTGTTTACATACAGTATATTTGGCTACCTTCAGCCCTCTACTTCTCTGCTCACTTGCTAACTAGCTACTTTAACACGTAAAGTTTGGTGTCTAGCTGACTAGATAATTGGATGATTTTTTATTATCAAAATATTATTTTTCTTTGAAAGTTGTTCAGCTCAGCTCCTCCACCCCCTGGGTTACAGGTACCCCTGTTTAGAGAACACTGTGTTTGATCATTGTTTGATTGTATATTGACTGTACTGATGTTATGTCCTTACATCAGTCTTCCACTTCTTCTTGACGTTCATGAAGACATCGTAGAGCTCGTCCAGCTCCTTCACAGAGTCCTCTGGTTTGGTGTGAACTGGGATCATCACTAAGTCCTCCATCACTGCGGTGAGCACACACACACACACACACACACACACACACACACAACTCTTAACATTCAGACAGCTGCACACTGCAGTCATTCCCTCCTGTAAACCTTTCTGTTATGTTGATTACATCCATTTAACCCTGAACTTAAGCCAGAGTCTTAACCTTAATCCACAGAGGAGAGAACACAGATGTGCTGTTGTATTTTCCTAATTTTAATATCTTTTTGAAGGTGTTTGCGCTTCTCTAAAAACAAAGTGTTCTTTTGGGTGCAAGACGTCTCATACCTGTATTGAAGCATTTGAATCGCAGGATGTAGGGGTCTCTAGCAAAAACGTCTGCTCCCACAGTCAACTGGTCATCAAACTGATAGGTGTCCACCAACTTAACCATGTCTTCCCTACACACACACACACACACACACACACACACAAATCAATACCTTTTATCTTGATTATAATTCTTCAGAATGATTAGGTTTCTGTCACTGTGATCAGAGATAGAAAGAGGGTCAGATATAGAGAGAGGGTCCTGAATTATGAGGCGACGGCCTCTGTCAAATTTCGTCCCACCTCCAGCTCTCAACAGATCTCTTGACGGGTGTCTTCACACTCTCTTTTCTGCAACTGTGGCATCACGCTGATGTGGTGAAGTTATATTGTAATCAGCACATGAAAACTATATGCTTTTATCTTAATAATTTAATATCGTTTTCACTTTGTTTACTTTGTTAACTGTGTAAATTTAAACCTTTGCTTTTGTGTTGTATTTGATCAATTAAGCTTTTTTAAATAAATTATGCTATAAGGTTATAATTGTCATTTTCTTCAATCATATACTGTCATCATTACAACTCTCAAAATTCGTTGCTTGTAAAACATTTTTGCTTGAGTCAGATGAAGGCACGGTGCACATGATCAGCATGGTCCCAACTTTCCCCTGGAAACCCTGGCAGCAGTTATTTTTTGATGTATTAACGTTTTCACTTTAAACATGTCCTTAGCACAAAATGAAACCACACCGAAGCCTCTTACAAACAAGATATTAAAGAGACTAAAAATTTCCAGTGATGTGTATTATAAATAAACACATTTCTTGTGTCTTAATGACAAATCTTTATCCAGATGTTATGATTCAACAACAGTCAGACATTTTTTGGGCAAAAATATGGCAGTATATATATATATATATCACTTTTGTTTTGTAATCCTTTGGGGGAAAAAGTCCCACTAAAAATGAAAAGTTTAGGAATATTTTGGACAGTCTGATAACAAACGCAGCTGCTGTTCTTCATAACGGACAAAGTTACCAACTTTTTGCATCTTGTTTTTGGTCTGCAAGAGGTGATAGAAACATTTGAAGCTAGCCTTAAACAACATATCAAGCAAAATCAGCACATATCTCTAAACTGATAACCTTGTACTGACACTGCTGAACTGCTGCACATGCAGGGTCTAAACTTATTTCATAACTGTTCTTAGGCATCTTTATGGGCAATTGGTGAGAATGTGTTGCAGGTGAACACCCACCTGTACAGAAACATGAACTGCTCCTGGTACTTTTCAGTTCGGCCCAGACGTTTGCTGATTTTCAGAGTGTAGGGCCTCTTGTTGGATCTGGACAGACGTTAGACATCTTTTTTAAACTTGTTTATCATATCTGCTAACAACACACACACATTTATGCAGGAGTGATTAATCCTAATGACTTTGGTTATCCTGTAACCTTTCCTCTGGCGCCACAGTGAGGTGACTTTTGTAGTTTCTGAGTCCTAACAACTATTGGATGGGTTACCATCCTGACATCAGTATTTTTTAAATTTTGTCGATGCATAGCCTCACAGAGCCACATTCCTCTGTTGTCTGAAGACCCTTAGTTTCTATTTATTAATTTGGTTTAAATTGCAGTACATCTTAAAGGCAAGGAGCCAACTTTCTGCTCTTAATTATACTAATAAAGGCAGAAACAAAGCCTGCACTCACTTGTTGACGGCGTCCAGCAAGATTTTTACAGCCTCCCCTTTGATGTCCACCACCTCCAGGATCACAATGATGTCATATCGAGACACAATCTGGGGGGGCAGAGAGCGATGATTGACCTTATGCGGCTCACCATTTTTTTTGTTTGTCCGTTTCTATTTCTATTAATTTTATACTGATGACATAATTTGAAATATTACTCAACAATAAAGTATAAATAAAATAATGAGTCGCCACTTTGTATGTTAGATAATAGGAACTATTGTATTAGCACATGTTTTGACCGGCCATTCAGACAACTTCTTTTTGAGCAGTCACTGTGACTATTATAACAGCAAGATGACCAGCTGATCCCTGTAGTGTGTGAGAGAAGAACTTGGTGTTTATCATTGTCTCTCTCATTTTCTTCCAGCTCCGTCACACTGGACATTTCATTCTAAACCTGGTCAGATAATTGAATTTGTGGAAGGTGATCGCAACCAGCAGATATCAATCGACGCTTTTCCACTTCTAGCAAGACAAAATAATGGAGTCCAAGTTCCTTGTTACTGAACTGCATAAGGTCAATAAAAAAGATATGGAGGATCAAACCTGACTTTTGAACAATTAACAACAGGTCATGGCACACTGATGTGTTCATTTCTCAGTGTCTAATGGATTTTATTTATTCATTATTTTGTTAACATATCAATATATTTGGCCATTTTAGTCTTTTTTTTTTTAAACCATAACTGTTTGACAAAAAGTTAATAAGCAATAATTTTGATAATCGAATAATCCTTAATAAATAATATAAAAAAATATTGTTACCTTAGTCAGTACATTGAGGACAACTGGGTCTGAGACTTTGTTTTTCCCAAACTTCTGAACGTTAAAAGATGCTATTTTCATGGTGCCTGCAGAGAAGGAAAAGCAAGACAGACAGAAAGAGAACGGGGGAAGTTTAATGATTCTGTTTGTGTCTGAACGTGTCTGAAGGGCATGTAAATGGTATGTGTCTACTTCAGATAACTGTGTGTGCAGGTATGGGTTACAGCCGTTGGTTTGAAACACTTTAAATCATGTCTTTAAATAAGTTACATTTGGTGCTTTTGATTTCTTATGATTTTTGGTGTTTTGCTTTTGAGGATGGCCTAGATTATTTTTAATTAAGCTTTAGTTTATGTTTTGATCAGGATTTGTTAATGTTAATTAATGAAAAGAAAACCCTATTTGAGTCCTCACTGGCTGAAAGAGATATCATTGAGGAGCTCTTTCATCTAACTTTTACATTTTTGATTTATTTGTTTTTTCTTCTGAAAAGTCCATGTTGACAGCAGTAAAGTTACTGTTGAATTATTTCTTAGTCTAATGAATTAGCTGCTTTCCCTAAACAAAATCCTATTGACATCAATGCATTAACAAAAAACAACTAAGGAAAATGTTCAGGACTTGTTCTAACAGGTTCATTAACCATAATCCCCCCATCAGCTGCTCTCCACTGATCTCATCGTCTACCTGCAGGCGTCTGCTTTATTTTAACACAGGATGTAACGCTGTACTGTAAATTTAGCTTTCAGCACCCATCTGTCAGTTTACCATTTAGACTCCGACCCTGTCATTTACCTTTCATGTCTAAAAGAAAGGTTTCTGTTGAGAAAAAGAAAACAGATGTGCAGATATAACAGCCAGCCTCTAAATAAATACATATATATATATATATATATATATATATATATATATATATATATATATATATATATATATATATATATATATATATATATATATATATATATATATATATATATAATATAGTTTGTATTCTCAAAATGAAAACATAATATCATAAGATTACTTTTTTAAAATATCTTAGAGGTAAGAGATTTCTCAATCTTGATAGGGTGTGGGGTGACAGATTTAAGGCAGAGTAAATTCCCTTACATTAATAACTCTGTTGTGATTAGGAGCTCAGTTCCATTTTAATCAAAATAAATACACTCACATTAAATGTGTTTTCGGTTACAACATCACCAACAAGACAGTAGCCTGAGGGAATAAAGAATGTTGCTGCAGTTTAGTCTCACCACAGGAATGTTATTGACTCGCTGCTGTCTTTCAGCTCTGAAGCTGATCGCACACCGCTGGCAGTAAACATCAGACTATTTGTTTTTTTCTTATATGTATGCATTTATTTCTCTGCTACAAACTGTATGTACAACATTAAATATTATTTAAAATAGCCTTTGTTAATGATTTGTTTCTTAATATTGAATTAAAATGTTGTTGTAAATGAAGAGTTATTGCAAAATGTTAAAAACATATAAAACATATGGCTTCACAAAACGATGACTAATTTTTTTTGAACTTTCTAACCCAAAAAATTTACGTTGTTGTACCCCTATTCTTGTGTAACCCATATATTTTTATATTTTATATTTTCTCCAATAATCCAAAGCTCCTTTCTGTTACTTTACTTTCCCCCCAATTTTAGAAGCATATTAGAACAATTTTCCCAAACTTCAATTTTGTTTCACAGTGGAAGTTTTTTCTTCTTTCCACTAAAATACCAAATTGTTTGCCTTTGAGTAACAGTATATACAGTATATAAATATTACAAATATTTGATTGGTAGTTATTTCATACAATGAAATTACACTGTTTTATTGTATTATGGCTACACCTCATCATTAGATATACATGTTTTTACATCTACTAAGGATAGAATAATAAACAGAAGATGAATGAAATAAGAGAAACATCTTTACAGCTGAAAATATTGACAGAAAATGTATTTTAATAATTTATGTCAGCAATTGAAGCAAATCTGCCAAATGTTTTCTGGTTTTCTGGACTTTTCTTCGGGTTGGTTTAACAAAGCAAGCGATTTGAAGACATCACCTGGATCTCAAAGAAATTCAAATGGACTTTATTCATGATTTTCTTCTTGATTAAATGAAAAAAAAATAGTTTTAATAAACAATAACAAAAATAATTAAAAATAATTGTTAGTTGCAGCCTGCATCTACTATACTGAGGATGGAATTTAACTGTTTGTTTCTCTGCCTTCTTGTGACTGTAGTTTGACAGGTGACTCATAAAAAAGGTTTGTCAGGTAACTCATAAAACAAGTTATACCTGCTCCATATGAAAAGTGCAATGAAATAATGTCTGTTATGAACTGGCACGCTATAAATGATATTGAATTGGATGATCAGTTGATACTGCAGCTGATAACAGCTAACACATTAATGGGATCAGATGTCAGTGTTGCCCAGAATAGTCCTGTGAAAGTTCAGATCGTTGCACCTGTTTGTTTCTACCTGTTGGAGATTGTCATACAAGTGACGTCCTGTTTGCTCTCACTGTAAAGTAATTATAAAACACTGTCTGTAATGTCTGAATGGACAGCCAGGAACTCTTAGGGTGGAGCTAAAGTGGATAAACACAAGCCAGCAGACCGGCACAACTTATGTGCCTCATTCTTTCAGACTGTAAACAAGGACTGGTTGGATCAGTATCAACTTAAAGAATTGGGCAAGAGTACAGCAGCAAGGAAAATAACAGTAACTTTTCTGTATTGATGGTTTATGTTGTGAAATACTCTCTGAATTGTTGTCACGTCTTTACTCTGATGCAGAGCTCTGTTACGCTTACATCAGATAATCTCAAGGCCGATCTCATCCTGTTTTGAACAATGACCACACACAGTGATCAGCTACAGTATTTTGCACTGCTGAGTTTTTTACCCATGTTAGCCACTTTGCATGACCTGGGCGTTTTGCTGCATGTACCTGCCTTTTTGTCTCTCTCTGCTGTCACTATCAAATTAAGCGGAAACACTGGAGAGGAAAACATCAGTCTAACAACAGTCAAATGTCTCCACCAACTGTTGGGTGGATTGCAGTGAAATTGGGTACAGACATTTATTGGCCCTCGGAGGCAGAATCCCTGAACCCCTGACTTTTGAAATATTTTTCAACAAAGAAATACAGTGTGTGAAACGTGTCCGCCAGCTTACAGGGAGCTTCAGGTTTCACTGTTATCCAGCTATACACTTTAGACAAAAGGTGGAAAATTATTCAAATCCTTTCAGCAGTGGAAGAAATACTCAGATCTTTTACTTTAAAAGTAGCACACAAAAAAGTATCACAGTCTAGAAACAAACTAGAACAAGTAACTCTGTACATAAAAATACTTGAGTAAATGACATTGTTACTTTCCATTGAATCCCTTACATCAGTTTAAGCAGCAAACACCCATGAAAATTCCTGCCTTTAAAATTAGTAAATATGGATTTGCTGTAAAAGGTGGTCAGGTTTCAAAAATAAAATAACTCCTGATTCATTTAAATTACTCTGTTTATCTGTAAACAGTTCAGGTATTCAGCTCAGAGTGAGAAAAAGACGAGTTGTTTCTCACCTGCAGGAGGAGGAGAATCTGCTGCTGTTGACAGGAGCTTCGATCAGCTTAGCTTATTCCCTATAAGGACTAAATAAAGTGAAGGAAGGAACCCTTTCTGTGCACTTGACAAAAGCTCTTGAACCTTCAGTCACTGTATTGAGTGATCACTGGCAAGGTGATTGGTTAAAGGCCAGCCAATAGCAGGGACTTGACATAGATAGAGAGAGAGACAGAGAGAGAAAAAAAAGTATACTGCACTTTAAAATGTTTTCCTGTTGTATATGTAAGAAAAAAGTGTGTGTAAGAGAATATTATATAAAAGGACTTGTATGCTACCTTTGACTGAGGCTGACAGAGGTATTGTGAACATGATCCACTCAAAGTTTGTTAATGTGGTCTTCAAGTTCTGAAAACAAAAGCAAACCATAAGGAGGAGCATTAAAACATGCGTGTGGTGTGAGGATGTTTGTCTGCTCCGGGTAGCTCAGCAGCAAATCTACAGAGATCAGATAACATGAACCCACAATGCAGTGACACGTGACACATGCAGAGGAAAATGGTTTACCCAAACACATACATACACTAATACATTAGGCTTGTGTAAGGTTAATTTAGCTTTCCCTGTGACAAAAAGCTGCGGTCCCATTGCAATCCCAAAGTGAGCGTGTGCACAGGGGCCAGCACTGGGTTGCACCAGCATATTCAATCGCACGCAGAGCTGAAATGAAGTAATAATTATGTCGTAAGCGTCGACCATGATTTCAACATGCAAGAACGCATTCAAAGCGAGTCAGCAAAGCATACATTTAAAAAGCTATAGAGACAAAATCAGAAAGAGCGAGCCCTCGTTCCTCTGATATCTCACTGATTTGGACAAATGGATGCACCTGGCCTTAATCAGACTTGATGTACAGAGCTCAGAGTTACTTAAAACAACACTGGATTGCAAAATACAGGCAAAAGTTTCTAACATTCAATTCAATTTTATTCATATACCGGCAATTCGTTACAGAAGTTATTTCATTGCCCTTTTCATAAATAGCAGGTCCAGATCGTTGTCTTTGTAATATTATTTACAGAAACCAAACAATTCCCAGCATGATCAAGAGCTTAGCCACAGTGTCAAGGAAAGCCTCTAATTTAACAGGTAGAACCCAGACTCAGGGTGGGTTTCTCAGACAGCAAAGCTTAAAGACGCTCTGATTGGCCACTGACTATAGGACACATGCAGGAGTCGGCTTTTGATGTTTTGATTTCTTCACAGAGGACGAAAGGGCCGTGTGGGCTGTGTGCTCAGTAGCTGTAATTCAGCACCCTATTTGTTTCACATTATGAATTTTACATTTTCACACCTGATTTCTGCTGATTAGAGAACAGATCTAATTTATGGTTAATGTGAATTACCAAAATAATCACCCTGATTGCAGTATGAAACATGGTGTGTGGGCCCTGTGCTGTGTGGTGGGAGGTGTGGCAAGAAGTATTTGGGTCTTTGGTAACACTTTACAATAAGGGACGCAACATTTTGACCAGAGAACAAGTGAGGAACCAATGAGAAACTAACTGCTAATGAAACATTAGTCTACTTGATGAGTAACTCTTAATCAAATTTTATGGAGTAGCTAATCTGTTTGTTCCTCACTCATGTTTTAATTAACTAATCATAGTTAATCATTAGCTACTCTTGCCAATTTGATTAGGTGTTACTCATTAACCAGTGGTTCACTGTTCTCTGTTGCTATTCAAAATTGTGTGTCCCTCATAAGTGTTAACACATCTTTTATGTTTTACTACAATTAACAACAAAAATCTAATTTAAAAATGTAAATTAACAACACTGCAGTGTGGAAATTCTCTGTTACCAATATAAGAAGGACACCTTAAAGTCTTGACTATAGACCAGTGGTGAAGACCCTTGAAATGGATTACCAGACCGGCATTTGTATTTACACTATTCTTTTGGAGCCACAATGAAATAAACAAAGACTAGTGTCATGTTTGAACAAAAAACAAAACAAACATTAGGTGTGTCACTGAGAGATTACTGATGGGAAGAGGGAAATAAATGTAGGTAGAAGTTGAACATCCAAAATAAATAACTACTCTCTTCTCAAAGTGAAAACAGAAAACAAAGCTATGAGAGCGGTAAGAGTGAAACAGAACAGTGACGTTGTGCACCAGACAGGTAACGAATGAGCTGAAACTCACTATAAAGATCTGTAAAGCCAAAGAGAGCTGCAGTATTGCAGTTTTGTATCTCATCTATTTATTTTTATGTATTAAACTGTTGCTGTCTCTGCTGAAGACTACTTTGAAGGTGGGTGTTTTACACCATTTTTCCTGTTGTGACTTGTTTCTTGTGATGATGGAAAGCTGACAGATTGTTTTAGATGTGTTTTTCCATTTACCCAGAAACACAGACAGCCTACAAGACAGAACTCGTCATGTTTTCTTAGTGCTCTTCCCATGAAAGGTATGTTGGCATAATGATGCGATCTCAAAGCTTTGTGATAGTGTGTATTGGGGGTTAGGGTTACACATTTGTCATTTATTGACTTCAAAATACTCCTTCAACTGAAGCTCCACCTCCTTATGTAATCAGAGACAAACAGGAAATAGAGGTTATCTTCTTTACGGCTCATTCACAGGGCATGCACCCTGAGAGACAAAACATCCATCTTCATAACGGAAAGGAGAGCTACAAGATGCAGTACTGGAATACTGAATACTTCCACTTCAGCTGGACTGACTAAAAAACACATCAAAGTGAAAGCAACTAAGGGAACCTTGTTGCAGCAACAAGGGGAAACAAAACTGACTGTCTTCCTGTTTTAGTGTTCTGCCTGGTGCGTTTTTTTCCCGCTTCTTTTAAGGACAAAATGGCTTCCTGTTCAGAGAGGGATCTCACCTGTCCTGTCTGCCAGGACATCTTTAAAGACCCTGTTCTCTTGTCATGTTGCCACAGCTTCTGTAAAGCCTGTCTGCGGAGATGGTGGAGAGAGAAACAAATAAATGAGTGTCCGGTTTGTAAGGAAAGACCTTTACCGAGTGATCCACCGCTTAACCTGGCATTAAGGAACCTGTGTGAGACCTTCCTAACGGAGAGAGATCAGAGAGGTTCAGCTGAGTCGAAGGCTCTCTGCAGTCTGCACTCTGAAAAACTCAAACTCTTCTGTCTGGACCATCAGCAGCCAGTGTGCCTCGTCTGCAGAGATTCAAAAACACACAACAACCACAGATTCAGACCCATTGATGAAGCTGCACAGGATCATAGAGAGGAGCTCCAGAAATCCCTGAAACCCTTACAGGAGAAATGGAAATTCTTGAAAGAAATGAAAGGAAACTGTGATCAGACAGCAAAAAACATTAAGGTAAAGACTCGACACGTAGAAAGGGTGATTAGGGAAAAGTTTAAGAAGCTTCACCAGTTTCTACAAGAGGAAGAGGAGGCCAGGATCACTGCTGTGAGGGAGGAAGAAAAGCAAAAAAGTAAAGTGACCAGGGAGAAGACTGAGTCTCTGAGCAGAGAGATAGCGGCTCTTTCAGACACAATCAGAGCCACAGAGGAGGAGCTGAGAGCTGAAGACGTCTCATTCCTGCAGAACTACAAGGCTGCAGTGGAAAGAGTCCAGCAGCGCCCCCTGCTGGAGGATCCAGAGCTGGTCTCAGGAGCTCTGATAGATGAGGCCAAACATCTGGGCAACCTGACCTTCAACATCTGGAACAAGATAAAGGACAAAGTCTCCTACACTCCTGTAATTCTTGATCCAAACTCTGCTCATCCACATCTCATCCTGTCGGAAGATCTGACCAGCGTGAGGTTTGGAGAGAAACAGAAGCTTCCTGAAAACCCAGAGAGGTTTGACTATCATAACATTGTCCTGGGCTCTGAGGGCTTTAACTCAGGGACTCACAGCTGGGATGTCGAAGTTGGAGACAGTACAAGCTGGATCGTGGGTGTTGCAGCAGAGTCTGTCCAAAGGAAGGGAGACATAAAGACTGGATTGTGGCGAATAGGGTTATATGATGGTAAATATGCAGCGGCCTCCCCATCGGATCCTCGCATTGTTCTCACTGTGAAGAAGAAGCTCCAGAGGATCAGAGTTCATCTGAACTGGAACAGAGGAAAACTGTTATTCTTTGATCCTGATACTAACATACACTTACACACCTTCACACACACTTTCACTGAGAAGCTGTTTCCATGCATCAGTAATAAGAATGAACACCAACTAAAAATATTACCACTGAATGTGTCTGTAACAGTACAACAGCTCTGTGAGTGATGATGATAGTAATAATCTCTTAAAAGTGAATCCCAAACAATTATGGGTTATTTTCATATCTGATTGTCTAGTGTGTTAAGTAATAATTACAGTACTATTTTTTGTACTTTCTCCAGCAGTCTGCCTGAATAACTAAGCAAAAATATACTGTATCAAACTGTACATAGAGACTTCTCAAAACACTTCAGTGTTAATACGCTCTGTTAATACGCTCTGATTTCTTCCTTGTCTTTATAGCGAGCTTTGGTTGGGTGAGGAAATGTTGACTGAGGCAATAAAAAATACATTTGACTTGACTGTGATTGGTATTTAATTGAGTATGTCATGACTGGCTGTTTCAGGTTTAAGTCAATGATGGGCTTAATTACACTGTGATAATTACTTCCTGAGGTTATAGTATTTGCTTTTCAATGGCAGACTTTGAGTGGCTTCATGAGGTTCAAGTGTTAGAATTATTATACAGGCCTTAAATCAGCAGTCAGAAGACCAAGTGGACTAAGGTTGTGCAACAAGTAGCCTATGTCATATACTGTATCATAAAAAATAACGTGATACTGATTTAGCTAGCTAAATTTGATTTTACAGGGTTTTTTTTTTACATCTGTTCACAAATATGTCTCTTATTTTTTCAGGGTTTTTTTAAGATAAGAGATTAAATAAAAATAGGATGGAAAAACAAAAGATAAATAGGAATAGAAAACTATTAATGCAGTCATGTGTACTACTATCCCTCTGTCATGGACTGAAAGGCAACTTTATCTCCTAGGGCCGTTCCTTTTATACAAAATTCAAATTACCATTTGAACATAGAAAAGTAATTCAATACACTCGAATGCAAATTGTACAGTGTGTAGTGTTGAAGAATTATTGTGAGCCAGCTGTCAGGTGCGAGGAAGAAGGTTTTCGGACACTGATGAAGTTTTACACAGCAAAGTTTAATGAGACTTGACCGAGAAGAGACATGTCAGCATACAACGTGTGAACACAAGCGATCCCAACACCAAATCTGAAGGATAACTTCTTTTGGTCCCGTTTATGTTTCTCTCTTCCCCTAGTTCCTGTTGGTTTCCCTATGAGGTCATCGTTAGCTGACCTTAACCTAGAACAATTAATCTACAGTATCTGATACTCCAATGCTCCATCATATTAGAATCTATCACTATCCATGAGTTGTACTGTAATCTGTGGAGCCAGTGAGTTCTTGTAAACATTCTTGTTGGACTCTACCTTGTAAGATTTCCCGAGAACACTGTTATCTGCCAGCCTGACGCCTGAGCTACAGTCTCTAACTGATCAGTCTATCGTTGTCTCCCTGGCAAGAATAACATGAGAGAAATACCTCAAGCTAGAATGTCAAAAAGAACTTATGTGGTCTGCTACATTACTCCAAGCTAGACCTGTCTTACCTTTCCCTGTTACATCAACAAAGCCCCTTAAGGAATATTCTCAACACGTAGAACTGTGCAACAGGCTTCCTGCTTCTATTACAGTGATGGGTGATTCAGCATAGCCTACCCACTTTAATGCATTTGCTGCTTATTTATATTAATTTAGGCTAGATTTTGCAGGGAAACTGAACATTTGTCAACAACATTAAAGTGTCTTTTAAAAATATAAAATATAACATTTGTGTTTAGACACACTGAATGAAATGCCCACTACACTGTTGAGCAAGTTTATGTTCCAAGGTTGGACTTTTTGGTAATTTTAGTACTGTCAATGTGATTTTGACAGACGTTTTATTACTTCTCAAACAGCTCTCTATATTACAGTTAAACATGAATAATAAAATAAAAATTATTCAAAACGGTTTACAACAGTTATGGATACACAAACTAAATGTTGCAGTGGCGGGTAGATTTGGGTATGGCCACAATGGAATATTTAATGACTAAATGTTTGAGTTACACATACTTATGCTTCATATACGTCGCTCACTCTCACTCATTGTCAACCGCTTATCCTGCGTACAGGGTCGCGGGGGGCTGGAGCCAATCCCCACTGACATCGGGCGAAAGGCGGGGTACACCCTGGACAGGTCGGCAATCCATCGCAGGGCCAACACATATTCAAACAACCACTCACAATCACATTCAAGGTCAGTCTAGAGTCGCCAATTAACCTAACCTGCATGTCTTTGGACAGTGGGTGGAAGCCAGAGCACCCAGAGAGAACCCACGCAGACACGGGGAGAACATGCAAACTCCACACAGAAAGGCTTGGGATGAGTATGATTCGAACCCAAGACCTTCTTGCTGGGTGTAGACAGTGCTAACAACTGCAACGCAAATATTACACAAATATTATATTATTATTAAGCGTTGTTCCAGAGACATGCTGCATCAGGTTGAATGAGTCAGCAATGTTTATGAATTACGTGGCAATTACGTTTGATGAACCATCAATATCATATTTAGGATAAATCTCATACAATAGTAATTATCTCATGGATGAAATCAATTCAGGAAGTTATGCTAAAAAGCTGTTTGTTGGTTTTAAACTGAGACGCAGCTGACAGGGTTTTGACAGCTGATTTTAAACAAAAGCAACTCAAATGTGCAAAGAAAATGGCAGATGTAACTTGGTGTGAGCAGGAGACAGACAGGTAGCTAGTAGTAGACGAGGTCCGGTTCCAGAAACTACCTGGCTGCAGATCCAGGTAGTGAAGTCACTGAGGTGTACTGAGGAGTCTTGAAATAAAAAGAAGACAACAGGTGTAACCAAACAGGCTCAAATACATGAAACAACAACAAGTTGGCCTGAGGTTCATTACCATGAGGGGTAAGGAATCAGGAGTCACGTGCACATCGAGGAGTTCAAGTAACTTAAGTCTGGAGGGAAGAGATTGACTATTTGGCAGCAGGAACCAGTCTTTAGCCAGGTCCTAGTCAAAATCCAAATTATAGGATGCAAATAATTCAGTAGAAAAGTCTGTTGGCTGGGGAGATAACTGTAAGAGGGGCATTGGTACAGTTTAGTGAAGATATTAACCTGTCTAGTGGTGCAACGTGGACAAGTATCCCTATTTAGTGAAGGTGTTGAAGACAGGAAAGGACAGTAGGGGGTGCCAATACCTAGATCAGTAGATTGAGGAGAAATCACAGAGGAAGAAAAACTCCACCTCCAACTCACCTGAGACAAACCAAGAATGAATGTTGTTCCACCAGGAAACGGCACACACACACTGAGAGAGAGATCTCTTTCAGACGAGGCCGACAACTCACAACTTCCCCTGACGGAGAAAAGCTACAGCAGAAAATTCTGGGAGTACTGACTGCATTCATGGAGGTGAATTTAAGGTGGGAAAATGACTGAGTGGACTTTTTAGAGGAGAGAGAAGAGCCACGATTGACTGACTTCCTGTTTAACATTCTGCCTGGTCAGTTTTCATTCTCACTAAGAGAGAAAATGTCTTTCCGAGCTGAGGAGGATCTCTCTTGTCCTGTCTGTAAGGACATCTTTAAAGATCCTGTTGTCCTGTCATGTAGCCACAGCTTCTGTAGAGACTGTCTGCAAAGATGGTGGGGAGGGAAACAAATACTGGAATGTCCAATTTGTAAGAGAAAATCATCAAGGAGTGATCCACCGCGTAACCTGGCGTTAAAGAACCTGTGTGAAGCCTTCTTACTTGAAAGAGATCAGAGAGCTTCAGCAGAGTCTGGTGCTCTCTGCAGTCTGCACTCTGAGAAACTCAAACTTTTCTGTCTGGACCATCAGCAGCCAGTGTGCCTCGTCTGCAGAGATTCAAAAACACACAACAACCACCGATTTCGACCCATTTATGAAGCTGCACAGGATCACAGAGAGGAGCTCCAGAGGTCTCTGAAGCCCTTACAGGAGGAACTGAAGCTCTTTGAAGAAGTTAAAGGAAACTGTGATCAAACAGCAGAACATATTAAGATCCAGGCCCGATACACAGAGAGGCAGATCAAGGAGAAATTTAAGAAGCTTCACCAGTTTCTACAGGAGGAAGAGGAGGCCAGGATCACTGCTGTGAGGGAGGAAGAGGAGCAGAAGAGTCAGGTGATGAAGGAGCATATTGAGACTCTGAGCAGAGAGATAGCAGCTCTTTCTGACACAATCCGAGCCACAGAGGAGGAGCTGAGAGCTGAAGACGTCTCATTCCTGCAGAACTACAAGGTTGCAGTGGAAAGAGTCCAGCTGCGCCCCCTGCTGGAGGATCCAGAGCTGGTCTCAGGAGTTCTGATAGATGTGGCCAAACACCTGGGCAACCTGACCTTCAACATCTGGAACAAGATGAAGAAGTTTGTCTCCTACACTCCTGTGATTCTGGATCCAAACACTGCCAACCCAGAACTCATCCTGTCTGAAGATCTTACCAGCGTGGGACGTGGAGAGAGACAGCAGCTTCCTGAAAACCCAGAGAGGTTTGATTCGTTCATCTCCGTCCTGGGCTCTGAGGGCTTTAACTCAGGGTCTCATAGCTGGGATGTTGAGGTTGGAGACAGTACAGGCTGGTTTATTGGTGTGGCAGCACAGCCTGTCAAGAGGAAGGGACAAATAAAATCTGGGTTCTGGCAATTATATTTATACAACGGTAAATACAACACACGTATTTTAGGAGATCTACCCATGCTTCTCAAAGTGAAGAAGAGGCTCCAGAGGATCAGAGTTCATCTGGACTGGAACAAAGGAAAGTTGTCATTCTCTGATGTTGATACAAACACACACATACACACCTTCACACACACTTTCACTGAGAAGCTGTTTCCATGCATAGGCACTTTGAATGAATTCCCACTGACGATCTTACAAAGCACTGTCTTTGTAACAAGAGAGTAGCTCAGCTAGTTTCCACCTGATAAATGTAATCTTCAGTTTAATATTCTACCTCCATTCAACTTTGCTTTGGTCTCCACCAACCCCTGAGAAAAATATCTGTCTGTCTCTTCAGCTGTTAGATGGTCCACTTTCTTTATCTCTGTGTCTGTTTGCTGTTTGGTGCTTAGCGGGTAGTGTGCATGTGTTCATGTTTTTATAATGTGTTCATGAGAGTGTTTATTACATATGTTCATGAGGTTTTTGTATAAACCTACATTTCATATTTGATGTATTATTCTTGAATTAGGAATGAATGATTATGAATTATTTACTACAGCATGCATTAGAGGCTGAGAAAAAGTCAATGGGAGCGGACACGGTAGAAATCATAGGTCCATTTTTATATTTAAATATCCAGTTATAATATGAATAAACATTATTTATAGGTTTCTTGGGAACAGGATGGGATTTTTTAGTATTTAGTTAATAGCGAGTAATTCACACTTGACACGCTCATTCACACTTATCCCTTTCTTTTACACTGCATGGCCAAAGGTTTGTGAACAGCAGAACATTTTTTGGTACAATAAGCCTCCTGCTCTTGGCCACCTCATCATCTCTGGTCAGTGAGCCTCCAGTTCCATGTTGTGTAGGATACTTGGACCCCAGTATACTGGCTTGCAGGTCTAGTTGAAGATGTGCAAACAATGGGAAGGCTTTCTACAATATTTTGAAACTTGGCAGCAGAAATTTCATGCTGTCGTAGAGTTTTTACCATATTTTCTTGTTTGTATTAAATTTTCTGCTTTGCTATTGCTGTCTAATGCTAACTGCTGCAGTTACTTGTTAAGAACTAAATGACTTTAATTTCTTTTGCTTCCTCTTTTTTAAAAGCAGCCTGGCCTTTAACAAATACCAGAAGACAAGATCAGATCAGCCCCGTTTTCACTTCCATTGGTTTTAGATTTGATTTAAAGATTTTACTGTATACCTTTAAAGTATTGTATACCTTTAAAGCACAGCCTCAGATCCTTAGGCAGGGCTCTGCTGGAAAAAGAAAAGCTTTTTATTAATGCAAGCGTACTGTTTTATTATTGTTGGTATTATCTTATAATATTGTCGGGTACTTTATTTGATTTTTGTATTATTTTAATTTTCTAATTTTATTTGACTCATTACAGTGAAATGTTTTTAATCCTGGTTCAACCATGTAAAGCATTTTGTAACTTTGTTTTGACAATTGCTGTATAAATAAAGTTTGTTATTGTTATTAAAATTCCTCCTAGTGTTAGTCACTTAGTACATGTAAAATAGCATTTTAAATATTTTATATGCTATTAAGTAGTTTAATCTACTGGTGGTCAACCTGGGCGTAAGGCCTGTCAACATGGTCACAAGATAAAATTGAGAGGTTGTGAGACAATTAACGTGAGAGTTCTGATACACAAACTTGTAGAAAACCTTTCTCCACTATTTTTTTTGTGAAATGGTAATATATAATCATTTTACCTCTTTGACCCTCAAACAGTCAGAGTTAGTGTTAAAACCATGTGAGAAGGTCAACAACTCATCAACAACTAACAACTCATAGACATGTGAAATGTGACAAGGGGTTGGATACCACTAATCTTGTTAATAATATCTAATACATAAATGTGTTGTTCATAAACATATAATATGTGCTTTTTTGTTAAATAAGGGGCTGTGTAACAAGCAGGAGACACTTTTGATTGCATCTCTTGCTTTTTAATATAAATAAATACCGTAAAACTTAAATTAATAACCCGGGCTTTTATTTGCATCAGTCACTGAACTCACCCTGCCTTTATTTCAGACAGGCATGTATATGGGACAGGCCTTTAAAACTATTGCTCAGCAAAGATGGGAAATAGGCTGTCATCAATTTGTTTTTTCAGCCAGTATGAACATTGCTTGTATAACAAGAATTCTCCTTTTTATCACACCAGAAAGTCTGAATTCTTTATGTAAAATTGAATTGTGGAGAATCTAACTGATCTTACAATAGTCCTATGTAGCATCTCCATTTTGACAAATGTTTTAACATTTATATTTGTTTGCATGATCTTAGCAGTGGGTTTTAGGAGGATTTATACATCCAAAGAACTTCTATAAAATCTAGACCAGGCTTCTAATTTAGACCTGCTCTTATTAGTCAGTACATGTAGCCACACCAGGCCAGTGGAAGGGACAGATAACTAATTGGGACTAGGCATAAAGTTTTACGTCAGTCTGCTGTTATTGCATCATACAACCACATGATGGCGCTCCAAACCCTCTCATTTACTCAATCAGGCCTAAAAGGCTTTGATGTGGAGACACCAGGTGTCATGACAATGTGTTTAGTTTGATGTTAGTTTCTGTTTATGTCATTATTGTTGGAATATCATTTGGCATACATTTTTTTCTTCCACGTATTTACAACACAATTTTATTTTTAGTGAGTTAAACCAAAACATGTTAAACCTCAGATAGGGTGCTTTAAACCAAAGATAGACTTTGACTGTGTCTTAGATCTAACCAATAGTCAAACTTTTAAAATTAATCTTTTACAAAGCTGTCTAGGTCTTAACTACTTTAACAGAAAATGAAAGAATTCCACATTTACAATAACATTTTACAGGGAAAATTCAGCAAAGAGTCAGAAGGAGCATTGAAGTCACACTGAGGATAGTTTTCTCAAGCAAACAAAAGCAATTCCCTCACTGTTTTATTTCCAACAGATCACAGCTGCCTCTAAAATATCTTTCTCATTAGTTCCACAAGTTGTTAGTAACAGGGGCGTGTCCAGGATGTGGCCTGGGCCCCAGGTGGCATGCCATTATTCCAAATGATTGGTTATCTGTCCAATCTGAGGCGGGATTAGTTTGAACCAACAGTTTGACGAATATTTTTGAATGTTTATTGATTTCTTTTGTATGGATCCTACTTAAGGAGGTACAGTCACTATTTGAGGAAATATAGGACAAGAATAAAGTGTATATACAAGAATAAAGTGTATGTATAGTACATTTGTATAGGGCTATGTTATGTTGTGACTGGTCCATCTATTATCTTTTTACAAACATTTTAACACAGAAAAGTAAGAATCTGTCAGATACTGTAAAGTTAATTATTGACCCTCTACCAAATTTGCCGCTGGGCAATCACAGTGCAGTCTAGAACTCACTCTAACTGAGGTCCAACACTTTCATGGCTGCGCTCAATTGACTCTAATGCCAAAGGAGTCGTTTTTTAACTTCTTTTCCTTACTGCATTTTAAGATACGGTCAAAGATATGATCAAACGCTTGTACTTGTAAGTGTACTTGCACTTGTAATAATTACAGTTGCTACATAGAGAGGTTGAAAGAGTAGGCTAATGTGAGTTAGCTAACGCTACCTAGCTTAACTTACTATGGAATGTAACGTTAAATAAACCTACTGCTTTTGCTTTTCAGTGATTGCAATAGTGAATAGAGACCTACACGCTTTACAGGAACAGTGTTAATCCTTAAAATCATTGTCCTTTGTCTGAATCATCAGGTGATGTGGTGGGTAGCTTCTGTCTTTATTTGTTTCACCTCAGTTTTTCTGCCTAAAAAACAACTTTCAAATGTATAATGCAACCCACTATGTTTCCTTTCTGAGATTGCTATTTTCATTTTTCTACAAATTAGACAATATTTCTCCAGGGAGTGCAGTTATAGACAGTGGCAGCACTGTGCTAAATCCGACAGTTTGTCGGACTTAGCAACAGTAACTAGCGAAGGCTAAGCGAAAGGTCAATTTGTGTTTATGTCAGAAATGGTAAATTAATCAGTCAGTGCTCCACTTAGGAACCCCAGTCAAAAAGCTCTGGACACACCACTGGCTGCAAAACCACAGGTTTTGCTCTTTTTGCTAAAACTGATCAATAGGAGCAAAATTTACATTATAAATATCAGTCTAACCTGTCTTTGTGAAACTGGATCAGATTTGAGAGATCATTTTGCCAGATCACAAGTTTCATTTCCTTGCTGATTTTCACTGTGTGTGTGTGTGTGTGTGTGTGTGTGTGTGTGTGTGTGTGTGTGTGTGTGTGTGTGTGTGTGTGTGTGTGTGTGTGTGTCAGTGAGTCTCTCTTCAGTCTAATAAGAAGTCTGTTCACCAAAAGAGGAAATCCCGTCATTTTAATCCCGTCCTCTCATTTCAGCTCCAAATCTCCGCTGGTGAGACAGAAAACTCGGTTGGTGAGTAAATTAACGTCTCCCAACATTCAAATGTGCTGAAATACTGATGATAGATGCAAGGCGACAATTTGTTTCAGTATTTGTTTATCCTGTTTTGTCAACATTGTAATGGTAAAACAACATAATTTAACTAAAATGTTTTATAATTTTTTATAAAGGTAAAGAGAAATGTTCACTTTGACATATTGTAGACCTGCAGAAAGGTTCAAGTCTCTGCAGATTGTTTTTTGTAGAAATAACTGAAATAAATATCAATGTACTTCAAATCTCAATTGAAATAATTCCATATGGCAGCGATTATCATTTACTCTATGCATGTGTTTTAGATTTAGGTAAATTAGCTTTTGTGATGTTGGACACTGTTGTTCAGGAACATACTTTCCATTTTTAGATGTGATGATAAAGATTTTCGTGAATGTGAATGAATTTTATGTGGGTTTTTTTTGCAAACCAGCTTGCCTCAGATTGCTCCTTGTGGGACAAACTGAACAATTCAAAATTAAAATAATTCCATTAGATTTTATTTACGTTTACTTCTAAAATTTATTTCAGTTAATTTCAGTCATCTCAATAAACATTTTGTTGCCTTTATCTTTAAATATATAATGTTGAACTGAAGCTTTCTTAAATTGTACTTTTACATTTTAAAAGACTTTATCATGTTTACACAGCCAGAAGTTTAGTAATGAAAAGCCCAAATCCCCACCGCTATTCCACTCTGACACAAGTGTCCGCAATGTTTTAATTATTAGAAATGTCGTATTGTATTGGTATTGATTAACTGTGTAATTATATTTTCCTGTAAAATGTTCCTAATATAAAGGTTTATATTTAAATTATGTTTCAAATCCCTGTCCACACTTACAAAACTTCCTACAAAATTTACTTCTGGTGCACAAATACTGTTGGCCTAAAAGTAGTCATATTTATTGAGTCTACAAATACTGTAATCAACATAAAAAATACCCAAGATGTGTAAGTTATTTAGCATAGAAAAATTCCTAGGACAAAATAAAGAGTGCAAGAGCTCAGTGTCGAGAACAAATCATTTAAAGTCTTGTGTCATTTCTTTTCATCAGCTGTCTCTTGAGAACTTCCATACTGACCACCACCTTCATTTTCCTCTAAATATCATTATTCAATCTAGTGTTTTGGACCATGGGAGATTATTATGGGCTGGTGGTTCTGGTGGGTGTGGCCTCACTTCTGACGACAAGCCCATGTGATGCAGGTTGCAGTGGAACAGACGGCCAAGCAGGAGTACCAGGAGCTCCGGGCAGAAATGGATGGCCAGGACCGAAGGGAGAGAAAGGAGAACCAGGTAAAGGTCTCCTGAATATACAAAACCACATAGAGCGGCTGCCTGCTGTGCTCTGCAGATCTGTTCTTCAGACAGCTTTCTGCATGGGACCTGAACTTTTGCATTTTATTTATTTGTTTCTTTGTCCTTCCACGTGGGGGAACCATGGATAGTTGTAACATGTGATGTCTGACATTTCTGTCTGTATCTTGAGCACTTTTAAGTCAGTGTGATCAAAATGTGATACAAACTAGTTACATGTGTCTGCTTTTAAATGGTGTAACTGTTATCTCTGCAACACAGACAGAAAATGCATAGTTCAAGGAGTGAAATGTAACAATCCGCCCCAATGGTCTGGGTTAGTTTTAACATACCCTGCTGTTACATTGTGTTATATGTATATATATGAGAAAAACATGATATTGAAAGCTTTCAATTTTAACATAAGTGGTGTGAATTTGTGTCTGGTTGTTGGGGTGATCAAAGTGTCTGTCAATCATAGTCGTGAACATAATTATAACATTTAATAAAATGTGCAAATGTTTGTGTCTCCAGCTGTGATGGCCAGCGGCCCGGTGGATGCAGGTGTCCTGATACGTCTCAAGGGGGAGTTGGGAAATCGGGGCATGCCAGGGGCCATGGGTCCTAAAGGTTACCGTGGAGATCTGGGATCACCGGGTCAGCCTGGAAACACTGGTCGCCCCGGCCCCGCGGGGAAAAGCAGTGACCAAGGTAATGACAGGACTTCTGACTTTACAATCTACAACAGTGGTTCTCATACTTTTCCTGTCACACCCACCCCAGCAGGTGGATTTCATTTTTATAAATCATGTTCATGTTCGTAAAATAGCCTTGCTTTAATCAGGGCACTGTAGTTCCAGTAACATCCAAGACTTCTCTGACTCTATGCCCCCCCATCATGCTGAAGTCATATACAATGTAAAATGTCAGTTGATCAATCAGAAACTCTGTAAATGTAATTAAAACAAGCAGCTCAACCTCCTAAATTACATAAATAACCTTGAAAGGCAAAACAGGTGTTATCTTTCTGGAATAAGCTGGCTGCGTTTAACTGTTAGTGCTGTCTGTTAGTACCAACGTGCTGAAATCTCTATCAACAGGTGAAGACAGACATTATGATATGCTGGAGAACATAAATGTACACTAGAAACTATAGAAACATTAAGATGGATTAAAATGATAACTGAACAAAAGAATTACATTCACCTCTGTTGCAGGGTTACTGTACAAAAGGGGAGGGATGAAGAGGGCTAAGGGATTGCCACTTAGACTCCTAGCCAATTTATCCCAGTGGCCACTCACGCTGCTCCAACACAAAAAAATCCCCTGTGGCTAATAAAGCATTTTTAGACCTCCATTATAAATAAACGTCTATACAACTGTTAACATGACACCTCAAACCACAAACAAGCTCAACACATCATGGTTTTTGGTTTGTGTGTTATTATTTCCTTATACTCTTTACTTTCCTTTTTATTATTGTTAATTCCTTCCTCTTGTGTCTATGTTTACTTGCTTCCTGTCACCGTGTTTTCTCATTCTCTTGGTTGTTTTGTCATTGTGTTATTTATTCTTTGTTTTCTCCCTTGGTGTTTTCCCATTTCTGTAATTTTTTGGTTCACCTTGATTGTTTCTGTGTCTTGTAACCTCCCTCTTGTGTATTTAAGTCAATTTTCATATCAGCGGGAGTTTGTCATTTCTGGCTTCCTGGACAATTTGGACTGTAAGTTTAAGTCACTGTTCCTAGCCAGCAGAGTAGTCTTTGTGATGAAAGCTCCTGTAATCTATCTTTTTTAAACTCACTTAGATCTTTTCCTCTTGCCATATTGATACAAAATCAGAATCAACTGGGCCTGCTCAGCATGTTTCTTACATGCCACAGACAACGCTTAGATGTTAATTGCTTAATTGTAGTAATAACACAGATCATCTTGTATCAGCTGAGGTGCTGGAGCGATGGGCTGTCACACTCAAGACTTTTACAGATTTAAGTGTGCGGCGGACTGCTTAATTGTACCTGTGTGGAAGCATCTATATTTGCTTTGTTTTTCCTTTGTCACCCGTCTGAATGTCTGTTTCAAGATGATAATTTCATGGAGTACATCATTTTTATTTGTTTCATTTGGAACAAAGATGTTTATTCTGTGTGTGTCCTTCCTGCTCCATAGGACAAAACTCTGATCAGCAGGCCCATTCAGCCTTCTCAGCGATCAGGACTACTTCTGATTATCCTAGATACAACCAGGTCCGGTTCATCGTCCTTCACACCTCTCTGTCTCTCCCTGGTTTCATTCCGAAATGATTTAGAATCTACAATATATTTAAGACATTGTCTTTCTGTCTTTCTTTAAAGGAACGAACATTGCATTTTAATACTTTAGTGTTGCTAAAGGTCAATTCACCCAAATGATTTCTCTCATATGTTTAGTTGTATCCAGTCATGCAGATGCAGAAGTTTTATCTGCTCAGGTTTTCAGATGTTTGTCTCTGAATTAAATTCTGTCTGTGATGAGTGTCTTTCCAGAAATAGTCTCCTTGTTAGGCTACATAATACAAAGAGCCCACTGTCAAACATTTTTGTAGGCACTACCAAAGAAATAGTTCCAACCGTTCAATGTTAATATTCATTATGTAAGGATAACTGGATAAATATAGAAATGCACAGCAACAAATAACATTTTCCCCCTTTTCTTTTACCTTCCTACTTTGTGTGTGTGCGTGTGTGTGTGTGGTGTGTGTGTGTGTGTACTTGTGTGCGCACAAATCAGAAAGTAACCTACCAGGAAGTTGTGGTCAATGAACCCCCCAACTTTGATGGAACCACAGGTCAATTCACCTGCAAAGTATCTGGCATTTATTACTTCACCTTCCACTCTGTGGCCAAGGTAACACACAGCTGTCTTTTCTTATAATTGCTGACCATTTTCTAAAATATATCAGAATGTGTTTGATACCTTTCAGGCAGCCACAATTGCATACATTTCTGTAAAGAATCAACCTGCGGATTAAAGTTATACACAACCTACAGCTGCATTATCAAACTGCATTACAATTGTGTTGTGTGTTTTTCAGGTCAGCATTTGTCTGAATATAGTCACTGACGCACCACAGCTAGCAAACAACAAGCTGGGATTCTGCGATTACAACCATAATAGAAATATACACAGGAACCAAGATCAGGTCAGTTTCAATGCTGAGCCCCACGGAGCCTGAGAGATGTCAAAAGGAAAAATCTTTTACAAATAATTCACTGATAATTCTATTAATTTGGGCTATGTAAACATTTAAAGATCCTTTCCTAACATGCCTCCAATTTAAATGGTTGGGGGTCACCTTTCTGTAAAGAATCAACCAAGACCTTTCCCTGACATCCCATCTCTGTGGAGAAACACGCACACTGTCAGACTTTACTGTCATTATTCTTGTTCTTTGTTGTATCCTGACACAGTTTAGGCTGCTTGAGAATCCCATATGATTAACAGGACAGAATAAACTGTGGTTTCTTTTTTCTTTTATATATTAACGGCTGAGTTTTGTCATGGCGTCTTGCTGTGATTGGATATGTTGTGTTTCAGGTGCTGTCAGGCGGCGTGGTCTTACAGCTGACAGCTGGAAATAAGGTTTGGCTCGAGTCCTTTAAAGACCAGCAGTTAGATGCTGACGCAAGAGACACCCGAGAAAAACAGATCATCTTCAGCGGCTTCCTGGTCTTCTCAAATTAAGAATAATGTTCAGTCATACACTCAGTAAACTGCACCCTTTATGAATTCAGTATCTAAAAGTCTCTAATTTCATTTCATATTTTTCATTTCAAAAGCTTTTTTAAAGGAACATTTTACCATAACACAGTATCACGGTACAGTAATATGTCTTGAGCTTTTACACTTTGGTTTAATGTGAACCCACAGGTTACTTTGGATTTGTTCACCTGATCTGTTTCCTTCAGATTCCTTCATGTAAGCCTTATATAAATGTTGGCTTTGTCTGTGAATGCAACTAAAACAAAATAAAGTTTATTATTGAGTGTGAGTTTGTTGGGTGTGTTGACACAGACTTTTAGAGAGTTGCAGCCTCCAAAACCACCAACCTGTTGTTTTAATGTCATCCGGTGTTGGGCAAGTTACTCAGGAACTGTTATTTTTAACTTTTTACTCCTTAAAAGTAATACTATTACTTTACATATCATTGATAATTACTAACTACGTTACTGTATTACTTTCAGTGACAGACAACCTGTTTTTTCCAGCTCTTTTTAGAAATTAATCCACTAAGTAAATACATAGAGGTTTGTAATGCCTGGCGTCTAGTTTCTGGCTTCAGGAGCATTTAAAAGCCTGATTGCAAAAGGAATAAAATAATTTGTCATATCAGCGGCGTCCTGAGGGCATCAAACAGAATTGCTGACTAAGAACGTGGTCAGAATGATCAATGACTTGTCTAGCCTTGTAGAGCACCTGTTTTTTCCATATGGAGCTCAGGGCTCTCAGCTGAACTCAATGATCTAGGAGCATATTTCAACAATGCTGCTGAGGCTATTCTTGTCCTTCACAGACAATCCATAAAACCAGCATATACAAGAAAATGTTAAAAGACTTTCAATAAACGAATGATAAATGTTGCATAAGATAAGGAAACACTAAAAGAATTTAGTTTCCACATCTAGTGGATTCTTTGTTGTCCCCGCTTAGCGATTGACTCTGTGTTTTTATCAAACCTATCAGGTCGGAGTCAAACATGGTTCCCACGTACTTTTACGTCTCCACAATTTCAACATTTTCTCAATGAATGACGCTGGCTTCTGGGTTAAAATGGTTCTTCCTAAAATCAATGTTCTTCCGACAACTGCATGCATCACGGGACCAAGCGGCCTCCCTGCCAGCACCGGATTTTCTTCCTACAAGTTTCACATTGCTGTGCTGCGTTAGCAGATGCTTCAATGAATTTGATGTAGAATTGTTTGCCTGAAAGCTTTTTGCTTGTCACACAAAATTTACAACACATGACAATATATTTTGCACTTTTGACTGTGATGCAAAAATGGCAATACTTACGGCAATACTACGCTGCTGAAAGAGCACTTATCTCCCTCATTCTTTCTTTAGCTTTTTGGCTACTAGCTGACTTTACAAAACATAAGGTCCAACTTCTCATCTTAAACTGCCCCTGACCTGCCACACAGTCATGCGTACACGGACAACAAAACAAGTGGTTTTCTGGTAACACACTAATACAGTTACTTGGATTAGTAACTGTAATATTCATACTGTTTTGGAAATAGTAATCTATTACACTACTATTTACTGGGGAAACTGATAACGATTCTGCCCAAAACTGATGCCATCATAGTTCATGTAGTTCCAAAACATAAAAATGTCCTCAAAGTGAGCGGAGACGGCTATTGGAGAAATACAATTGACATGAAGTCCAGTTGGAGCAACAATGAATGAGTTTAAAGTCTTATCAAACGGCAAAACACAGCAGACTACACACAGACATGGTGCCGTTACTGGCGTAAATAAGCTTCCATAACATCTTCATCAAAGTACAAATTTCAAATCATCCCAGATTTTGCACGTGCTGTAGTTCACAAAGTGAAAATGTTCTAAAATGTTACTTTAATTGAAGAAATCCTTTTTATCATATAGCAAACTTTCGTGCAACCTCCCCATGGAAGTGAAACATTTTTGGTTTAATCACTTCTTCTTTTTGGTAAACCCTTGTCGCTTCGGTACGTCCTTAGTTGACCTCTTCCTTTAATGATGGTGTGTGTGTGTATTTTGATTACATTGCTGGAATCTTCTTATTGGAAGAACACATCCTGTCATGAGTCAGAAGTTTAACTCGGGCAGTTTGAGTCATAGGTCCTGGACACAGAGAAACAGTTTTTAAGTCTTGTTCTACCTTCACCTGTACGCCACCAGCTGACTGCTAACTGCATAAAGAAATGTCTTTGTGCACAACTTTGTGTCCATAAAGAAATATTTTTCCCAGTTTGGTGGAAGAAATTAACAAGTCTGCACAGAGACCAACGCCTTTGGGATGAACTGGATCTCTGTCAGTGAGCAAGGCCTGATCATCCAACTTCAGTGTCCGACCTTGCTGATGCTCTTGTGGCTGAATGGGAGCAAATCCCTGCAGCTGAGTTCCAACTTCAGGTGGAAAGTGGGAAGGCTGTTATAGCAGCAGATTAATGCCCATGTTTTGGAATCACATATTCAACCATCACATGTGGTTTGATTTTCCAGGTGTCCACATAATTTTAACCATGTAAGAAACTCACTAAGTTACTTCACCTCTGCTGATTTAGTGTCTCAGTTTGACAGCTTGCTGGCATCGTTAAAAAGTTTTAAATATGAATGCAGAAACGGTTAATAAACACTACTATAATGTTTCAGGATCTGTCATTTCATGTTCTCTCTCTCCCTCCCTCCCTCTCTATCTCTCTCGCTCTGTCCTTCCAACTCACAATAACCTCCCAAAATTGCAGAACTGCATACAGTCGGCTCAGAAAATATTTTCTGACGTAAAAGCTGCTGAATCTTTGGTTTCCTCCTCTGGCTGCTGCAAGACTCGGAGCTTCGCTTCAGTTTAGTTCGAACTCAACTTGGTGGGTTTATTTGTCTGATCTCTCAGGTGAGTTTTATTCACCATCTATTGATCATAGTTAACAAAATTTGACGTCAATTACATTTACTTTCAGAAGAGAATCTGCTTTGTTAAGATGATGTCTTGCTTCTCCATTTGTTATCATGATTGTGTTTTTTTATTAAAAGAGGACTTTGATACTTCTATGTAATCTGATTTCATTTGTTATCCTGAAGAATAAGTTGAGCTATTTTCTGTCAGCAGGTGACTCAGTTGTTCAGAGGCACTGTGGTAGATTTGAGCACTGGAGCATAATCCAGCAAATTGCCTGCTTCTGTCTTCCATCTCTCCTCTACCTCCTCTCTCCTCCTTGTCTCCTCTTCTTCTCCACTTACTCCATCTTCATTGTGCAGAAAACTGGTCCCTGTGTTTCACTAATATATCTGATTTTTCTGGATTAATATTCCTGCTCCATTAATGTGTATGTTACATTTTACTGCTGTAGATGTTTAAGGTTGAGGTCAGTTTAACTACTTTCTAAACAGTTGGGTAGTTTAATCTACAGCAATGCATCATATTCAGATCAGAACACCATATAGCATGACTGTACTGTAACAATTAAGTGTCTCTAAAGAGTCACATTTCCATGAGGTCAGAAAAACAGCAGTTTTTCAGCTTTTTTTTTTCTAATCTTCTTGTTTCATCTCTTTTTTCTTTATCTCCTCCGGTCTTACCTTATCTCCCCCTCACATCATTACCTTCTGCACCATTTCTATCCTCTCCTTTCATTTGTACTTTTTTCTTTCCTCCTTTCTTCACCTCCTTGCCTCCACTCACCTTAACTTGTCTCCTGTTCTCCCTGTATAGTTTGTCAATATGCTCCATCGTTGTTTTCTCGTGATTGGCGCCCTGCTCTCATTGGCCACACCCCTGCTGGTTGCCATGGAGACCTGTCCAGCAGGGATGCCTGGGATGCCAGGTATATGCATGCATGTTTGTATATGTGTATGTGCATTTTTATTTTTTTTATTTGTTTATTTATCTTTCCATCCATCCTCAGGTATTCCTGGGCTGCCCGGCAGAGACGGTCGTGATGGAGATAAAGGACAAAAAGGACAGCCAGGTTTCCAACACACAGTCATACACAGAGCTAGTTAGGTTAGGATACTGATCCAACTAAAGTTTGCACAGATACTAGATGGAATCAAGTAAAGGAAAAAATCATGCATGCCAAGAAGGCTTTGTTTACAGAAAAAAAACTTCTTTAGTAACCTGGAAATGTTGAAAGCTGATTGTTTGATAATCAAACAGCAATTTTAACAGCAAACTTGTTGCATTTTGTGGCATTTATTCAAGGCACACACCAAGTAAGAGGGCTTATAGTTTTTGACATTTATTCAACTCGACGTCAAAATTTAGACGTCCAATTATATCTTTTCAAATGGATCTGAAGGTGGTTACTATTTTCATTCTATACCCATTTCCTTCAGCAAACTCGCCCTAGAACTATAAACTCTGTATTTTAAATTTGTCTTTGTGTGTGAATTAAACAAACAAGATATAACGTGTTAATTACTGGGCTTTGGACAGAGCCAGGCTATCTTTTGCCCCCTGCTTTCAGTTTTGAAACACTGGCATGACTCCAGCTCCACATACAGACAGGAGATTAACATTGATCTTCTATTCTAAAAAGAAACGAGAACAAACAAGCTAATTTCCCAAAATGGTGACCTATTCCTTAAAATTGTTGGACACAATTTTGTTGCTGTCCACAGGAGCAGAGTGGCACGGTGGCCACGGCCCTCAGAGGGGGGAGAAGGGGGAGCCTGGGCAGATGGGATTCCCTGGTAAACGAGGTCAGAGCGGGGAACCGGGGAAACCAGGGGATCCAGGGATTCCTGGAACTCCAGGAGAACCAGGAGAATCGGGGTATGTAATCAGACAAACCCTTGAGTAAGGCACAGGTGCTCTAATGTTTTTATTTCATTGTCTCTCAATCCAAGGTGAGCAGAGCCAATAAAACCATCACTTACCATATAATTATTTAAGTTGAGAGACAACAGGGATTCAGTAGGGGCCCACACTTCATTTTTTGCCCACGGGGCCACTCGGATTAAACCAGCTCTGATGATCACTTTGTGTTGTTTCTGTGGCTGCAGAAGTGTTGGTGTCCAGCTAAAGGCAGCCTTTAGTGTGGCCAGAGGAACTAATGAATACCCGGATAAATCCAGCGTCATTCGGTTCACCAACATCATCACAAACCTAAATGATGACTACGACTCCAGGACAGGACGCTTCAGGTGAGTAAACTATCTGTTTACTTATCACATCTTACAGTAAAAGAATAAAACAAATTTCTTTACTTTGAAGTGTATGATCATCATAATACTTTCAAACTTTAACTTTGTTATTTTTGTTGGGCAAGGTCATGCATGTCATCCGCCCTCTCTCTCTCCTTCAGTTCCTTTCTATTTCAATTTTTCTACCAGTAATAACGGTAAAGAGCCCCCAAAACTCTTTAAAATAAAGCTAGGGTACGTGATGTGTTTCAGAAGCATTTTCTGTTAAATTTGTTGAAATTCTCTTTGTGTCCCGACAGCACTCATTAAATCAAATGGTATCTGTATCTGTGGCTGTTGCAGACCTGTGACAAGCCCGGCCTGTCCTACCTGTCTGCCTACCTGCACGCACTCTGCCCATGCACCCACTGCACAATGTGTTTTGGGGAGGCATTGCTTTGGAGGGAGGCCTGAGGGACTGGGGGTTGAAATTTTGTCGGTTGGATAACTAAAAAATCTAGCAGTCTCTTGTAAGGTTTTCCGTCACCTACCCTAGCTTCAAGTTCAGACTGTATTATTTTGGATGGGGCCAGGATGTCTCTACTAATGTAAACAAGACTAAGAGCCTATAGCCATGCTAGCTACTCTGTGAAGCTATCCTTGAGCTAAATGCTAATGTTAGCTTGGCAACATGCTCACAATGACAATGTTAAAATGTTGATTTTAATTGGGTATAATGTTTACCATGTTAATAATCTTAGTTTAGCGTGTTAATATTCTGACACTTGCTAATTAGCACTAAATACAGTTAATTTTAGCAGGTATTAAAATTGAAATACTGACTCGATTATGGCTCTAGTTGAAAAATCAAGTTATTGAATTAGAGTAATTGTGTGCACAAAACCTTGCTGGGAGAGATGCTGGATATAAAAAAAAAAACATTTAAAATTGCAATTCAAGAAGTAACAGTGGAATCACAACTTTACCAACATTTCAACAAAACACAAGTTTGTCTAACATTTACTGTCCCCTTTCAATTAATTAATTAAGTTTGTGTGTTGTAGATGTCGGGTCCCAGGAACATACTACTTTGTGTTCCACGCGTCTTTAGAGGACAAACTGTGTGTGCTGATGAAGCTGGACAACGAACTGCTGACATCGTTCTGCGATCATCGCCGCACCAGGAGACAGGTAAGAGCGCAAAACAATACTACTGATTTATTATTGTGCCACCAAATGCCAATGATGCCATAATTCAAGTGTGGATTTGCCTACTCAGTGACTGCTGATCAGATTTAACTATCTTCTGTGGCTAACAGAAACCCTGGAACAATGACTGTGCACTGCCACTGTTAAATACACAAATAAAAATATATAAATAAATAAAATAATTCTAAGGTGTTTATGATATTATATTAATGTTAAATCTGTTCAGTCAACAAAAATAAAAACAAGCATGGATCAGCCTGTCAATGAAATTCTAGTTTTGATAGTATAGGACATCATCTGCAAAAAGATGCACCCTGAATTTTGACCGGTACTGATTCCAGGTGACAGCGGGAAGCCTGGCTGTCTACCTGTCGAGGGATCAAGAGGTTTGGCTGGAGACTAAAGACTACAGAGGGATGAGAGGGAAACCAGAAGGTTATAGCATCTTCTCCGGCTTCCTGCTGCACCCTCACTGACCTACAGGATGGGTCTTTTTCCTCACCTTTACTAAACAGTTTTACAGCGACACTCCCAGCCTGAAACTAAAGGCAGAATTATGTCTTCACTTCCTTCCCACTGACTCTTTAACCTTTTTAAAAGTACATATTGGTTACTTTTTACATTTCATTCAGCATCAAAACATTTGCATAACAATAAATACAAACAATACAAACTAAAACCACAAGCTAAAAAAGTATACACAATGTCCATGTAAGATGTGCAGATTTGTCAGCTCTCTGAAATGAGATTACAACAATACATTTTAAAGCAAACACAGTGGCGAAGAATGCTTTTTTCCAGATCCGTTGATTCATCCATGAAACTGATGTAAATTCACCAACAGCCTTCAACTCTGGCGATTTCAAGTCCTTTCAGTACATTGTTAGTGGAACAGAAAGCATATGTAAAGGCTTTCTAGCCCAACTCCGTCCTAACTCTGAGAACTAACATTTGTATAACACTGTGAGAATGCAGTCTATTAGCTTAGTTTTAATTTGTATGTATAAAGAAAAACAGAGAAACCTCCAGAGGTGCTCTAAATAAACCATATTGGAGATCTTCTCTCATAATTAGGACATACGATTTCATAATATCCAGATGAGGTGTAACTTTTGTTTTCATACTTTATCACATACTTTATTTTGATAGCTGTTGCCAAACATGACAATACCATAGTACTTAGATTGGGTCAAAAAGTTTGAAAGCTGTGATTTTGTTGATGGGTAACCATCAGATTCTGTTACACTTGGGGGTCAACTGACTAAAATGTAGACTAAACATTGTCAGGTGAGGTGTTAGTGCTCCACAGATAACCCTTTACACTGAATTGTGTCCTATGACAGCTATCAAAATATCTGTCAAAATTTGTGACCTTGTCTAAATACAATGTGGGCACACCATAGACAAATTGTGTTCTAAAACCCATTATTCCAGTTTGTTTCTTCCTACCATATACTTAATAGTACTGATAACAGTTACATCTTAAATATATGGGAATTTGCATTGGAGAAACTAATCTCACATTTAAACGGCACATAGAGCAACTGGTACAGCAACCAAGGATAAAAAGGGGTTTCTTATGTCAGAATAAAGCATGTGTCTGTCTTCTCAGGAAAATTATTGTACAGTCAACCATCATGACGGGAGCCAATTTCATCTGTTGATTTATCTTCAATGTGTGTCAGTAAACAGACCATTTAAGCAGGAAAACCCAATATACCTAAATAAAAAGCTGGAAAAACAATGCTTTGTATTTGTGTGTTATTTGTCCTTTTCTAATATTTATTATATATACATATTTTAATTCCCTCTGAGAGCATAGAGAGCTACTTTACAGAGTGTTTTATCCATCCATCCATTCATCTTCATCCGCTTATCTGGGGTCGGGTAGTGGGGGCAGCAGCTCCAGCAGGGGACCCCAAACTTCCCTCTCCCGAGCCACATTAACCAGCACTGACTGGGGGATCCCGAGGTGTTCCCAGGCCAGTGTGGAGATATAATCTCTCCACCTTGTCCTGGGTCTTCCCCGAGGGCCTCCTCCCAGCTGGACGTGCCTGGAACACCTCCCTAGGGAGGCATCCAGGAGGCATCCTTACCAGATGCCCAAACCCCCTTAACTGAATGTTTTAATTTAATTTAAAATAATAAAATGTGCATCTCCATGCATTGTGTAAAGACAGCTGAGGGTATTTGTTTTATTAAAACTAGAAAAATGTTTCTAGCTAAATTTGATGGTTTGGTATCAGTTTCAGATCTAAAGGTTTAAAGAGAGCAAACAGTAAACAGTGAGGCCATTAAAATTACACTGGATGACATGCATGCATTGTTTCCAGAGAAGGCAAAATGGGAAGGGCAGACTCAAACAATGAAACCTACCATATAGAGAGGTAATTGCAAAATGTAAATATATAATTGCAGGAAAAAAATACAGACAATTAAAATAGGGTTTAATTTCATGAAAATCTTAAGGACTACACCAGCAATGACCCCAAAACACAAGTAATCATTGGGTGACTTTTACATAATTGACATAATGGACAACAAACACAAGGTGGACAAAACAAAGGAAAGATCGAAACATGCAGAAAATATGACAAGAAGAAGAAGAAGAAAAATTACTTCATATATTCCTTTTGAGAAATTCAAAACTTTCACACCATTTTTTTTACAATTTAACACACAGAGGGCCTCCAGCCTGGAGGAGCCAGGGATTGAACCGCCGACCTTCCGATTAACGGGCCACTCATAATGGAAGAATGGGAAAGAGGATCTGAGAAAGACAGACTGGCACATTTCACAGGATGTAATTATTAAAAATATACATCAGCTCCTTGCTGATAGATACTGTTGAGGAAATTAAATATTTTGTGGAACAGATACTGACATGCAGACTGGGGTTGGGAGCCTCAGCAAAACATTGCCAGGAAACCAGTCGAGTTTGGCACAAACAAAGAGGAAGTTCAGTGAAAAACAGAACAAAATGTTATTTTGGAGGAATTTTTTTTATCAGATACATTTAACGATGCTTCATCATCAGTTCTTTATCAAATGGTGTTTTTCCTGACTTCTTGTTCAACTGTTTCACTTCCTCTGAAGGGTGATGTGCTGTGCCACATAAATAATGACAAATCTACAGTAAAAGGCACCAAGCTCACAGTGATTAAACTTGTAACAATTTCTTTTTAGAGTGCACAGATCCAAGCAGCAAGAAAAAAGACGTGAACAAAAACAGAACAAACAGGAGGAATGCAATAGGATTTAAAACATGCAGGAAATGTATCAATGGTCAGTGGGTGAAAGCAATTAAGTTATATATTGAAAATAAACCTACTTTCAAACCTTATAAGATCAAAACAATAATAAGATCAATACAGGATTGTTCAAGGTGCAAGCTCATGTATGCATCCTGCCTTCAAAATGTCACTTAAGTAAAAGTATCAGCAAAATGTACTTAAAATATTGAAGGTAAAAGTACTCATAATGCAAAAGAAAAGAAATAAAGTCACTCAGGGTTTAAAGTCACTCACAGGGGCACTGCCCCTGTGAGTGTTATCCCTTGGGCATATCCCCAGTGTTTATCAATGATCAGGCTGTTGAGGTTGTTCATCAGTACAGCACAGTGACTGACGACTGCTGACTTTTGAGCATCATGTGGATATGTGTGAGAAAGCACATCAGCACAATTTCTTCGAAAACTTTGTGGTTTTAATGTGATTCAATATTTATAAAAATGTTTTATTCTTGTTTCGGTTCTTACATTTGCTTTTATCAATTGGTGTGGTTCACTTTCAGTAAAGAACAGGAACAGACTACTATGCATTGTGGAAGTCTGCATTAAGATTGCAGGGACGACACTTAATGACCTTCCCCACCTTTAAAAGGTCATGGACAAAACCCAGCAAGTTCAGGCCGATCTGAGCTACACTGTGTGCAGGGAATTCTTACTGCTTCCATCTGCGGTAGCAGGTACAATGTGCCAAAAAGCAGAACCAATGTATTTAGGTACTCTTTTGTCCCTGCTGCCATTAGTTTCTTAGACAACCCACTGGGATTTACATTGCATGCATTGCTTTTTTTAGATTATTAAGGAATTGTAGTGTTTATTCCATGAGATTTTATTATTATTATTATTATTATTATTATTATTATTATTATTATTATTATTATTATTATTGTTTAGTAGCCTGACTGCTACTGTTACTGCTACTGTGTGTTTCATAGTTTTACTCTTGTGATTCATGTAGCTACTGCTCTCACTGTGAAAATGAAGAATTCCTTACCTTACATTTCTAAATTATTTCATTAGTTAATTATTACAAATGCATCAATGTTTAATTAGCATTTTACTGCTGTAGTTAATCACATTGTTTAAATAATGTTTCTGTTGTTCAGTGTACAACTTATTATTTTACAGCATATTTTTATGCTCATCATATTTGTTATATAAAATCTTAAACAACAAAGTAACTACTAACTTCAGATGTCTGATAAATGTAACAGTAAAACATTTGCATGAAATGAAACATGAAATTAAAATACTCAAGTACAAGTACCTCAATTTTTTTTACTATACTATAGTATGTGATAATATGTACTTCATTTAAACTCTGACAACCTCAACGGCTCCCTCAGTCAGTATTATCCATAAAAAAAATTAAAATGAACACCAATAGAGCAATGATCATGCACCGTTTCACTTCCTGTTTTTTCCTTACTGAGCAACTGGTGTCACTCTGAAGCAGGACAGCTCTTCACCGCCGCTCTCCATCTCTTCACCACAAGACAAGTTACTGCATTACCTGCAAATGGTGAGAATTTTGTGCCCTTACAGAACCAAAGAACAGGCAGAAGAAAAATTTGTGTTTATAGACAAAGAGAAAGATGAAATAACTTTTAACTAAGACAGAAGCAGTGTTGATACAGAAGTGGAGGGTTTCATAGCAATTCTTCCCTTACATTTGTTGTCTGCATGTCCTTAAAATGGTTAAATGTAAACTATCATATGTGTAATCTCTTATGTTCAAGATAGTATAAACTGGATAATGGGCTAAAACATTCAAAATAATAAGTAGAGTACAGTCCTATGAGAACCTGAAACTCCAGAATATTAAACGTCATCTTGTTTTGTATGGGTTTCACTGATCAAATTTCTAATTATAATATAATTTTTAAAAGCTTGTGGAGAGCTGGTCCCCACGCTGCAAAATGTGCCATTTTAAGGTTAAGATTTGGTGTTAATTAAGAGTATTATTGGGATTTGTGCTTAAATATCTAGTGGCCATGATATAAGTTTAAGGAAAGTCTCCAAGTAATTTATAAAAGTCAATGCTTTGTCAAATACTAGTTACGTCTCCTCTGTGTGTTGCTCCAGGCCCCCCTGTGGCTGAGCTGCAGTACTGCAGTATTTCTGCTCCTGGTTCAGGTTTGTCCGGTCTTCACACAGTCCTGTGGAACCCCTGGGATTCCTGGGATACCAGGCACCCATGGGCCCAATGGCGTAGACGGTCCCAAGGGAGAAAAGGGAGACCCTGGTGAGCTCATGCTGGTCATGAAGACATCAGATACATTTTACTTTTGTTCACATGTTTTTCTTCATGTAGTTAAGCTGAGCTCAGGTACATTGTCACAACTCATGAGCCTTCCTTGAACAAATTGCTCAAGTGCTTTTAACTCACATTTTGGTGCAGTGGAGGAATTTTTAAAACTAAAATAACTTGCAATTTGATGGGAGGTTTGGCTATATTAACTAATTAGATATTTTTTTTGTTGAAAACAAGATTAATTTAAAGGATTTCTTAAGATTGTGAGACTGGAAATTAGCCCTATTTTCTCATGCATTACTGCACTTACATTTAAAAAATCTAGCACATAAATCCCATGATCACTAGTGAACCCTGAGAGCTGCAGCTTAAGAAAATACAACAACTAGACAATAAACATACACAGGTTAAGAAAACATGGTAACCTTGTGTTGTTTGTATCTGTTTGTGTTTTCTACATTTGAAGCATTTTGTTTTTTTGCAATGTGTTGTGAAATTGTCATTATATTTTTGGTGTTTTGAGTATGTGTTATGGGTTTTTTGTTGCAGTGAGACAGCTATATGCCTGTGTCTAAACATTTCCTCTTATTAAAACAACATTGGTGTAGTGCCATCTAGTTTTATGATAGTTTTTTGGGTAGATTGTGTTAAAATAAAACACATCTTATATCTTGGAGTCCGTTCACACTGACAACCATGCGTTTTTCTGTATGAGCAGGTGAGGCAGGTCAGCCTGTCAGGGGCAAGAAGGGGGAGCCAGGTCTGCGGGGGCCCCCTGGACGGCCTGGGCTGAAGGGGGACGTGGGTCTCCCAGGGCCTTCCGGTAATCCAGGCAGGCCAGGGGAGAAGGGACAACCTTTCAACCCTTCCAATGCTCAGAAATCCTACTTTTCCTACAAACGGGTATTATCATATGCACCAGAGGTTGACACTAACATCGAATTCAACAGGTCAGTGCTTTTAAGGTTTAATCCAAGTCGCTTAGGGCCTTTTAGAAACAAGCATAGACATAAAATTTAGAACAAAAACATTTATTGTTGAAATGATCAATAATGTATGCAAGCAAGTTGCAAAAATCTTTCTTCTTTTATGATTTCACCTTTACTTAAAGAATTTGACTTTTTTTCATAAATTGGGGCTAAAGAATAAGAAATTGCAAACTGGTATAAATAGTCACAAGAAAACAAGTCTAAAGCCAAATAGTGGCTCCGTGTATAATATTTTAACCATGTTCACCAGCTAAGTTAAGCATTACATCTGAGGCTGTTAGGAAAGTCATTAGTTTTGCAAGTATTTGGTCATAATACTTGAGGATTCACTCTTTTTCAGTGCTGTTCAGACTGTGATATTGTCATATTGTATATATTGTAAACCAAATCCACCTACATCAAGTACATAACTCCAGCACAAAATAATTGTTTATTCCAGCATACTTTGCACTGTGCTTCATCGCACTGTGTACACGTGGACATGTATGCATGTATGTGTATGTGTGCCTGTATATTACATTGACGACCTACGACATGTACATAATAATGATAATAATAATTTTACTCCTGCATCCTGCATCCTTTGCACTCTGGTCACTGCACTGTTTGTCAATGTGTCCACATTGTTTTTGTTCATAGTGTGTATTTTTGTGTTGTCTACACTGTAGCCTGCATCTGGTTTTATTTTATTATTATGTTATAGTATTATTGTATGAGTAAGCATATCGTGAGCAATGTCCAATCCTGAGTCAAATTCCTCATATACACATACCTTGACAATAAAGCTATAATAAAGTATTGGACAAATTGAGATAGTGATGAGAGATGGCACTAGATGACAAGTCAGAGGAGACTAAAATAAATAAACTATATTTCATCCTGAGGGGACATGGACATCAGCACCAAATGTCAAGGCAATTCATCCAGGAAACTCTTTGATGAGACATTTAAAAGCTACAAATGTCAGCCTCACAGTGGCACTAGAAGAAAATTCTGAAAAGTTTTGATGATGGATGAAGACAATAACTATCAAATAATCAATGAAATCTGAAATGTTTGTGTAAATTTCCCACAGACCAATTTTGGATGGACAGTTTCAAGGAGAACAGCTGACAAACGGATCGTTCGTATGTGGCGTCAAAGGCATCTATTTCTTCAGTTACCACGTTTCAGTGAAGAGCAAAGTGAGTGTGAAGAGTTGTGTGAAAACTGTGTCTTTCGAGCTTGCTCTCACATTCTTCTTTTCAGTCTCATCTGCTTTCTTTTGTCCTCCAACAGTCGGATTTGATCACTTAATCAGTGGTAAAAAAAATCAAGTGGGCTTAATACTTCAGTGTACTTACATACAATTTTGAGCCACTTCTCCTTCATTTAAGTATTTCCACTTTCTTCTACTAGTGACTTCTACTCTACACCACTACATTTTGAAGGCAAATACTGTACTTTTCACTACACTGCACTTATCTGACAGCTGCAGTTAGTATTTACTTTAAAGATTAAGAGTTGAAAAGTGAAATAGTGCGTTCATCAACTTGAACACTAATAATCCAATAACATGACATTTAGAAACTGACCATATGCATACGCACCATTATGCATAATGAAACTTTTTCTTTTAATAGTTTTACTTATATACATAAAGATTTTAACAATGATCTGGGGTTGTGCTGAATCCTCAAATGTTGATGTTTTGGTTTAGAATACTGTCGGTTGAAAGCAACCTACATGTCTTGCCATATTGAGCAGATGTAAGACACTGAACTGTGGATGTTTCTGTTTCCTGACTGTATTTGTATGATCGTAGGTGTGTCTGAAGCTGGTGAAGGGCAGCGACAGTGTCATTACACTGTGTGACTCATCTGAAGGTTTCCTGGTCACCTCTGGCTCGGCGGTCGTCAAGCTGGAGGTTGGAGACACAGTCTCACTGCAGGCAACCGTTTCCAGCCACACCTTGACGAGCCAGGCCAGCACCAGTCACACCTTCACCGGCTTTCTAATCTTCCCCACCGCCTAGAGCCTCTGATCCATAAAATCATTGTTATTAACATGAAAGACGTTTTGGGGACATTTACAGCAATTAAATGAAATATGTATTTTCTGTAATAGTGCATGGTCCAGCAGAGTTAATAAAGACTGGCTCAGTAGTGGCACTGCTGTCATATCAGTGTTTTTGCACCTTTTAGCCCATAAACTATAAATTGTATATATTAAAGCAAGTGTTTTTTGGTTTCCATAAATCTCTCACAGTGCACAGTTAACCAACTTGATTCAATTGTTTTAATGAATCATTAATGTCGGAAGTAAGTAATTTCATCCTCTAATAAACCCTGAAAGACGTTTCCAGCATATTGTGACTTGATCTTGTTTTATCTGTGTATCCAAAGCCTGATGTATCTCTTCTTCCTCTGTGCCACAGAGCTCCATTGTTGTTCAAAAACTATTAAAAACACACCAATGAGCCACGCTGTTGCACTGGTTGACATGTTCCTTCATTACCATGAACACACACTGTAGTTCTGTTGGTTTTTTACTCAATCCTACATACACTGCCCCAAATACTCACCAGAGCACCAAGTATGTATTAATCCCTTTCTGAAAATAGTCCCCGTCAAATGCACCATTTCCTATTGTAGAGCAAAGGTTTTCTAAATACTGATGAGTCCAAACTACATATTGTGAGCTGTACGTGAAGATTGACTTCAGAATGTATTGAGAGATATAGTAACACAGTGTACTGAATTTGATCTCTTTATGAGATTTGTTGACAAATCCTTAACTTTTAATGCTCTGGAGATATGTAAACACGCATTGGACCAAAATAAACAGCAGCTTATTTACAGTGTTTGGAGGAAGCATAGCATAATGACTGTGACTGATTAGAAATAAAATATTTAAAGCTGTAGTATGTAACATTTCCTCCAGTGACTCACTATTAAAAAACACTGAGGTATCAAGTGTTCATCCTTTTGACTGATACCAAGCCAGGAGTTCATTAATTATCCATCATACAGTATCAGGTTGGTTGACACTTCAACTTACAGTGTGGATGGTAAACAGGAAGCAGAGGATTTATCTTTTTTCCCTACCATTAGCATAATTTCCACAATGAATCTGAAAGGACAACCCCTTCATACAGATGTGTTACTGCATCAAAAGTTTTATCTGACGAATCTTTGCTCTTTCAGTTGTTGTCTAACATCTGACACTAGTGTTTTTGTGTGTGGGATGAAGTCAAAATTCAAATCACTCAAACACAAAATAATGAACCTTGGAAAAATTTGAAAGCTTGTTAAAACAAAACCTTCATTATTCAGTAGTTTTAATGGAAAGTACCGAGAGATAATTAATTAATTAATTTTGTTTGAACAATCCCAAATGCCAAGATTTATATTGTGCCCCCAAAGTTGCCATTTGTCATGATCATAACCCAAAATGGTTTATAATACCCCTAAATTCCAAAATGACAAGAGCTGGGAGGACAATTTGGGATTTGTTAGAACTATTGGGCATTAAAACAAGTGTGTCAGGAATAGTGTTTATCACATCAAGGCTTGATCGCTGCACTCTCATTAGAGAGCGACCTCTGGTGTCTGAAGACTGAACGTCAGCCCAATGTGTCGGTAGCCGATGGGCTGTTGAACACACCGTTCCTGGCATAGAAGGTGTTCTTGACCACAGAGGATTTGGCGCGGGACGGAGTCCTGTAATCCAGAGTGTAGTCACCTGTGGATCCAGGAGACACCATTAATCAGGAGGAAAGAATGAGTTAGAACAAAGAGAATATGATGGTGATGGTGGTCGCTTGCTTTAAACACAGATACAAATAGTTAATCTACACAAGTTCAATCTAGAACAGTTAAAATTAAACAGAAATAAATTCCATTTGGACAGTTTCATCCACAATTAGTTGCAAGAAGTGTCTGAAGATTGTCCTAATCAGAAAAATAACCGCCTACACACTCGACACAAGAGGCATAAGGACGCCATGTTTGGAGCGCAGCACCCAGAGACACTGACTGCATTTGAAACATAGACTGTATATAAAAAGGTTTGAAACTGGTAAAACTACTGTCTCAGAAGATGTCTAACAGGGCAGTGAGGCATCGAGTGTTCATCGACTCTTCAAAACAGATTGAAAGATCTTTTCCTGTCTCACAAGATGCCTTAAAAACTGACCCTGAAAAGCTCAGGGCAGTTTTTGATGCTGACTCCATGCTGCCTATTACCCATAAATCTGTGCCCCAGCTACAAATATCAAATATCACAAGTATTTTAGCTTTTTTGCTTTTTGAAAAGAGAGAACTGAACACTGAACTATCCTGTTAGCCTGTGACTGTGACCAACCAACTTTTTTTTAGCATGATTTCTGAGTGACTGACAGCCAGAAGAGACGCAAGACGGGCGTGGTGACGTCAAACGTTGCTGTAAATACTGCCCTGTTCATAACCATTGTTCATAGAGATGCCTTCACTCGGCAGTAATGCCTTCTGATGCACCTGTCTATTACGGCAGTGAGACAGCAAGGCAACGAGGAAACTGCCTTCTGTTTCGAACACAGCCACTATAGCTGCGCTCCATTTGAAGTTGGAGGTCAGAATTTCCCTGACCTCAAAACATTCCAGGTGCACGACTGCAAATGTAAACAACAACATGGCTGATCGTAGCAAATTTATGTTTCTTTGTCATGTGCATGTTCAATTGAACTCTCAGCAGGTCCTTGCTGTTAATTAAAAACATGGCTTTTTAATTGAAAATGAGTGACATTATAAACATAAATGTTTCTCGTTAACTGTCTAGCTACACAGGTTGGTACCTGCAAAAGTCAGTAAATGTATATTGTTGTAAATGTTGTATATTTCCTATTGTTTTCACATTTGTTTAACATTTTCCAGAATAACATTTGTGCAAAGAAGATGACTTTCACAGACTGTTACCATAACCAGCTACCTAATAATATTGGTGACATAATTTGACGATCAATTTACAAGCAGAACAGGTTTAACTATATGACAGTATGTATGTATTTTAATTTATAAAACACTTTTACTTTGCCTTTTAGTTGATGAATTACCATTTACAGCATGAACTTCCATAGGTGTTGCCATTGTCGTGTAACGTCAGACAGGAGCTTCTTTATGATGTCGGGGTAGATGGCTTTGTCTCGAGTTCACAAGTTGGAACTCAGTCTTTGAGTGTCCTTTTTTTATTGAGAGGTTGTAAATGTTCGAGTTCTGAGTTGTTTGAAATGCAGCGTATGTCAGACATAAACAGGCTGAAGTGAAGCAGTCAGTGTCTCTAACTTACCCAGCCTCCACCCGTATTCCCAGGACGAGAGCAAAGGATAGTCAAACTTCTCCTCAGGTCTGATCCGGCCACGTCTTTGCAGGTACAGATGCCGCCCTTTGCCCTGCAGATGACATTTAGTTTGACATTGCTCGCTGCAACAGTAGGTTAATTGAAAGTAAAATCTTTTTGTTTGTCACATTTTACAAACTAACAATTGAAGAGACTTTTGTTTAATAAATAATATTAGTGGGTGTTCAAAATTTTAGAATTAAGATAAAACAAGTTTTAATTTCAAGCTGTAAGTAAATAAAACCTAAATAATCTGACTTCTACAATCTACTACTACTGGAAGTATGTTACTCTGTTGGTACATGTTAAACCAAAAGTGATTCGTACATGGTGAGAGGAGTCCTGATAGAGAGCACGTCTGGTCTGGGGAGAAACTGGCCTCATTTGGGGGGGCACACTGAGCCGCTCCTCTCCTTTCAAAGAGAGCACAGGGCGAGGAGGAGGAGCAGGAGCAGGAACAAGAAGGTCGCTCTGCTTCTCAGTTGTCCTGGTAACAGGAGGCAGTACTGCCCTGGAGAATGGAGCATTAATGTGTCATGGTTTTGAGTTATCCTTTCTTTGGTGTCGTTGTGCTTCACTTTCTGTTGTGGTTTCTCCTTCTATGTTTTAAAGTATGTTTTTGCTATGTTATTTCTTAATAGTTTATTACGTGTTTCCTGTTTTACTTTTATATTTCCCTCTTCTACAGTTTCCGGTCACTTCCCTTCCTCTCTCATGGGTTCCTGCTAGTTTGATTAATTGCTCCTCCCTGGTTAGTTTCACCTGTTCCTTGTTAATCACCTCTCTCTTGTGTATTGACGTCTTTGTCTTTCCACTGTTTAGTGTTGACTCGTCTTCATGAGTTTGTCTACTATTCATGCCTGGCTTCAGTGTTTCCTACCTGTGTTTCTGGATGTCTTGTGGATTATTGGATTTTGGATTGTAGCCTGTGTCATTTGAATTTTGTTTGCTTTATGTTTGTCTACCTCCCTGTTTTGAACACTTGTCTTCCTCTTCACTGCGTCAGCATGTTAATTTTTGTTGTTTCTTTATAAACACTATAAACTGCATCTGCTCCTCCTATATGTAGGCTACTGCAATTGGTGGGATCAAATCCCAGGTGTTTTCTAATGGAAAAACATGAAATATTGCTTGTTTTTTAAAATCTTTCTGTCCGTATAGCACATCTGCTATGTGCTGTGCGCATTAGGTGACGCACGTCAACGTGATGCAGCCAGTGTATAAGAGGGTGGCTCTTACTGTACCTTCACTAGACCATACAACTCTAACTCAATCTACATAAACATTTTTTGGGACAAATAAAATTTGGCACAGCAAACGCATTGTATTACCGCTGATAACAGATCTGCAGTTTTACATGAAAACCCCTCTGACAGCAGGTTTAATGTGAATAAAGCAACAAGCAACTCACCGTTGGTCAGCAGGCAGGTGGGGCAGCTGTGTTGGCTCTGTGTTGTTTCGGGGATTGTAGCAGGATGGGTAAAGCTTAGCATAGCGGTCCTTCCAGGCCAAGCGGGTGAACATCTCCTTCTGGATCTGCTCTCGATAGCAGTTCTGGTTCTGGGTTGTCAGCAGGCCACGCATCTCCAGTCAGAAGGTTTAATTTAGCAATTGGTTTTAACATTTTGACGCAGTTCAACATTAACTAAATTTTAAATTTAAATAGTATTATTAATGCAAAGTACCTGAAATCAGGTTCAGCCTGCCTCACAAATTTGCAGTGGGAACAAATTTATCAGACGCCCCTGGTTCCGGATGTAAAAGTCCCAATACATTTTCTCAATTACATTGTTAGCTGACCGAATCATCAAACGCTTAACATAAAAACTGACATAAACACTAAAGAGAAGTCAACAACAACTCCAAAGGTGCACTTGGGTAAGAAATATCACAGAGCTTCAAATTCTGTTGTCCCTTACCCTAACGGTGAGCGTAAAATGAAAATGACGATGTTAAGGAAACTGATTTCACAATCTGCATCTTAAATGAAATCACCCTGTGTTTTGTTCTGCACTTTCAAAATCTATCCCATATATACATATAATATAATAAAACATTTTAATATTACTACAATAAACTTTTATTAAATTTTAAAAGAAATCTACCTGAGATAGGCCTACTCTGTTGTGCATTGCCTACATTATTTCTTTGCTGGCAGTATCACTTTCAGAAAAAGTGACAGACAGAAAGAAACCCATTTGAGCTTGTAGGCTACTGGATGAGAAGTGCCGCTCTTCATTGGAGGTGGAAAACTGAAACTAACAAGGTTTGGCCCCCACCGTAGGGACATGTCATCTCCCTTGCCACACTTCCGGAAAAAAAACATTTATTCTCAGAAACACAGTTGAAATAATTGAAACAGCTAGGCATGACACAAAACTAAAGGCCCTTTAAATTATCTAAGAGACTCCTGTGTTTGATGTTTACTAGCCTTGAGGACATTATTTAAAATGTACTCCACCTACAAGCAATGAGGGTTACAGCAGCATCTGACTTTGACAAAGGATAATCTTGTTTGCATACCATCTCATACCAACATCAGAGTTGGTTTCTTCAAACATTTACCTCGATAGAACATCGAACAATTTTAGATGACTTATATTAGTCAAACCTTAACCATACAGGTGGCGGATTACAAAATAAATAAATGAATCTTTCATAGTTTTAAAAGACAATAGATATTGTCCTGCCAGTAGGGGTGTCACACCAGAAAACACTCAGTGGGTCAATGTAAAATAAATTATAAATAATTTATATACAACTTATAATGACTAATTATGTTTTTTTTCATTTAGGTTGGATTATTTGTAATTAAAAATAATCTAAAATTTTGGTCTGATCTGATCCTTTTGTTTCTTGTTTGAAACATCTCAGAAACACTGATACTGCAAAAGAATTTGAATAGTAAAATTCCAGCTGTTGTTGTTTATAAATTTGTAACAACGAAAGAAAATGTGTAACAAAAAGATCTGGATTTACTTTATTACTGTAACTTCATTTTTTTCTAAACAGTTTGTTGTAAATCACAACATCACCATAACCAGCACAATAAATACAAACTGATGTCTTTCATGAGCAAAGGAACAAATAAAAAATAAAATAAAATAAGTAAAAAATCTAAGGCTTTGAAAACCCAGTTGTCCTTGACATCATTACTTAGCATGTAACACGCTGTATGCTATTATTTAGATAGTGCTACAGTGCTGAAATCCCATTATAAAATAAATGTATATGATAAAAATCTTAATTTACCTTTGTTTGCCTGATGCAGAGCTGTGCAGGATCAGCTTCTCACTGTGGAAATGAGATGTGGATCAGATAACACCCTGTAACAGGGAAACATGAGACACATGCACACACACACACACACATCCTGTTCTTCCACCATTGGAAACCTGTTACACTAACCAAATCTATCCTTTTTCGATACTTAAAGCCTTTGACCTTTGCTGAACAGCAGCCCCAGTGGTGATTATGTTATCTCATCACATTAATTTTTTTTTTTTTAATCAGTTACTAATGCCATCACAAGGCCAAACAGATTTTGAGTCAGGAGACAACTATATATGTACTTGTATTAGTATTTTTATTTATAAGCCTAATAGTATTGTATTAAAATGAACAGATAGGCTTGCCCCTGCTGCTGAAAAAAAAACTAAGAGGAAACATTGCCATTGCCCACCTCTTACGTTTCATGGCAGCAGCCTCAATGGCATCATGTTGGCAGAAACAAAGACATTTTACATGCAGTCATTCTGGACTGGAATCATATGGATTTGAAGACGGCTACTCCAACAACATCAATGGAAAATGAGCCTTAATAATTGCCTACAAACAAAAAGGGTATAGAACATTAACAGAATCAATTGCAGGCTGTTGCTTTATAAACCTTTACCTGCCAGTTTATTGACACTTGTTCTTTTCAACAAGTGGGAGGTATCTGTCTGACTCAGAATTACCGGTCTGCCCTGTCTGCACAATATAATATATGACATGATATGTGGCATATAGAAAGAAAAAATTCCAACTTGTGTTATCATATGAGAGCAATCACAAATTATTTCAATGCTAGCCCTGTAATCACACAGATGAAATGAGAAGTATCTTAAATTACACTGCAGTGTAATGCACAGATACAGTAAGTAACCATTCACAATGCTGGAGATGGAACTCTAACCCTATACTTCTTAAAAAGATGATGTGTTTTGGTTCTCACATCCTTGAGGCTTAACAACCACAGAGAGAGCATTTCTTTCCAATTTGCAAAGCAGGTTGTATTTAATATTTTGAAATGTGTTTGTGAATGAAAATAAAATGTGTGAGTAAATGAATAAATTAGTGTTAGTAAAAAGTTAGTGAAAATAATGTGTGTTAGTGTATACATTTCCAGACTTTTTATTAATTTACTTTTCCTTTCTTTAAGGTGAGACACCACAGTGCAAACTGATGATTTTGCTTCAATCTATTTTCTATTAAGTATTATTACCATACATTTATAAAATGTACAAAACAACCTTGAATAATATATATAACCATTATTTTGTGTCTATTTTACACCAAGTTCGTCAACTGCAGAGTGCATAAATTTCAACTTTGTTAGCACTTTCCAAGTAAAAACTCTCCATTCTGAACCATATATCGTTTGAAATTTTGTTTTCTAGAGCACATGTTAGCTAGTTCAGATATCATATATCTATAAGAGATGTGGTCATGTGACAGTTATATTTTAACAAGCAAAAGTGTGTTTCTATTGCTTTAGCTAATCTTCAACAGTCATTTTCTCAAAATTACATTTTTCCTGTACACCAAGTCATTTTCCTCGCCCTCCAAAGCAGTTAGGGCATCATAATTCTAAGTTTCTTAGGGCATATATATATATATATATATGCCCTAAGAATAGCAAGACATTTACAGAGTTTTTTGTAAATATGTTTTAATGTTCTCATTTTATGAGAACAATAAAAAAATACTGTAAATTTGTGGTGGGGAAGAGTCCATCACACATATAAGAGGTATATTGCAATAAATTTAAAAAAACAACATTTTGATAAATTGACAGAGTTTTATCAATGTGCTGGAAAAGTGGGTTTGTGTGATATGCAAATCAGTGCATAATCAATGAGAACATTTAATACAGAAAACAAAATTCTAAAAAAAGCTTTTATTAATGTTCAGCTTGTGGAGTTTCATTGTCACATGACTAAATTTGGGGGAAAAGCCCATTTGACATGGGTCATGGGTGGATGGATTATTGTGTGCATGCACGCGTGAGAACACGGTTAAGACTGTAGAGAGCTCGGGTTTGTGGCTGAAGTTGTTTTAATTATATTATTTACAATATTAACGCATCCTAACATTGGGAGTTAGTTCTGTTACATATTTTCTTCTTCTGTGTCGGTTTTGTGGAGGTTTACTGCCGCCCACCACGCATTTAAACCGATTTTGTTTGTGAGAAAAGGAGGAGGAAGAGTCCCAGCTAACGTTAGCTTAAATCTTTGCACGTGTTAGTAGTGTTAGCGTTAATGTGAATTTTCTCCTTGTTTATTTTCCTGACAGGGGAGTGTTGTACGCCAAATTACCCGAGTCCGTTGATGAGAAAGGATCAGAAGGAGATGAGTTATCAGGTTCCCACGATATTTTATTGAGCTCACACAAAGCAGATATATATCTGGAGACTCTGCTATCTTCCCCACAAGAGTCTGAGGTCTTCCTGCTAAGCAATAACTTCAATATATAATGGGAACCGCACCCAGCTGCACATCTTTTTGCCTTATTTAGCGATGTCTGGTAAAAATGTAAATATCGTGTATGACCTATGACAGTGTGTAGGCGTGCATGGATCTGGACAGTGTAAAGTGTATGGTTTGGTGTATCTGTATGCTGCAGGGTTACTAGGTGAAAGGTGCGGTTCCTGTGTTCTGCACAAGCTCTATGGTTAATTTTGTACCTGATTAATATGACTAGACATCCTGTTCTGTCTTATCACTACGTCAATCATAAGCAAATATAATGATAAGCAAATCACACTTCTAAGTAATAAAGAGCAAAAGCAACCCCTTAATAAATGTATAATCCCACAGGAGCCGCCAAGCCTACCACAAGTGATGACTTACCTGCTCTGTAAATAAGGTAAGAAGGTGTTTTAAGTGATGTTCTGACATGTGTTTCATTTGTGCCCAAGTGTAATGTACACATTTTAACTTTAGTGTCTGAACTTTTTATATACAGTCTATATGGTCTGAAAGTGGTAACTTAACTTTAGTGTGATTAAGTTTGAGCCGCATTTTTTTTTATTACTGCCAGTCCAGCTTTTATTTGTTAGTTTAATTTGTTAACTTATTGTGGTGAGCTGCTGATAAAATTACAGTCAATAAATCAGAATACTTATATTTTTTATTGCTTTAAAGATAAAGTTAATAAAAAAAGTAGTTGAAAACAATCAACTTTACAATAACATCGTTACATTAAATCTGATGCTAAAAATCTGATGCTCACCTTAAAATACAACGACACTGACAAAATGAGGAGGATAAAAATCACATCATTGTTAAAGGTTCCAAAAGGCATATTTTTAATTGACAACGTAGTTGCATTAAATGGAAAATTCTTACCTCTTACCTAAGTATAGCAGTAAATTATGTTTATGTAGAATTTTATTTAATTTAAATATATATTGACCCAAATTGACCCACCCTTCACATAACAGACAAATATAAATCACTGCATGATCGTAACAATGACCAACACATGAAACTCGCAAAAAATCAGCACCCAAAATAGTCACCTTCTGTTGCATTGTCTTGATATCTTGTTAACATAATAAATATAAATTTACATAAATCCATCATAAATCTTCGTTTTTATCTTTCTCAAGAAGACCTTAATTGAAATACACGTCTGGCCTCATTATTATTCTTTGTGAAATCTGGAATTAACATCCTATTTCCATCGTTTGTCGAGAGTACATTAGTTTCCATCTCTGTATCTTCTAATATCAGAAAATGAAGTTTCAACCCAAATGTTCTGAATGTCATTACAGTCCCAGAAAGCATGAATCAGTAATTCCACATTTGAAACTCAATGTTATACGACTTTATTGATGGTATAATAAATTTTACCATAAATGTTCATTCATAGTTTCCCATTTAACAGTGTCCGTAGTACGTGAATGTTGCTGGGCCTGGTTATGTTGCACGCTCGCCTGGATCAGGTGTTACACCAACGAGTAAAATGTAAAAGGGATAGTACCGGTGAATATCGGCACACTTTAAGCACAAACAGCTTTTATATTATGAGAAATAACAGGAAGTCATCTCTCCCAGTAGCAGGAGCTCAGCTTCTAAGTGGAGCGTTCATGCACAGTCAAACCAACGCAGCAGCTGGTTTATTAATCCAGCGCCAGCTGCATGTGTACCCCAAAACAGCTCTGTGCATCAGAGGAGAGGTGGAAGACAGCAGGTGGAGACTGCTGGAAGTCAAGACATTGTGTTTAAGTTTATGTTCTGCTTGCTCAACAGTTGTTTGATAAATGGCTATTAAATCACATTCGGAGAATATTTGAAACGCTTTTTTTTTTTCAATTCTGATCATTTTGGCACTGGTGATATTCCTTTGGCACTCGCTAAAACCTCTTTAAGGAGCCCCAAAAAATTCTCTATGCAGGAAAAACCCTGTATACACAAATACATTTTATCTATGTGAATATTGGTGATAATGGGCTAAGCCAGTATTTTAAAAAAAGTTATTTAACAAGTTGCTATTGATTATCACGTTGAATAATTAGTTAAGGAAAAACTTGTAATCCTGTCATCCTGTAACCAACCCCATTTATCTGCTCTGTTTTACTTCACCGGTAATATCTTCAGTGGGAGTTTATTCAGATTGCTAATGTATGGAAACAGTCTCTCAGTGAAAGTGTGTGTGAAGGTGTGTATGTGTGTGTTGGTATCGGGATCAGAGAATGACAGATTTACTTTGTCCCAGTCCAGATTAACTCTGATCCTCTGGAGTTTCTTCTCCAAAAAGACAGTGGTGGAGAATTCTGGTAGTGAGCGTACTGAGTATTCGCCTTTATAGAACCCTATCCTCCATAATCCAGATGGCGGCTCTTCCTTCCTTTGGATAGACTCTGCTAACATACCAACTTTCCAGTATGTACTGTCGCCAACCTCAACATCCCAGCTGTGAGTCCCTGAGTTAAAGCCCTCAGAGCCCAGGACAATGGGATAGTAGTCAAACCTCTCTGGGTTCTCAGGAAGCTTCTGTTTCTGCCCAAGTCCCACCTTGGTCAGATCTTCAGACAGTAAGAGTTCTGGATGAGCAGTGTTTGGGTCCAGGATCACAGGAGTGTAGGAGACCATCTCCTTCATCTTGTTCCAGATATTGAAGGTCAGGTTTCCCAGGTGTTTGGCCTCGTCTATCAGAGCTCCTGAGACCAGCTCTGGATCCTCCAGCAGGGGGCGCTGCTGGACTCTCTCCACTGCAGCCTTGTAGTTCTGCAGGAATGAGACGTCATCAGCTCTCAGCTCCTCCTCTGTGGCTCTGATTGTGTCTGAAAGAGCTGCTATCTCTCTGCTCAGAGCCTCAGTCTTTAACTTCATCATCTGACTCTTCTGCTCCTCTTCCTCCCTCACAGCAGCGATCCTGGCCTCCTCTTCCTCTTGTAGAAACTCGGTGAAGCTTCTTAAACTGCTCCTTAATCTGCCTCTCTGTGTGTTGGGCCTGGACCTTAATGTGTTCTGCTATTTGATCACACTTTCCTTTAACTTGTTCAAAGAGCTTCAGTTTCTCTTGAAAGGGTTTCAGGGATTTCTGGAGCTCCTCTCTGTGATCCTCTGCAGCTTCATCGATGGGTCTGAATCTGTGGTTGTTGTGTGATTTTGAATCTTTGCAGATGACACACACTGGCTGCTGATGGTCCAGACAGAAGAGTTTGAGTTTCTCAGAGTGCAGACTGCAGAGAGCACCAGACCCAGCTGCACTTCTCTGATCTCTCTCCAGTAAGAAGGTCTCACACAGGTTCTTTAATGCCAGGTTACATGGTGGATCACATTGTGTAGATACTTTCTTACAAACTGGACAACACTGTATTTGTTTCTCTCTCCACCATCTTTGCAGACAGGCTTTACAGAAGCTGTGTGTACATAACAAGAAAACAGGGTCTCTAAATATGTCATGGCAGACAGGACAGGACAGATCCTTCTCAGATTGCAAAGACATTTTCTCTCTGAGTGAAGCTGAATAGGTAGAACTATATAACAGGAAGTTAGTCAGTTGTATGTCCACCAGCTCGCAAGTTCTTTTAAACTTACTTTCACTTTGACTTGTGGCTTTAATAAAGTTGAAATTCAATTTCTGCAGCAAGTAGAAGTGGCAGTCTTCCTGGATTCCATTAATCCCACCTGTAACTGTCCTTTCTCAGTTGAAGTTGTGGTTTTAGTGTAAAGGTGAATCTTGTCATCTGTCTCTCAATGGTTTTCTCTCAGCGGAAGAATAACAGACTTTGTTTCCTGGTTTGTTTGGGTGTGAAGAATGGGTGGAGCTTTGTCAGCCCAGGGTTGTGTTTCAATTTAAAGTGATTCTCTCCGATTGCTCGTGGGTAAACTGACCAATTTCACCAAGACCTAGAGAACGAATAACTAACTAGGCAGATATATAACAAATTATGCCAGGTAGTGATTTTTCCCCCCAATATAAATACATACAATATTGGAAATGCAATCTGCAGTTGTATTTCTTCTTTTTTATGTTGTATTCTATAGTAACTTGTGTCTTGGCCTGGGTAAGAGGGCAATGCAGATATCTGCTGTGTTTTGCTCAGTTTGGGCCCTCCAAGAGTTCTGGGCTTCAAATGTCCTGTTAGTCTGCAGTAATGTAATCCAACGGTTCTCAAACATTTTCACATCAAGGACCCCTAAACTGGCACAAATTATACCGCGGACCCCCATTTGACTATATTATTACTACTGACTATATTTTATCCTAGGGTCTTCCATCTGATATGATTTTTGCTATTAGATGCTTTGTGAGACAAAAAGTCAGTGAAGTGCAATATCTACCCACAACTGAACTGAGAAACATTTTCTATAATTCACAAATTTAACTCTTCATTATAATATGAAGAATGTGTGTGTTTTAACAGTTTCACGTTAAAGTATAATATCTTGAGGTGCTCCAATCAGGATTTTTTGGACCGATTACTAGGTCTATTTAAAGCCTTTTATTTATAATGTAGAATTAAACAGTATGCTGCATATTTATTTAATTAGTCCTAAAAACAATGTATTAAGTATTAAAATTAACAGATGACAAAGTATCCTGAAGTGACAACTGTGTATGGAAACAGTCTCTCTAAAGGTGTGTAAGTGTGCGTTAGTATCAAGGTCATAGAAAGACAGCTTTTCTTTCTCGTAGTCCAGATAAACTCTGATCCTGTGGAGCTGCTGCTTCACTTGAAGGACATAGGTTGGACCTTGTGGTGAGCGTGCAGTGCATTCATCATCATAGAAAGTCTCCATAATCAAGCCACTGTCTTTCCTTACATACATGTATGGCATCCAGCAATCACATACCAGCTGTGAACCTGTGGAGCCCAGGACGATGCAAAAGGGATCAAAGGTCTGAGTTTTCATCTCATCTCTCCAAATCTCACACTGGTCAGATCTTTAGACAGGATGAGTTCTGGATGAGCAGAGTTTGGATCCAGAATCACAGGACTGTAGGAGACCATCTCATTCTTCTTGTTGTGGCCACTGATATTAATAACAAAATAAAATTAGTAAAATCTATTGAAAGTTTTACTGAAATGAAAATTTCTAGTGTAGCAGTAATTGAACTTCAACCTCCCCCAACCCCTGAATGAAACTGGATGTAAAAGCTTTGCTGAAGAGAAGAAATGAGATGCAGGAAATCTGAATTCCAGTTGATTTTTAATTATCAAATGTACATCATCTCAGGGTTTAGTTTCACATTAAAACACCCATTACCCAATACAAAAAGTTATTTTCCCATACAAAAGTACTCTTATCCCTTAAGTATCAAAAGTAGCAATGATTAGGCAACAACATCCAGGTAAGACATAAAGATGTCTACAGAATTACACACAAACCAAAAATATGACCTTGTTTTCCAGCTCAGATCTGATTTTTAACATTTATTTTATGCAGTGGTTGACTGTGTGTGTCTGATTGTACCTGTTAACTGCAGTATGGCCGGGAGAGAAATACTGAGGGTGATACATAGACGTTTATTAATATCATTATCAAATCTGAACACACTGTTCAGGCAGACGGGAAGCAGATCAGAAATGAGCCACAAAGTTAAAAGTCAGATCTGTTCATGCAAAAATGCAGCTGAAGGAACAACAGAACAGCAAATGGACCCAAAACTTGTTAGTTTGTTGCACAGTGCAGGAACCAGTAGTGTGAAGGCAGCTTTAACAGTCATTGATTCATTATGGCAACATTATGTACTCAAGGGATTCTGAGAGCTAAAGTTCAAGAGCAAGAAATCAATAAACATCAGTAGTCACGTACAGTTTGACATTTCCTTTCGGAGCGAGTCGAGTCGGTCAATAGAAACATACTGACAATAAACCAGAGAATTCCAGTTTTCTTCGTTTAACTGAGATTTTAAGACGTTTGTTTTGTTTACAGCATTTTGTAATTTTGTTGAGTAAAGTTCTGCACTTATTTGGTTATTATTGGCTGGTGAAGGATTCAGAAGCTGGTCATTTGGCTCCCTGGTACACAATAAATCAGTGTTTCTCATTTTCCTTTTGTTCTCCGCACTAAGAGCAAAGATATTCCAGTTATTTAAACGTTTAGCTCTACTTGTCTCTGAACAAACCTTTTCCAAATTTAGTTGTAACATTTTGGAAATGCAAAGACACCCAAGCTGTGGTGTCATTCTCACCAACTATCTTTAATTTATCAATGATGTATAAAAAAATATGGTCAAGTGCAAAATTAGTCAAGTGATCATTTCAGGGCAGCAAAAATCAACATATCTCTCTTTCCCAATAAGGTCATTTATTTCTCTTATTTTATTTACAGCTCCAGCTTTAGGCCAGATTATATAATCTACCACTTAAACCATTTTCCCTCCCTGATTCAATGCAGAACAGAGTACCAAGTTTTAATTCATGGATCATTTTCTTTCCCCTGCAATGTTTTAGGGTTTTTAAAAAAAATAGTTTAAAAAATTGGACACTTTTTTCGTTTTTGAAGGGCAGTTTGAAACTAATTTCAGCAAGTATATCTATTGTGTCAGGGCAGAAAATCCTTGAAACATCTGGTTTAAATTGAACACATTATTTGCAGTGCAGCTAACATATCCACTTAAACAGAGATGAAAAAAAATGGTGCAGGAGGCGTGACAGCGGGTTTCTTGGTGCATCATGGCACGGTGACGTGGAAGGGGGAGCCTGGGACATGTTCGTCGCCCCACTTGACGACCAGGATGTAGTTGCCCCGCTCCTTCAGAAGGTAGCTTACATTGTACTGCAGATTGCCCAAGTGTTTGACCAGAACCTCCTCACAGGGGACCTGAGGACCGTGGACGCCCACCAGAAGCATGTTCTTACCTGGGAAGAGGAGGGGAAGAGAATAAATCAGTCAAGTATCCGGACATTAGTGTTGTTAAAAAGAAAAGTTCTGTAAAAGTAATTCCTGTAAAAGCATTTTACTTAACAGCGTTGTTAAAAATCAGGGGATGCATGGACATCTCTAGACATATTTATCTCTCAGTGACATCATTTGTAGAAGAATGTTTCTATTCCTCAAAGCGAGGTACGGGAAGAAAGAAATATTTTTGCACTGAAACTCCCGATTCCAGTGTAAATTGTGTAAAGCAGCTGTACAAGAACTTGCATTCTAACAAGCCAAAGTTTTATATAGTAGTGTTTAGCAGGTTAGTTTGTCAGCATGCAATGTAAGCATTATTCTCCAAGTCCATCGGTTGTGATCCCCCAAAGTTATAGGGATTATCCTCTGGGGGACCATCAGTATGTATAGCAAGATATTTCTTTTATTAGTGTTCCATCAATAGGCTAATGCTGTCATCCCTACAGCAACAGGGTAAGTGTGGATACAAATCAAACCTTATTTGGAAGAAAAAACAGATGTGGTGTTACTAGGGCGATTAATTGAATCTTATTTTAAAACAACTAACTGCGTTAAACTGTGGAGATGATTGCAGTGTGATTAATCCTGTTGCTGCCCTACTTGAATCTGTTGCCTAAATACAAATCTTTCCCTCCTAACAGAAAGCGCATTGTGAGTTGTTACACTCATCACAAGTCAACAGTCAGATTATGTTGTCAGTGGAGTTTTCCTTACCAGCCTGGCTGCAGTCGACTAAGAAGCTGCTCTTCTGTCCCACGAAGGCCTTGCTAAGGCCGGGGCCTTTGCTCAGCACCTTGCTGGCGTCAGAGTCGGCCGTCCTGGGCATGGCACTCTGGGTGAAGCTGCTGCTGGACGCCTTTACTGCGGGATCCACTGTCAGGGTCGATGTCTCGCTGGCGTTGGTCACGTTCACCAGCCGATTACCTAAAAAGGGGTGAATCAGGTATAATCATATTTAATTAACCTTGTTCTAAACTTTTCAAATACTTGTCAAATTGTCAAATAATTGCATTTGACAAGCCATAAGAAACCTATCGGGATATTTTGCATCCAGCCTTTCATTTGTGTTTTTATTAAGTAGCTAAATAGCAAAAGAAGTAGCTTTCCATTGCATGTCATGGTAATAATGTAAGACCATGAAATGGGGCTGAAAACTAAAAACAAAGCCAATAAGTGGATCTTTGAGTTTAGATTATTGTCACACATTTAATATACTGAATAGCAATAAATCTATTTTTGTTACATTTGGGAAAAAGTAAAGGTCACTCATTAATTACTGTAGATGTTTTAGACAGATTTAAGTTTCTGCTGCACTAGAGCTAAATCCACAGAAACATTATTACACCCAAGGACTAAACAGAGCCATGAATTTTACATACATACATCAGTAACACCTGGTTTGTACTGTGAGGTTACAGTGGCACAATACAGGTAAGTTCAGCAGAGTGACGTTCAACACTTTACCTGTGACTTTGGCCTTGAAGGGACTGCCACTGATGTGGTTTGGTCCTCCATATTTGATGCTGACCAGGTAGTTTCCAGGCGCCATGGGAGTGTACTGCACCTTGTAGCCCTCTGGAACCTCCTGGCAGTCCATCTTCACCTTGGACGGACCCTCGATGGTAACGGCTAAGGCCCCGGGGCCCGCCTTAGTGTTGTTAATGATGAACTCTGACTGGGTACCTGCAAGATTTTTAAATAAAAAGAACATGTAGAGGTTGTGGTCCTTTTTACAAAATACAAAGCTTTAATTAGAATGTCATAAATGTTTTCTTGTTTTGTGTCTTTAAGTGAAGAGCTCATGAGTCAGGAGAACAAACAGATAACCCACCTGTTGTGCCTCTCTCCAGTCCAGCTCCATACGCTGACACTAGACCGGGCTCTCCGGTCTGTCCAGGTTCCCCGACACGGACCTGGAAAGGACTTCCAGGGATGTGAGAGCCGTTGAACTTGACGTCGATGGTGTGGACACCATTCTCCCTGGGGATGAACCGGACAGCGTACTTGTCTGGAGGACAGGACGGAGGGATTTGGTTACTAGAAGTCCCAATATCAAAGATTTGAGACTTGAGATTTTTGAGAGTGAAGAGCAACAGGACTGAAAGCATCCACTTTCTGACGTACGCTGCCTTGAAAACATACTGACCTTTTTCCAGCTCGGTGACGACACACTCCTCCAGAGCTCCAGAGGGGCTGTGGACTTTGGCCGCCATTTTGCCCTGCGCTCCGTTCAGACGCACCGCAAAGGATGCTGGGTGATTCACCTTCAAACCAGACTCCTATTGAGGTCAGACACACACATCAGATTACAGGGATGAAGTGGTTAACAGGGAAGAATCAACATCAACACAGAGACATATTGTACATACACTCACTTTTAAGTAGCAGAAACACTACAAACAAACTTACTTTTTACAGTTTCTATTCTACTTATATAATTTCTTCATTTATATTTGACTGACTGTCTTCTACTCTTACCTGAGCTCCTGTTGGTGCAGCTCCAGCAGACAGAGGCCACAGTGTTAAAAGCAGAGTTAGACCCATTGACACTGCACTACAGTCTTGCAGTGTTATAGTACAGTGTTTAAGGAAGTACTCTAAATCTGACATGGTTTACAGCATTTGACTTTAAAGAATTCTTAGTGCCAGCTATTAATTTTTATTGTAACATTTTTGATAAAGAATTGCCACTAAGAGATGTACTGAATAAATGTATAAAAATTAAACTTGTTAGCGCTCTCTGGTGGACAAACAATGTTAAATTACCTCAAACGTTTCTCTAGCACTTCTGTACAGACGTCTTGTTATATACAAGTTGCTGATATTACTATCATGCTACAATTTACTAAATTTGACCCAATCGGCTAGGCTCTAGTTGCTACATTTCATAAAGGCTGAGTGGATAAAAATGGACGAGACATCTATCACAGTCTGATATCTTTCAATGACAGTGCCCACATCAAGCCAAAGTTCTATTGCAAATTTATAATGAAATAAAATTTAGTATCATAATTTATTACAGTATTAAATGTTGTCTAAACAAAACCAACTGCACAAGAATTGATAAAATATTTTTTTCTTAAAAGTGGCAAAGTTGTGTTGTAATTTAATCAAACACCACCACTATGAATCTGACCAAACATTTAACGGCTTTCTGTTCTTGACCGCTCTAGATACTCCGTGCCATTTCCATTATTAAGGCTTAATACCTAAAGCTAATTTAAGTATTTTGTAATTAATAAACAGAGCGGCACATTATTTGTTGACTGTACTATAATACCCAGGTTTAACTAACATATGACAGCGCTGCAGACAGAGCAGAGGAGAGGTTCATCTACAGGTACAGACAGGAAACAAACTAGTCTCTAAAAGCAGGAGGCTCGCTGTGGCCCGCCTCCGTCTGCTGTAGCTAGACAACCAGGGAGCTGACGATGCTGATGCAGATGATGGTGCTGTTAAAAGCCTTTAAATGAAACACAAGAGAAACACCAGCAGTTCCACACCAGACAGAAGAGGGATGACCAGAGCCAGGCAAAACGGGACGATTTCCAGACCAGTTTAATTTGAGGTATGCATATCACCTTCTGACCTTTCCTCTTTACCACATCACAGCAAAACTTCATAAAAAGCTTCTAAATGTCATTGTGTGTTCAGTAAATGTCAAATAAATCTGTCATTTGATGAGATATTTTGTTTGTGAAGTCGACATTTTGTCCTCAGGGTGATGCTAACAGAAACAGCATTCAAAATAGTTTATTGTCAAGTCAATATAATTAGTTGGTTAATCTATTAGTCAACTGATGCAACATTCAACAACTAGAATAATTATTATTCTTTAGTTATCAACAAAAATGCTCATCACTCTTTGGTTCCAGTTCATCAAATGTGAAGATTTCCTGCTTTTTTAATCTTCTACATGATTGTAAATGCTTTGGGTTTTACAAAACATCGTTTAATTATAATTGGCATTTTTCACTGACATATTATTAAAAAAATGGTATAATTAATTAGTGGTCAATGGAAATAACTGGTTCTTGAGCCCTTAGTGCCTTTTGTCCAAAAAAAAGGATGAACTATTTCTATTTTGACTCTCCATGATGTTTCCTTTAGCACCACTCTGTTGTCAAAGTGTCAGCTTCATAGAGAAATGGTGTTTGCCTGGCTGTGGTCACATCCATGAGGCCAGTTGCATAAAGAAAATCCAAATACTTCTACAATCTGTATAACTGGGTTCGACTGATATGGGCTATTTAAGGCTGGTACCTAGCCAGACTTAAAAGTTGATTTTAGTTTTAAATGTAAAACAAATTCAGGTGTTGAGAGTCTACATGTATTTTCTTCTTGTTGCAGTGGAAACAATAAGAAAAATACAACATGTATTGTATAAATTACATCTCAGCTATGAACTGTGTTGAGTTTTAAAACATCACAAGTGGGATTTGGGTGCAAAAATCAGCCAGCTGAGTCTTTAAAGTGTATTTTTTAACCAGCAGCAGTTAGAAACTTGTTGATCCCAAACCAGTCGAACCATTACACCCAGTTCTTCTTCTATGTTTGGGAGAAAAATCCGTCTTTGCTCTTGACATCACATTTTTATGCAACTGTGCCCCAGCACCCTTAAGCAAAGCAGGGCAGGCTGACTGTGGAGGTGTCTCCTCATGCCTCACCTGAAGGCCGGCAACAGTGAGGCGGCGAGGGTCGTTCGCTGGAGCAACAACGGGAACAAGGTAGGGGCTGTCAGGTATGTGCTGGTCGTTAAACTTCACCGAAATCTCATAATCACCTGGAGGGGAAGAGGTGAGAATGTAACTCAAAGAGACACATGTCTGAACAATCATCTGGGTGAACTGTGTGTATGTTGTGTACCAGGCTCCTGAGCGATGTAAGAGACGCCGCAGGATCCGTCCTTGCGGTCGTCAAAGGAGAGCTCTGCCCTGCTGGGTCCCTCCACGGCGATTGACAGGCCGCCAGCCCCCGCCTCCCTCATCCAGATACTGAAGTCAGCTGGTGAAAGAGAGGATATAAGAAAACTGCAAATCCACAATACACAGACCTCTCTGTTACGGTTAAACGAGGCTGGTGTTTTTCTATAGTTTGATATTGATAAAAAAAATCCCATAAAGAGACTAAAACCAACGCTCTATGTCCATCTGTTACATTTGGACTTCTCTGCCTAATCTGTCGGAGTCAGTTCATCATTTTAAATCACAAATACATAGTTTTTTTCCTTTTTAAGCACAATAAATATAAAATTTGTGGCCATTTTTAAGCAAACATTACTTAGGACATTTTATAGGGACTATATGCCAACATGTCACCCAGTGCAACAGTGTGCCTCACTGATACTCATCATTGAAGCTCTGTGGTACAGAGGAATACATCATGCTTTTAGACACAGACAAACCAATCAAGTTTTATCACCAGTTTTATTTTGTAGCTCTGATGTGGGTTAGGAACTAGGCAATGCATGTATTCAATGTAAAGCGTGTGTGTACCTGGCACTCCTGCCTGTGCTCCCTCCAGTCCCGGACCTCCTGCTCTCACCTTGGTGGCCCCGCCCTCTCCCAGTGGCCCCACAGTAAACTGGAAGGGGCTACCAGGAACGTGCATACCCCTGTACTTCACGCTCACGCTGTGCACACCCATCTCTGTGGGCACGAAGCGCACGCAGTAGGTGTCGTTACCCACTGCAACCAGATCGGCGGGCTGCCTGGCTCCAGAGGGGGAAGTAACCTCAGCAGTGACTTCCTGCATGTCAATTGCTGCAAAGAGAGAGAGTTTTATTACTTCTTTGTGTACTTGTTAAATAGACTACTGTTAAACCTGTCCTGTTGGTCCTTAGCATCTTTTTAAAGCTAAAATAAATTGAATTTGGGGTGGTGGTGAAGAGAGGAGATGACAAGAACAGGAAATAAAAGGATATAAATAGGATCAGGTGGAGGATGAAATAAACAGGGAAGACATGATCATGAAAAGCTGCACTCTGCTGATCCATCAGAAAACTTTACCAATGCTTTAACATTGCCACTCTTGCCATTATTACAAATAATAAATAAATAGCATGTAGCCCTAAAACCAAAACAAAGAAAGCCGGAAACAGAAGAGGTGTATTTTCTTGAGCTTTCTCTCACACACACACACACACAGCAACTTAGTAAAGCATGTTGCAAACCTTGTGCTGCCAACCCCATCATTTTCCCCCCTTGGGCTCTACAACGCACCCTCCACCCCGTCACTGCTCATCGAGCAGCGGGCATCAACGAGCCAAACACCCCTCGCTGCCCTTGTGCCCCCCGCCAGCACCAGACCGGAGAGGCCGGAGATGAGGCGAACACGGCCAGGGGAGAGGCTCTGATCCTGGGCAATGACAGAGTAACGAGTCCCACGGCCGCTCGATCTTCCAGACCACCAGAGGGAGCAGTAGGAGCGGGAGGGGGAGTGAGAGAGAAGCTGCCGAGACAAGACCAGGAGGAACCAGCTCACTGGAGGAAGGAGGAGGATGAAAAGGGGGAGTGGGATACAGCAGGAGGAGGATGAGAAGGGAAGAAACGATTGGAGACAGGGACGGATGGCAAAGGAGGGAGTCATGATGGAGGGTGGGAGAAAAGAAAGAAACGAAAGATTAAGGAAAGAAACAGAAGGCAGGAAAGCAGAAAAACAATAAGACAGAATACAAAGAAAGGCAAAAGAAGAACAGAAATGTGAAATTAGAAAAGCCAAGGAAGAAGCAGGGTGAGACAAAGAAGGATAAGGAGAGGAAAAGAAAGACAGGGGAAAAAAAGACATTATGAAAGGACAGAGGACTTCAGTCAATACAGAGCAGCAGTAAGGAACAGACAGAGCCCAGAGAAAGTTCAAATAGGAGACAGACAGTTTTAGAAAAAGGATGAGCAGCTCTGACGCAGGATGTTTTCAATCTGAAAGTTGTCTTCAGATTTCAGCCTGACAGAACGAGGGCAGTCTATGCCACATCGAGGCAAAACGCTTTTCCTGTCTGAGTGTTAACAGGGGATGATATAGATAGGACAGCCAATCAGACGAGCCGTCAGATTAGCAATGTAAGAAAGCTTGTGTGTGTGTTTACCTGGTATCTTCAGACTAAGGTCACACACACTCCCCACGCTGGCAACAGATGCCGCCCTCTGCCGTCGGGTGATGCTCTCTCGGATACGACCCTCTCCTGTCACCCGCACTGTGAAGGGACTTCCTGTTGACAAACACACACACCAACATATCTGTCTGAGAACATGTATTTTTTTTATAGTTCATTACAAATCCTCCTCCTTTGGTATCACATAGAACAGAATATTTAGTTTTCTTCCTATAAGTATCTGACCTTCAATCAATAACTTGTTTTCTAGACAAGGAACTGTAACAAATGGTTGTTTCATAATCTTTTTTTCTCCACCAACACTGAATCATTGAAGAAAAATCATTCATTTTTACCAGGGACGTGTTCCTCAGCGAAGCGGATTGAGACGATGTAGTTTCCTGGTTCAGTAGGACAGTAGGTGACGCGGCATGTCCCGTCCTCAATGTCCTCTGTCTGGATGTCCACCTTACTGGGACCTTCGATGGCCAGAGCCAGACCGCCATAACCTGTAGGCACGCACACAGACAACTATAAGCCAACACAGTCTGGCATCAAAGACAGATGACTGTCAGACTTTTTTGTGATTTATCATATCCCCTAATATCAGAAATGAACTTGGTGAGTACAAAGTAACTGTAATAATAAACAATATTACTGATAAAAGACAAGAACCTTCGACCAATCTACATATGTTGTACGTAGGTCCGTAGGTGACGGGGCTCATACTCCAAATGAACAAAAAATAGCGTAGTCGTAAATTATGTTTTTGTAATTTATTGTGCTTGTCCTTCCCAAGGTGCAAAAATAGTGCTCAGCAATCAAAATAGTCAAAAAAAGTATTTACAAAAATGTACAGTATTTACAATCTAAGCCAAAACGGCACAAAAATCCTTAAACAATCAGAGGCGCTCTCTCTCAGTTACCTTCTCTGTAACAATTCTGGCACCCACACTGACTCTGGGCTGAAAAGGGAACCCCTTTTCTCCACTGAGGCCCATTCCCCAGACAATTAATTCAACAATAAGCCATCTCTTATTCATCTCATTATATTTCATTCATAAAAAAAATACCATAAATGTTCTATAATTACAAACAACAAAATACATGTGTCACTGTGCCTCAAATATACCCAGAAAAAATAATAAAATTACTGGACATGACGTCAGAAGCTGGCGTACCGCGTCAGCCTCAATATAATCAGGAAGAGTAACCAGCTCTCGGTTTGACCGTGGTGTGTGGTGATTGTGGAGTGAATACTGGGAAATGTTTGTTGGACGTCGAGGTTATGGCGTGGAGGTTGGTTTAACAGTGGCAAAGTGTGCACCCATGACTACTGTGATGGCTGCCAAGAGGGGAATCAACGAGGAAACTGAGTGAATGGGAGAAATGGGTGAGTAGCGAGTGTGTATGTGTGAGCGTGTGTGTGTGCGTGATTATCGTGGTTGCGCTGAGTTACCAGCGGGACCTAACGGGGCTACTCCGTCACACACTGCTTTGAGCTAAATGCTAAAGTTTGCATGCTAACGTGCTGATGTTTAGCAGGTATAATGTTTACTATGTTCAACATGTTAGTTTAGTGAGTCAGAATGCTAGCATTTTGTAATGAACACTAAACACATTGAAGTTGATGGCTGAGTTTTGCAGGTATTTGGTAATAAAATAAAGTATTGTACAAACAAACTTGGACCCGATGGTGGCGCTAGATATAAGGTCAGGATCCCCAAAGTTGTTAGAGTTAATCCTGAGATGGAAAATGAATGGATACCAGATCTACTGACAAACCATCTAATATTTCTGGAGACACGTCTTAACCACGAATGTTGAACCTCATGGTGGCACTTGTTGCCATCCATAAAGCCGTTTAAAAATGTTTAACAGAAAATGTTAACAATTAAATACAGCTGTGGTGATTGAAGCCCTGCATACTGACCAGCCTCCCGCGTGTCGACCACAAAGCTGGCGTTGGTGAAAGTGGTTCCCTGGACAAGGCCATCGCCATGAGCTTTGACTTGGCTGGCGTTGCCAATCTCAGACTGCACGACCATGATGGTGATGGGACTGTTGGCGACATGACGGCCGTTCTTCAGGATGCTGACCTGGTGTTCACCCACCTCGCGGGGGATGAAGGAGATACCTGTGAGCAGAAAGAGAGAAGTGAGATTGACAATTTAGAGGGAATGAAAAGTGGAAGAAGAAAAGATGAGGGGATTTGGAAAATGTGAAGGAGAAGGAGGAAATGAGAGGAAGAAAAGAATCAGAAAATGAAGAGATCAAGAAGGAGGAAGGAGAGAGGGTAAGATTATGAGGAGGAGGAAGAATAATGGGAGAGAAAAATGAAGAGGTAACAGGAAGCATTGTGAAGGAGGAGGGAGTGGAACAAAGAGGAGATGTAGGAAGATGGAAGCGAAGAGGGTGGACACGGATCCACATTTACACATTATAAGAAACTTTTTATTTACTTGAAGTTAGTTTAATTAGTTTTTTGCATGTTTTTGTGTTTGTGTGTTACCGATATGGTTGTTGGCCATCCTCTTCAGCAGGCAGGGTTCGTCCCGGCCGGATGGCGACTTGATGCTGGCGGTCAGCAGGCTCAGGTCCGTCTCATTGATGTCCAAAGAGAAATCTGCCGCCGAGCCCAGTTTAATCTGAGAGCGCCGCTGGTTGTCCTCTGAAACACAAAACACACACACACACACAGGCAAGACACCATTGTGAAATTTTAGCTCCTCAGTGAGCACAGCTTGAATTTAGCAGAGTGTGACTTTCCATAAGTCCTGCACTCAAAAGTAAAAGCACTTCTGATGCAGAGGCCTGTCAGTTATTACTGATGCATTAAAGTATGAGCAGCATTTCAATGTTGTTGCTTGTTCTACTGTTTGGTAGTTTAATTAATAACGCTTCATATGTCTGTAAAATGGAAGCTCTTCTCAGGGCAGTATGTGAATGTACAAACTGTGCTTAATTGACATCTTTCTCACCATTTTGTTGTTTTGTGGCATCTGTTGGAGCAGAACAACTTATTAGTACATAAGATTTGGTGACACATCATGTAAGTCACCGTACAGCTCCAATCAATGTATATCATGTCTAATCAGCCAGAGTAGCTGCAAATTAAAGGCTCTGCACACCCACACAGGTGTTTTCAAAGTAACTACAGCGGGTTACAGTTTGTATAATCTTTCTCTCAGAAATTAAAAGTGAAACAAGCTGGTCAATATCCAGTTTGAACTCGATGTACCGAATGGGCACCTCTGGTCATTCTATGTGTGGACAATTTTTTTCTTGAAAACATAAATGTACATAAAAAAGACAAACACCTAAGCACCTAACCAGAGGGCCTTAAAACAAAAATATGAGATGATTTCATGTTCTTTCTACATCTGATCATAAATTTGTTTTGCAGTGCTGCTGTAAAGGTCTTTGATTATTGATCATTAATAATCTGCCTGTTCGCGTAGCGGTGTGCCTGTGTGTTGGTGTGGAGTCTCACCGGTGATCTTGGCAGTGAATGGGCTGCCGGCGATGTGATCGTTGTTGTATTTCACCAGGATGTTGTAGTCTCCGGGCAGAGTAGGCAGGTAGGTGACGCTGCACGTCCCGTCCTTGTTGTCCACACAGCTGATCTCTGCTCTGGACGGACCCTCGATGGCCAAGTCCAGACCACCTGGATAGACAGACGGGCGATCGGTCAGAAAAACTGAATATTTGAAATAGGATGTTATTATTGATTTACTAAAAACTACACAAAAATAAAACCTGTTTTCCAAAACACTGATTAAATTAAACTGCTACATTAATACAAATATTAGTACTGCAAATACTGTCACTACTGCTGCCGCTACAAGTACTGCCTCCACAATGAAACCATCAATGCATGACACTTTAAATCTAAACACACACCATCCAAGATAGTTACTGGTCTGCTACCTACTACAACAACCTACAATCTAGTGATCACGGGTGGTTCCATTTTTATTTAGATGACACTTTTATCCAAAGCGACTTCCAATAAGGGCGTTTAGTCATGTGGAAACAAGACAGAAACAGCAAGAATAATGCAAGCACATTAACTTCATGAAATATTCTGTGCTACGTTTTAATCATTGGAGAGTCTCTTATTTGATGGGAGTGGTTAGCTAGACATATCACCTTTAAATCGGTTTGTCAGTAGATCACATTTCTGTCTGCAACAGTCTTTCCTGAAGCAACTAAGGAATGCTAAAGACATATCTATACTGTTAGGTTGCAGCCACAAATGTGCAACTTTAACAAATACCATGAACACTAAAATATTTAACTAATACTGCCCAACACTGCTATGACTAACGTTGTCATCACGGCTCCTACTGCTGTCAGACAACGACGGCCCAGCTCTCCTCCTCCTGTAGCTAACGTACCTTCAGAGTCGTCGTCGGTGAAGACAGTGAATGTGGCCGTCTTGTTGGCCACGCCATAGCTCAGACCAGGACCATAGGCTGTGACATTGGGACTACTGGCGTGGTTCACATAGAACTGAAGGGGAGACTCTGCAACAAACACCCAATAAACATCAGTACAACACAAAGCATTTAAACTACAGGTAAAGTAAAACCTGACTCTCATGTTGGAGACGTTTCAGGAATCCTCAGGTTATATACTTTAGCGTACTTTGGTTTGGGCTCCTGATGCAGCAGTAAGCAATTACATTTATAGTGTTCTGTCAAATTTGTGTCAACAGTTTGTGTTTGTACCTATCCTGTTATTACATGACAATGTACACAAAGCCAGGTTTATAAAGACTTTTTCCCCCCAGTTTAGTCTGGAAAATATTGACTGGCCTGCACAGACATCAAACGCCTCTGTGATGAATTCTGAGTCAGATCTTATTGTCCCAACATCAGTGTACCTCACTAATGCTTGTAGCTAAATGTGAGCAACATCTTGTGGAAAGTTAGAGCAGCAGATTAATGCCCATGGTGTAAGAATCATGTTCTAAGTCACATATGGCTGGAATGGTCATGTGTCCACATACTTTTGATCATCTACTGTATAATAAAGCTAAAACGGTGACATCAACCACACACGGATGCCCAGGGGGTGATGTCACTGCCAGGCTGGTTGCTAATAGTTTTCTCCTGTAGATCGCCAATACACACACACACACATACACCTTTCTTACATAGCCTAGAAACAGATCTAATCACTCAAGACACCTCTCTGTTTCATCCTATTTCTACGTTAGTGTCCAAACATCCTGATGTTGATGGCAGACAGCAGGCTGCAGTTCTCCTGCTGGACACCAGATGTCTCTATTTCACCTTTATAACACATTGCCAAAAGAGCTGTGTGTGTGTGCGCTGACCTGGGATGTGTGTGCCATTGTATTTGATGTGCATTTCGTGCAGGCCGGCCTCAGTGGGGGAGTACTGCACTGTGACCGTCCCATCCAGGTTGTCAGAGATCAGCGGCTGAGCTGATTTACCTGAAGGCATCCGCACCTCACCTGAGAGAGAGAGAGGGTCAGAGTTAGAGACAGAGTCCATTCAAGTTTTCTGTTATTATATGTTCTTTGATTGAGTTAGATTCAATACTGTCATTCACCCTCAGCTGTGCTTTGTATTTAGTGCTAATTAGCAAATGTTAGTATGCTTAACTAGGATGGTTAACATGGTAAACAATTATATCTCACCAGTGATTTCTCCCTTCCTGAAGGAGAAAGGTATCACCATGTCAAACGGCCTGAAGCCACTTCCATTAATGCTACTGCTGTTTGGCTTGTAACTGTCTGATGTCACCTGCAGAAGACAGACAGACAGTTTAAAGAATCTGTACAACATTAAAAACAACTTCCTGGCCAACTCAGCAAACTGCATTAGAAACATGCTGCTGCTGCACCGAAGCCCCGCCCATACAGGGACATCCTGCGAAATGTAGTGCAATGAAGAAGGAGGAAGAGGATGATGATGATGAAGTGACTGTGATTCAGCCACAGTGATGAAGAGTGCACTGAGGAAGAGTGAAGAGAGAGAAAGAAACCACCACAACACACCCCCTGCAAGAAAAAAAAAGAAACCGTAACCGTAGCATAGCCTTTATAGTAATGTGTAGACGTTTGGTGCAATCCCATTGGCTGAGACAAAAAAGTGAAGCAATGACATGAAGGAGGAAAAGCGGGCGAGCGAATACACATTAGAATGAAGAGAGAGAGGTCAAGTTTTAACCAGCAGCCATTCACCTGCAAAAGAGGAGCAGTGTGTGTGTCTGTGTGTGTGTGTGTGTTTTGTACATAATGTGCCAAAGCGTCATTTTAACAAAATCACAAATGCATATATGGCGTGTTCAAGCTATTGCGTGTATACACAGCAAGAAAGCGCGTGTGTGTGTGTGTTGGGGGTACCCAGGGCTGGAAGCCAGCTCCGGGGGCGCTGGCTTGTTGCTGTCGAGACTTCTGCTCCTGGATCAAGGGTACCTCATCAGTAGCCTGAAGATATTACAGTAAGGGTTAACATCTGACCTCGTGTACACACACACACACACACACACACTCCTAATCCATCTTGCTCCATCCACTCTCTCTTTGTTTGTGCGTAAACATAGAAGTTCCTTGTGTCAAGCCAGTTAGCGCGAGTCTACAACTTGTCATCCGTCCATTCATATCATCATGAGGGTGGAGTGAATATTCCAAACACCTGCCAGTGCATTTGCTACTCATTTCACATTTTTTGAATGTAGAAACTTTTCAACCCAATTCAAATGTCAAAATATTACTATTCCCATTTATAGCTTTCATGCTTTCTAAAATATTCTATTTTCTAGTTTCTAGTTATCTAATTATCTAATCTTTTGTATTCAAGTAGAAATTCAACATCACTACAAACTACATCCTCCAAAATTATCATAAAGTTGATTCAACATGTATAAAAACTGTAAAAAAAAAAAAATAAAAAAAAAACATTATAACCTTCATGAAGGAAGGATTTATTGCCAGTTTTAGCTGGGTGAAACTAACAAACTGATCTCTGAATGTATCGCTACACTACAGGTATTTCAAGACAGCCTTTTAAACGTGGGAACGTGAAAATTACAATGTACAGTTCAGTAAATTAAACCATTATTTGATTTGCCTCCTACATCTATCAATGCACTAATCTAATATCAATTTTATAGCATATGCAGCCTGTTTTTTTTGTTTGTTTTTTTAACAGAAACTGCGCATACAGGAGAGGATATCATAAAGGAGAGACGCAAGTGTGTCTTACAGTTTACCTATTCTCCACCACACAGTGACTATACGTACTGACAAACTGTGGTGAAGGGCAAGTGTGACACACACACACACACACACACACACTGACAAAGACTCCTGTGGCCTTGTGGGTTAAGTCTGTAACCTTAAGATGCAGGGTTAAAAAGGTTCATCTGCATCCACCTAAATTAATCAGGAAATAGTCTCACATATTTATTTTTTGAACCTGCAGCTGCCTGGAAGAAAACAATATACACAAGAGTTAAAAAATACAGGTACTCTTTTAAATACTAAACCCATCTTGGATCTCCAGTCAAACCAATAAAGGCAAACACAGTGAGATCTCCATCTGTCTCATGTCTCATTTAGGATGCTCTTCTGTTCAACGCGGCAGCAGTTGACCATCTTGTCTTAAGTGAACCCATTTTGGATCAGAGTGTAAAACACGATTCTGCATCCCTCCCTCACCATGACTTTAAAGGGACTTCGTGGGATGTTTTCCCCTCCGAAGCGGACGTAGATGACGTAGTTCCCGGGTGCCGGCGCCGTGTAGAAGATGTCGAAGGTGCCGTCCTCGTTCTCCATCACCTCGGCTTCCACTTCGCTGCCATCAGGCTGTACCACCACGCAGCTCACCTTACCCTTCCCAGCACCCTTAGCGTTCACCACTAGGCCCAGTTCCTCGCCAATGGCCACGGTGGGGCCCACACCTGGACCTGGGACGGGAGGAGGACACTTTATTAGATTAGATTTTTTGTTACATTTTTTGTAAGCATTTATGTTTTTTCATGCGTTCATCAGTGGTCACGTACCGGTGACGGTGCACTTGCTGGCATCTCCGGTTGCCGCGGCGCGGACTCTATAAGGTGATGCAGGAATGTCATCACCACCGTATTTTATGACTATGTTGTACCGGCCCGCACGGTCAGGGATATAAGACACCTGGTATGTACCGTCACCGTTGTCAATGATAGTGGGCTTCTTAGGTTTACCATCCGGGTCCTGGAGAGGAAGGAGAGAAGAAAAAGGAAGGAAGACGGGAGGACAAAAGTTTAAGTACAATGTCTATAAATGTGTATAATTAGGATTGTGTGTTTATGTGGGTTACTGACAGTGATGAGCACGCTCAGTTGGCCCTGGCCAGCGTCCTTGGCATCGATACTGAACTCGACGGGAAAGCTGGCGGGGACGCCACTGGTTAGCCCCGGGCCGCTGGCTCGCACTTTGCTGGCATCGTGAGTTGGCAGAACCCGGAACTTGAAGGGACTGAAGAGACCACAGATACAGTTACCACAGACACTGATCCTCAGGAACAACATGCTCCTGAGCGTGGCACTCACACCACAAACACTGCCGCCACCAAAAATGTGCACTCATTTATAAATGAATACCAGGACCAGAATACAGTGGAAAACAGATTTCTGCTGGAGCACAAGGCAAAAAGAACATCTTCTATATGTCACCCCACTTTGGTTTAATTTTGTAATAAAAATGCCTAAAAAAACAAAAACTTTTCCACCAATTTTGCAGATCTGATTCAGACTTTAAAATCGATCAACTGACTCCTGAAAGAGACTATTGCTCCCCATTACAACATTAATACTTCTGCAGTACTGCTCTGTACCTGCGGGGGACGTCCTCCTCTGCGTACTTGACGGCCACAGAGTGCGGTCCCTCCACTGTCGGAGTGTAGGACACCATGTGAGTCCCGTCCCCGTTATCTGTCACCTCCACGGGAACTGTGGCGCCTTTAGGAGCGGCGACTGCCACAGCCAGCGGGGCCACGCCCGCCTTCCTGCAGTCCACTGTGAAGGATTGTGGGATATTGGCCCTGACCCCTGACCCCACACCAGGACCAGACACCTTGACCTTACTGGAGTCCACCACATCCTTCACTGGGACCTTGAATGGACTTCCTGGAAAAAACAGGAAGAGGAAATGTCAGTTTGAGTCACAAAAACAAAAGGAATGAAAACAAATACTTTAAATGTGATTAGACCAACGATGTTAAATATTTGTAAGATATTCAAATGATACAGAAACATTTTAGTTCTATTACCTTCACAAACACCATAATGAACACAATGAATTGATCCTCTATTTTCTGTATATGTTAGTCCCTCTGTGCAAGCTTTATTGATGAGCCACACTGTTTAATTGGATGACATGTTCCTTTATTATTATGAAAACACGCTGTAGTTTATTTTGACTCAGTCCCATATCCACCATCCTGTTGCCACAAAAACGTACTAGTGCACCATCGTGCATTAATCAGCTACAGAAAAAAAGTCCCCTACAGATGCACAATTTAATCCTGTTTGAGCAAAGTTGGTAAAAACTACACCTACCACCTGTTTGAGGGAATTACTGAGCCTTTTTGAAAATAAAACTACATATTTGAGAGTGTTTTTAAAGATTTACCACCAAATGTGCGCCGAGTGCTTCAGACAGGGCAGGATAGTCAGATATTAACATATTGTTTGGTCTTTTTGTGGAATGTGTTGATGATATGAAAAATTTAGAATAACACCGGAGTGATCCTTTAAGTCACAAAACAATCTAGCCAATCTTAAAGTTACACAATGGCATTAGTCGCCAGCAGAACACTCCATAAAAGCTAAAACGTCTAAATCTCACCGGGGATGTGCTCTCCTCCGTATGTGATGTTGACGTCGTAGAGGCCGGGGGTTAAGGGAACGTACTCAACGCTACAGCTGCCATCTTTGTTGTCTTTGCACGACATCTTCGACTCTGACGGTCCCTCCACAGTGATGCCAAGTCCGCCGATACCTGCCCCTCTGGTAAAGGATCAATAAACCCAAAATTTAGCCATGAATCAAAACTTGTTTGCTTTCAAACGCTCTCTGCGAGTCTGCTGCCAACAGTACCTTGTGACAATGTTGAAGTTGTTGGGCTTGTCAGTCAGAGCTTGTTGGAGCCCGGGGCCCGTGGCCACCACCCGGCTGGGGTCACATCCCTCCAACACAGAAACCCTGAACGGGCTCTTAGGTACCGGTGTGTCGTCATACAGAACGTGGATGCTGTGGACGCCTTAAATACAAACCAAAACAGAGAGCAGCTGATGACTGAGTTTCAGATCACAGTAAAATAGATTTGATGCTTTATGATGAGTGTTTTTCTGTCTTGAATCTTGTGCAGCAGGTGTGTTACCATTCTCGAAAGGAGTGTACTCGACGCTGTAGGTCCCATCGGCCTTGTCGTTGACCAGACAGTCTGTCAGCGCTCCGGACGGGTTCCTGACCTCTGCCTTCACATGTTCGCCTCCTCGCCGGGTCAGAGAACGGACGTCCACAGTGAATTCTGTGGTGGCTTCTCTGAAAATACCTGGAGGAGAGGTGAAATATGTAAGAAAACAATCTATATAAACTGCTTACATTTAACATTGTGGACTACGGATTTAGCTTGTTAAACGATTTTGTGTTATCTTCGACATTCCTTAAACAAAATGTAAAATGTTAATATGGTTTAATTATCGATGTGTTCATGGGAAAGCACAATACAGGGAATTTGCATGTATGAATGCCTTCCTTTCTCAAACCAAACAGAACTACACACAGACTCTGATAGACCATACTGCACCTTTTCCTTCCACTCCAGGTCCGAACACTTTGACCGCGGAGGTGTCGACCGCAGGATCCACCATCACCTTGGCAGGGAAACCAGGGACGGCCTTGCCCCCGTATTTCAGCAGCAGGGTGTACATCCCGGATGTCAGGGGGATGTAGGTCACTGTGTAGGTCCCGTCTTTGTTGTCCAACACCTCTGTCTTAGCTTTAACACCTGGAACAAACAGTCAAGTTTTTACATCACTTCAATTCACACTTCACATCACAGAAATGAAGACTTTTGCAAAATTTGGTGAACCATTCTTGTGGTTTTTCACATCCAGGCAGCAATTTCTTTTAGGTTATTTCAATGTGAATCGAGTCTCAAAGATGACATCTTGAAATGGACTTAAGACCTGCAGCAATGCAATGCAATATAATGGACAGTTGTATTGATCTTCTCAGGTAACTTAGGTAAAGTGAATAAGCATATTTCCCAAAATGTGGTACTATTCCTTTAAAAATCATACAGGACAATGACTGGTATCTACTCGCAGCAAGGTTCAAATCTTTGCATCCAGACTTTCACAGAAATTAACTGAAACCAATGACTGCCTGGAAGAAATTAAATATATATTGCAACTAATAGATGTGATTTGTAGTGAATGGGACGAAACGTGTAGAGCCACCAGTATGCTTGTGTTTAGCTTATAGTGTATATACTGGCTCCTGGTGATTCAAAACAGTGTCAGTTTTACCAGAGCCTGGTGCAGAGCCAGTAGGACTGCTCGGAGAGGAGTCTAGTGCAGCCTCCAGGCTGAGTTGTCCTGGTCCGGCCCGAGAACAGTCTACATTCACCACACTGGTCTCTCCAACCTGCACAGACACAACCAGCTGGATCAGACTTTATACTGGCTACTACTGCTAAATAATGAAATGGACAGTTTCTTGTTTAAACTGGCAAAGTATCAAAGAAAATATTATTGTGGAAATCATAGCTGATAAGTGGAAGGGGACGGAAGTAATTTTCCATTTTCAAAGTTTTCTTTTTATGATCTCAATCTTCAACAGAAACACTGGTTTCTCCTGGACGATCTAACAGTGATATCATTTTTATGTTTTTGCCATCATTTTGAATTATTTTAACTGTGTTTATGAGAAAATGTTTCCACCAGTTTGGAATGGTGGATAAGCTAAAAGACCCATGAGCCTCTGAGCAGTGAATGAGTTTAAAATGCTGAATATTATATCCAGTTTCTTTAAAAAATAAAAAAAAAAAAAAAAAACTGTTTAGCCTCAGCCTGCCAGTCTGTCTTCTTCTCTGGATTCTCACGCTTGATTTTGGGGACCCTGATTTTTATGCGAGATCCTGATGCCACCACCTTAGATGGGTCAAAGGGCATCTGGACATCGGCTTTGAATTTTGAGCAAAGGATGTGGACCTCCTCAAACAGGATGTTAACTAGGTCAATTAAGGTTTTGAAAAAACTGACAGGAATTTTTCCACTGTCTTCTGACAAGTTATATGCCAAATGATTAATCAGCAAAAACTGGCAGATTAATCGATAATTAAAATAACCGTTATTTGCAGCCTTATTGTCCTGACCTCTGTTAAAGTCTTTATATAGCAAGTACTAATTGCCACAGCTCTATAAAGTTTATCCTGCTCTTACACGCCGTTTAAGATCTGGGTAACATGGTTTCTGAGTAAGTTGTTTTCAATCCCTCTAGCTGATGCCTTCACACAGCAGAACCTCAGACCAACAGCGGTCTATAAAAAGCGGCGAACAAGGAAACACACTGAGCTTTTCCTGAACAAAGTCAATTAAACTGGGCTGCAGCTTTTAAACTTCAACCACATCTTTAAAACGTTAAACTGAAACACACGGCACAAGTTTTATCAGCCTATAACATCAAAAACATCTTTTTAACATAAACCAAAAAACATTAACTGCATGTTTTAATGTCAGTGGTTGTTTATATGCAGAAATGAGGGCAAAGCCGACAAAACATTCAACATTAAAGTGCCTTTAGGAAACAAACAGACGTAAGGGAACAAAGTGGATCTGTGAATGGATCTCAGTTGCTGATGAGATTTCAACATCGGCACTGCCAAATCACACCAAAAGCTTTCTTATATTGATAGAATTCATCTTCTGAGAATCATTAATGTCCTCAGAGCTGTAGCATTTGAGAATCTTAATTGCTCCAGTTTTAAACAAAACCTCAATGTGAATTTATCCAAAAACGGATCCAAAATCTGACAGTGAACTGATTTTAATTAGTTAATATTTCATCAGGTTTCAGCCCGCCGGTCTTACATCTTCTCTGGACCCTCACCTTGCCTCTTTTCAGGCCCGACCCTGATGCCACCACCTTAGTGGGGTCAAAGGGCATCTGGACATCAGCTTTGAATGGCGAGCCTGGAATGTGGACCTCCTCAAACAGGATGTTAACCAGGTAGTCTCCGGGCTCTGTTGGCAGGTAGGAGACGGAGCAGGTCCCGTCGCCGTTGTCTGAACACTCGATCTTGGCCTCGGTCGGCCCCTCCACAGTCAGCCCAAGACCTCCGGTGCCAGCGCCCTTGGTGTCAATGGTGAACTCTGCCGGGTTTCCGACCAAACCACCCTTCAGACCAGGACCGTACGCCTTCACCTGGAGGGAGAACGAGAGTTGTTGTCACTCAAAAGAGACCACAGGGCATAACAACAACATCGTTTTTCTCTACAACCACGTTTCCTTGCCTCCGTGAGAACCACCTTAAGGATCAGATGCTGATGTTACCTTGCTCGGGTCTGGAGGCAGCTGGGCGTCCACGGGAAAGGGGCTCCCAGGGATGGGGTGTCCGTCGTAAGACACGTTGACAGCGTGGACACCCTCTTCTGTGGGGGTGTAACGGACCAGACTGACACCTGCTTTACCAGGCTGGGGCTCTACTTTACAGGGTACCGCCCGCTGGCTGGGACTCAGCTAGTAACACACACACGAAAAGATTGAGAATGGAGATATTCTGGGGGTTTTTTGTTAACTAACCCAGTGAAAATGCCAAAAAACAAACAATTAATCGATCCTAATAACAAGTGTTATTGGCTTATAGCATCTCTGGATACTCACCACTTCCACCTCCAGGCGACCTTGACCGCCTGCACGCTTCGTGTCCACCATAAATTGCTGTTCCTGATTGACTTCCGCTCCTAAAAGACATTTATCAATTTAACATTAATGTAGAAATGAGTACTTTCAGGTCCTAGAGACCTCAATCACTACTTAATACTTATTACGATTATACGAGTTCGATAAATGTATTCATCAAGAGTTTTTTACATTTTATGTGTTTGCTAACAAGGCACTTTATTATAGGTGGACTGAAATCTAGCTGGATGCAGAGAGAGACAGATGTCTTACTTCCATCCAGGTTGTCCACGGCGACCTTGTTCAGATCCAGAGGAGCAGCGACCCCGACGGTGAATGGGCTTTTGGCGATGGGATCTCCTCCAAACTTCACCACGATTGTCATCTCCCCCTGAAGACCCATGCAACAAGTTACTTCATTTTAAAAGGACTTGATAAGAAGACAGTCTGCAGTTTGTTGGCGTGTTTAAAAGTAGCCTACCTATTTAACAGTTGCATGATTGAAGTATCTGTAAGATCTAATGTACTGCTATTAAATTTGATGTACAGCTGAGTATTTGGCATACCTGTTGTGCAGGTGTGTATTTGACAGTCTGGGAGTAGTCATAGTTGTCGATGATTTCAAAGTCTTTCACAGGGGAGGAGAAGGAAACATCCAGCGGTGCTTTACCGGCTCCTTTAGTCAACACTGTGAAATGAGTCGGCTTACTGCTCTCTACACCTGCACAGGTAGAGAGGATCAGAGAGAGGGAGACGGGGATAAGTAGAAGCAAATTAAAACACATGTAATGTGCATTTGCATATGTGTGCGTCTCACCAGTGCGAGCCAGTCCAGGACCCTCTGCTTTAACCTTCGATGCATCGTGGGAAGGATCGACTTTGACGTGAAAGGGGCTCTGTGGTACTTCCTGTGTGGAGGAAAAAAAAAAAAAAAAAAAACTCACACTGAAGTTCAGAGCAAACTGCTGTACATGTTTATTTTTCCCCACCAACATCTTCACAGATGACAGTGATTAAAACCTGCAAACCTCTCAGCTGTGAGTATGTGTGTGTGGTTGTACCTTGTCGGTGAACAGGATTTTAACAGTGAGTCTTCCAGCAGCAGGAGGCATGTATTTGACAGTGAACGTATCGTTGGCGTTGGGGATTATGTCGAAGTCCACGTCAGCCTCTTTGTCACCGACCATATTGGCGTCACACTTAATGCCCACGCTGACATCACCTGGATGGACACACACGCACAGTCGCACACACAATGTAAACGGCACAGTAGAAATGCAGAGTTGGAGCAAAAAGGAAAGTTCAGACTTCAGTGTTGGGTGTATATAACCATATCTTGGACAGAATTCAAGATTTATGAATTAGTAGGCATACAGTATTTATTCTTCCACTTGCTACTGTGACAACGAGCATTTCAGAGAGCCATGGTGGCGGATGAGCGCCTTCTCCTTTTCAAGTAACACTGACTGCCCCAGGGGGGTGCTATTTGTTTTCTGCTGTTCATTCATGTCATTAATTCATGTCAGAAACATTTTGCCCCCGGGATGATGTGTGTCATAGCCTCTATGTAAACAACCATGCAGCATAATCTGCAGCAGACCTGAGCTGTCAGTCACAGCAGAGGAACTCAAAGTATGAGAGGAATGAAGCGGGAAACCATGTCAGACAACAGAAACAGGTCACATTCTTCACCCACTGACAATCTGAAAACTCTCTCTCTCTCTCTCTCTCTCTCTAGCCATTTAGTACATCCTCATACACAATCAAGTTTTGGCAAAGAAAGCCAACACATGAAAGAAAATACTTCGGTTGAGGAAATATTGTTTCATTTGAGGGATTGTGACATAAAAACATTTCAGTATCAATACTCGCTGGCTGCAGGCGGTTCTAAATACTGCGTTAAAGAACAATCAGTGGTAGACGAAGTATTCAGATCTTTAACTTAAGTCAAAATAACAATATATCAAGGTAAAACACAGTAAAAAGAAGAGAAATGTGGAAGAGAAGTAGTATAAGCATAAAATGGAACCACTCAAGAAAGGACAAGTATCTATTTAAGTAGAGTACCTGAGTATATGTAGTTAGTTATCTTCCAACACTGGGAATAATGGATTACAATGTAGACCCAGAGTCAGAGCAAAAACAAAGCATAAAAATGTTCACATTAACTTCTTAAACCGCCCCACTTCTTATTTTTGTTCCACAAAATCCTCACTTTAACAATGAAACCAGCTGAATATTCTACTTTTGGCTTCAGAGCTATGAGAGAGAGAGAGAGAGAGTGGCTCTGTTGTGGAGAGAGGTAGGACTATACTGAAAACATGGATAAATAGTGGAGATGTTGGAATCTGTGCATTAGGCATGACAGCAATATGTTTTATTTGGCATTAACACAAGTTTTGCTATATGTGAAGGGGGCATGCACAAGGAAAAGAGGTAAAGTTGCTCTTTAATATATTTTTGTTCTTGGTTTGTGCATATAGAAGATGATGCGTGCGTGCGTGCGTGCGTGCGTGCGTGCGTGCGTGCGTGCGTGCGCGTGCGTGCGGCTCTGCTCAGGAAGGTCAGAGTGATGAATTTCCTGTCAGGATGTTTCTGCCTTGAGATCATCGCCAGAACACACCAGGGAAAGGAGTGTGCGAGAGACTCATTCGGAGACAATATAAAAAGGTGAATGTTTGTGTGTACCTGGCAGAGAGTGTAGACTGGTGTAGTGTACACGTGTGTGAGATTTTTTTGTGTGTATTGTTCTGACACAGATGTAAACTGCTGTCACACCAAATAAAACTGTCTTTGGGGATTTCCTGTCTTAATCATTACTCTGCACATGCATGCCTGTGTCTGTGTGTGTCTGTGTGTGTCTGTGTGTGTCTGTGTGTGTCTGTGTGTGTGTTACCGTCTCCAGCTCCTGAACAGTCCACAGTGAAGTGTGTGGGCTCGTTGGCCTTCAGTCCGGTTCTCTCCACTCCAGGACCGAACACCTTCACCTTGTTGGGGTGGCTGCCTTTACCCACATTCACCTACAAGCACCAACAGGAAATGACATCATTTATTTTCATTTAAAATAAAAGGTTATTTAAGACATTTCCCCACATAGATCCTGCAATGTTTAAAACAGCACAGCAGGTATGTATTAACACTAAAATAGAGTTCCACAGGGCTCCATCATGGATCCACTACTATTCTTTATATATATATATTTCAACACATAAAATAATATGCTCTATTGTATCTTATGTGGCTTAATTTCTCTAAAGTTTATTAATGAAAAGTCAACATGCCATTGTAGTTTAGGAAAAATGGTAAAATTTAAAAACCAAATGCCATAGAAGTTTTGCTTCAGGGGGCCTTTATTTATACACAGGAGGCCCGAGACATGCCAAGAATTAAAGATATTGTGTCTCTTGAAAGACCTTGAAAGTTATACCAGGCTTGTGGTACTTACAAAGTATTTAACATTGTACAGTTTGTCATTCTTCCTAAATGTGATATTAAAATAAAGTGTACTTCAGAACTTTTGAGATTTCGTATCGTTTGGTAAAAAACAAACAAAAGATGGTGTTCAATCGTTTCTCCTTAGCTTCTAGACAAAAATAAAGTGTATGAATATGTTGCAAAGAACATTAATATATAATCATCACTTACGTCACACACACGGCTACAGAATGTTTAATGTATGCATGCAGTGACATTTATGGTCAGTGTTATTAGTCAACTGCCTCTTTTCTGATGTGATATCCTGATGAGCGTTGTAGTTGCTCCTATTTCTCTCAGTCACGAGACTAATTCTGAATACAAAGAAAATCAGAGAGCTTCATGCTATATTTTCATTCTTGGCAAGTTTTTAACTTGTTTCAATACTATTTCTAACTATATTATTAAATAACATCTTTTATTTCTAGTTGGCCCTGTGTAGTAATATTGCATGAAACTGAAACTTAATATGTGAAATATATCAAATTATTTAAAAACAAAAGATTATTCACTAACCTGAATCTAGAAACAACATCAAGGTTACACAAGTCACAAAACTAAAGCAAATGAACCAAACAACACAGTAAAACATTTAAATGAAATGTTAGAATTTATTTTGAAAACACTCCAACTTCCACTTAGGGTTATTTAAGTGAATGTAAAGGAATGACTTTGGACAGCTGATGATTAAGGTGCAACATGTTAGTTACAGATTCACTCTCGTTAGAAAAAAAGTTGATAATGATCAATTGCACGCATTGTATGTATGCGTGCACAAAAATACATTGATTAAATTAGCCTTTGGAAAACAATTCCAATTTTAACATATAACACAACAAAATCAGTAGACTCACCTGATGCATAAAAACTAACAGCCAGTCTGGAAAGTACAAAACATTTATCTAACTTGTAACACTGCAATTTGAGTTTGTTTATCAGCAGTCTTCTTCCATGTTTGTATTTAAAGTTAAAAACCAAAGACAGACAAAAGTTTTATCTGTCAACCTAACTAACTAAATCTCACTTAACCTCTTTATGCCAACGCTGCAGACCTTAGATGTAGATTTGTGTAGTAACTTGTGGGGCTTACTGTCGAGTACCATGCAAGCGCTAGCAAGCTTTTTTTCTGTTAGCAGCCAAACTAAATGATCTTAGGTACAAATACATCTTAACAACAACTGACTGCAGACCGTGCCTCCTCTGGGAGTGCAGTTCTTATTGTAGCGAGCAGGTTGAAGCTGTGAGCAGCATGAATTTATGTGTGAAAGTCACCAAAACCTCTGGACAGATATATCCCAGTGAATCCAGTAAAATTCCACTGCAATTAACTGATTTTGGTCTGAAACTTCACTGTAATTAAATTCTGGTGTGATTGAGCCTGCTTGCCTGCAAAGAACAATAAACGTTATCCTGTTTGCTTCAGGGAGGGTTGGCTTGGATGGGTTTTTTTTGTTTTGTTTTTTTTACAACCACAACTGATTAACTGGTTCATTTTATAATTTCTTATCAAATTTCTATCAAAGCCCTTTCATTAAATGTAAACTTGTCAGCAAAGTTAATTATTCTGTTTGTGAAACTACCAAAGAACAACACAAAAACTGCAGTTACTTTGGCTCCTTTAACATCTCATTTTTACTGAAAACGTGTCACTGCTGTATGTTCCCAGCAGTACTGAGAGCTGGGTGTGACTGTTTACTTATATCCATCTCCTGAATCAACATTAAACTCATACAAAAGGTGCAGTCGGTGCAGCCTGCAGGCTGCTGCAGCTCACAACAAGCCTGCTGAATCATCAGTGACATCAGCTTTACAACATGGAATAATACTTTTTAGACAAGTACAAACTTCCCTGGACAAGCTGAAATTATTTGTGGACCAAATTCTTTTGTTTGTTATGTTACAGAATGTTCTTCTTTAACTATTATGCTAAGAGGAACTGTCCAGATCTTATTACAAAACAAGCATATTTACTCATCAATGGTATCCATTCTATCTTATATCTTTTGGACTTTGCACCTCTGTCGTCTCAGCACAAAGAAGGGAATGTCTTAGCAAATTCCTGAAGCCTGCTGGCATTGCCATAAATTCCTGAAAAGCCCTCAAATGCATATCCAGACAAATCTAAGGTGGTAGTTTCTCATGAGACCTATTTTCCCTGCAGGTGAAACTATAAAAAGTGAAGACAGCTGATAAACAAAAGCTTGAAACTCAGCAGCAATAACTTAAAAAAAACAAAACACAAATCTCTTATATTGTGATTAAAAAAAAACTAAATTAAAGGTGGTTACAGTGCAAAGATGACTGGTGAGTGCACATCTCAACTGTAAAATGAATACCTTTTCACTGACTTTGTTTACATAACTTAATTGACAGTTTTGTCCTGAGTAGACCTGATGATGGAACATCTCTCCATCCTTTAATCGGATAATCATAAATGAGGATATAATGAGGAGCTCTGGGGCCAAAGGTCCCTGCCCCTCTGGTAGATGGGAATGTTATGGCTGTTGTTCATGTTTCAGTGGCCAAAACTCTATTGCAATAGATATTTACTTCACAAGGGAAAAGGTTTTCATTTAACAGCAACAAAATGTATTACATAAAAAAATATTATGTGCTGTAAAGACGACAGCAGAGCTTCACTCATCTGAACCTTTCACTTATAACATCGCTGCACACACGCTTGTACTCTGTGTTGCACAAGCTCCTTTTAACCAGCTTCACCTGGAGGGTGCGTGACTTGGCGGGTTTAACTCCACAATTCCCACTCGCCTCTGTGCAGGTGCCCTGATAAACCAGTAGGAGTGGCAAATACAGCAATACGGACGTGATACCTTATTCGCTTCCAACCAGGATAAAGTGATAATATTAGTCGTAAAAAATGGACCACGTTGGAGCTGTCATTGCCGGAAAATTTGATTTTAACACTCCAATTACTAATTTTTAATGGACCATCTATTAAAGCTCATGTCAAAAATGTCATAAGGTTGAAAATTCTCTACACTGGATCTTAAGAAAACACACACACATAAAGTAAATGCGGTGTTTGCATGTGTTTTTTTGTATTTTTAGCATGTTCCTATCTGTCACCTGAATTTGTTCTACTTATATGCAGTATAGTTTTTCTAAATGAGACACTGATGTGTTGTAAAGTCATGCAGATGTCTTTATTTTTTTGAGTTTTCTTAAATTGAGCATTAATTCTGAAATGCAATGAAGACAAACACGTTAAACGTTGGCAAAACAGTAAAATTGTTGTCGACTTTGGAAAAAACATTGTGTCTATCAGTTTCTTTAACAGCCATTCCATTATTATTTGTACTTTATGTGTAATTGGGACTCTGCTTATGTTTAATGCAGCCATGACAAGAGGCGATCCTGAGGATTCATATCGGAGGCCAATCCAGACATATTTTAAAATTGATCAGTACTGGCCAAAATTAAACTTTTCTGTCTACATCAGGACATCCCTAGTTTATGTGTATTACAGATTAATCACTTTAGTGGTGCCTACATTGTCCATGTCAATAAAGTTTTTTGAGATTATAATAAGAGGTTTGTTGCTAATTGTTAATGGGATCCAATGTACTTAAATTTAAAAAGTTCTTCACTGGTTTGGAGATGGATCAGAAAGGTTCAGAGTAGTGAAGTTCTAGTGTAGTGTAGTGTAAAACAACTCCAAATAGCAAAGTGAGTTACAGTGCATAGACAATGGTTACAGTGCAGAGACAGCTGGTTAGTGCAGTAAAGTCCACATAACAACTGCAGTTAAAAAATGAGATTTAAAAATGACACGATTAGTGAGGTTCAAAGTGAGGTGGTAAAAGACAAACCAAAGGTTGTTACAGTGCACAGACAGAGGTTACAGTGTGGTTATTGAGTAAGGTGAAAAAACACCTACTACACATAAAATGTGAAAATAAAACAAAATACAGTGGTGTTTGTTAAAAGTTGCAATTGCATTTTTGATCATCTAGTGGACATTAGTGATAGGCAGTCGTTTCTTCTCAGTCAACATTTTTACCGTGTTAATGTGTCAGTTTCATATCAAACATGGTTTTAAAAGAAAGTCTGACAAAATTATGAGTCAAGTTAGCAGTCCAGAGATTTAAGACAAAAAACAAGCCAACATTTAGATGTCACTTAACACAGCACATATCCAACCAGCAAACCTGTGTTTAGTCACTGATGGCTTCATGACACCCTTCATGATGGAGGCAATAAAATCTGATAACTTTTCAGTGCTAAGCTGACGTTTATGGCATGTTTTTCTTAGGCAGTATAAGCTTCTTAGTTAGCTAGAGTAGGAGGCGCCCAGCAAAGGTTTATGACACATGACTTGCAAACAAAGTAGTATATGGAAGAAGCTATTAAGTTAGCCTGTTACTATTGGTTTTTGGTAAATTAGCTTGCTGGTTAGCTAGAAGTGTGTTTGAAATAATACTTCAACATTTTGTTATATACCTTACATTTATTTGCTTTCTTTTAGAGAAATCTCAATATCAATCTCATTACAGAGGAAGTTAAGTACAGAGCTAGAGTCAGGGCGTGGTTAGCCTAGCTTAGCATAAAGACAGAAAGCAGGGGGAAAACAGCTATCTTTTTTTTTTAAAACACACACCTACTAAACTCTCTAAAGCTCACTAATTAACACAGTGTATGTCCTTTGTTTAATGCATAAACAGAAATGTTTTTTAAAAATTAGTTAGTTGTTTTTGATCTCAGTGCATGTCTACCACATTCACAGGCACGCTGCAGCGTTTATGACTCCTTTAAGGGGCTGTATAAGCCTCTCCTGAAACTCCTCAGATCTGCAGACTAACTTTCTCCAATAGTAAAGATGTCAATTTGGAGACTTGCCAGACAACACAAGAAGGACCCCCCCCCCCCCGCCTCTGAGAAGATACAGGTCTTGTCAAGACAATGAAGTCATGGCAAGATGTGAAGAACCATATATCCTGTCTTTGATCGGTTGCGCAAAGAAAAGACACTGAACACACAAACACACACACTTTCTTCTCGCCCAACATGTGGTCTAAGAGGAAGTTTGCCAGGTGCCCATCATAAAAGATGAAGGGACGTCGTTAAGAAGAACTAACTACACTGTCTTTTCAGCCAGGTCTGAACTGAGGATAATCAGCTGAACAATAAGAAATCCAGCTAACCTTTCTAAACACATGTTGTCTTGATGTTCACATCCACTTTAATTTTTGTTTGCCAAGTTATTAATTCACAGAATTAACCTCTTGTTTACTGTTACTACACTGCCATCTACTGAACTATGGACAGAAATCTGCAACCATCGGCATAATGAATTTGGGTAATATTGTAAATCACATACCATACTGGTGTTAACACTTATTAGTAGGGTTAAAATTTATGCAGCTAAAGTAGTTAAGAGTCTCAAGAACACTGGTTGAATGATCTGTTAGCTTTTGGTTAAAGTGTGTTTTCCCGGAAAATTATGATATTTTGTTATGTTTTTGATTTGAAGTGCATGGAATTATGCGCATACAATCTGAATTAAAATCACTAGTCATAGATATTTTATTCAACAAAGCCAACTTGTCACCAAGGGAGAACAGCTCGTTCTCCCAGCAGAACCGCAGTTGCCCCTGAGCCACCATAGCTCAGCCAACATCATGGTTGAGGCTGTGCCTGCAACAAAACTGCTGGACCCACTGCTTGCAAGCAGATCATACTTTACTATAGCTAATAAGATCAGGTTATTTAATCATAATATCTGACCTATTCATCTGTTGCGTTTGTTTTCTTTATTATTTCTTTGTTTAATAATTTATTAGGTGTATTTAGCTATAAATAAAAAGCTTAATTTAGAATCAGTAATAAGTTGTGTTTCCTTCGAAGAAGAAGACAAGGTCAAACTATCAAAATAATAAATTTCCGTCTGAAGAGATTTATCAAATTAATAAGTTTTAATAGATTTGGTTCAATTTCCCTATAACTAAATTTGGTGGTGCCCCTGATGATGAGTTTCTGCTACCATCTGAGAGAGATTAACGCCTGGAACAGAGTATCCATCCTCTCAGTACTTCTGTGCAGTGTCTCCGGTGAAATCACAAGACACCAGATACAGTTTGTTGAGCCGAGGTTTTGGGGTGTACATGCATGATGGACCCAACTTGAAACCTAACACTGATGACATCAGGAAGCTCCACACTGTCACTGTCTGCACAAACTTTTGTTTAACAAGAATTAGTTCCAGCGTGTAACTCCGCCTTCAACCACAAATTAGCACTTTTCCCCCCTCTCTGTGTACAGTTAAATTAAACATGTTAATTAGTGAGCTTTAGAGACGCTGGTAGGTGTTTGTTTCCGTTTGGACAGAGCCAGACTAGCAGCCCCTCCCGTTTCCAGTCTTTATGCTAAGCTAGGCTAACAACATCTTGATTCCAGCTCACCTGAATGACAGACATGAGTGATGTCGACCTTTTCATATAGAGTTAACTGAGCTTACTCTGAACAAGCTCATTCCCATGTAAAATACCATATCATGGTGTTTAAAGCCTTTAATCTATTCAGACTCAGACATTTGAATCAGTTTCATTTTAAATTATTTAAGCCTTTTCTTGTGAATAAAACAAACAAAACAAAAACAAACTTTGGTTGTGATTTCAGGTTCTACTTTTTCCATCTTGTTCAATTCTGGACTCATTAAAACCTTCAATATGCAATATATCTCATGTAATCATTGACTCAAATCAGTTGTTTCTTGTTACAGCAGTTTTCCCTCATGTGTTTAACATTTTCTGATGTTTCTTTTTAAATCAGTGTGAGATTTTTTTAAACATCGATTTACTTCTGCGATTTATCTCTGTGTAACAACCCTAAAAGCTGTACCTCTCCTCAGTGTATGTAGTGATGATGATCACAGGCTTTTTAGATTTACTGCTTGCACCTTTACATTTTGACTGCACCTCTGGAACAATCACTCCTGATTGGACAACTTTGGTGTTTTCTGCTAAAACTAAAGGTTCTGATTGGACAACCTTAGCACTGTCTGCCTCAAGCGGATCCTTGGATTTGGGCGGGATCACGCTTCCTGTTTTAACAGGGTGCTGTGATTGGCTGCTTACCCTGAAGGGGCTGTTGGGGATGCTGACTCCTCCCCAGGTGACGGCCACAGTGTGTTTGAGAGGGGAGGTGGGCGTGTAGGAGCAGGAGTACACCCCGTCACTTTTACTCCTCACCTTCACCTCCACAGGAAGTCCATCTGCGTCCTGACAAACAGAGCGTTAAGAAGGTTGTCAAAGCTTCCTGACATGGAAACAAAAGTCCAAACGTGTAGCTGCATACCACTGTTTGTTTAGAGCTGGCAGTTATATTATTAATCTTTTACACAAACAACATTGTTAGGTTCAAGTTTTTAAATGCAAGGATAAGTTGCTTTTCACTGAAAACTTAAAATCCTTTAACCATTTCAGCTCACAACATTCCTGGGGTAACTTAGCTAGCTTACTGACATGCCCATATGAACAATGTTCCTCCCATTAATACTCCTAAAATATTCCCTTTGTAAAATGATTCAATGTAAGTGATTGGGGACAAAGTCCACTCTAATGTTCTATAAAAATGAATTCTTAAGTTCAGCTTAAGCTAATATGAGACAGTCACAGTTAAATAACCTAACTCTTACAAAGTAACACCAAATTCCTGCTTTGTGTCCATCTGCCCTCTGTGGCTCAACAAGAGGACACAAAGGCCCTTAACGTTGGTTAATGAACATAACACTAAAGGCCCTATGAATTAATTCCTCCGCAGACACACACACAAGATGCTACGAGCATCATTGAACACATTCATGGAATTAAACCTTTGTTAGGCCCCTTCCACACTACTCAGATTTTGTTTTGAAACCAATACGATCTCCGTCCACACCAGCGTTTTAGCTTAGAGTTGATCTCCGTCTACATTAAAAAGACTTAAAAACGCACATCAAGTTCACATGTGGGCATGTGTGAGCATGCAGTTAAACATGAAGCAGATGGTCTCTCTTTTCTGTAGTTACAGAAGATTTGGCGAAAGAATAAAGTAATGCAGATATTGAGATTTTTTGCAGGGATCAATAACAAGCTAGGACTGTTACTAAATGTAACACGGAGTTAAAAGCGGCTGTAGCGGCAGAAAAAAGCCTGGGAGTCAACGCAAAGTAATTATGGCAAAATACACAGTAGTTACTGACAAGTTTGTAAGTGTTATTTGCACGGTACAAAATATTTTAATAAAAACCCTGGATCAAAAACTCAGTTTCTGCTGTGCAATCAGAGAGCCAAACGTCAGCGGTAGCGTCATCGTTTTTGCAAGTCCCCTGTTTTTGCACGTCCACACTAATACGCTGTCTGGAGTTTCAAAACGAAAAATGGGTTGGCAGCGTTTTCAAACTTCTCTGTTTTAGGTCTTCGTTTTCACGGTTTTAGTCTGGACGGGAGGTGCAAACGTAGCAAAAGGTCTCAGTTTTAAAGTAAGCAGTAGTGTGGATGGGGCATTAGTTTCAAAAGAGGTGTGTGTGTCTGAATTTGAGAGTGAGAGGTGTCTTACCTGAGCAGTGATCTTCAGAGGTCCCATCCCAGCATCCTTAGCGTTAACAGTGAACTCAGCAGGTTGGTTGACCAGGCAGCCGGTCTTCTCAAGCCCTGGCCCGAAAGCCTGGACCTAAAACCAGAAGTAATAATTAGAGACGAATAAATAGATCAGTACTCTATTCTACTGTTACACAACTATGTTTTGTCCCCATCACCCTGCTGCTGCAGCGCTGCTCTCCTTCACCGCAGCTGGGCATCTACAGAACAGCATTTTATATGACAGTAAAAATGTGTGTGAATATGAAAAAATATTTGATTACACCTGTGATTGACTCTGTTCTGACAGTTCAGACTGGCAAATTACAGACAAACTAAGCTCTTAACGCCAGTTATCATTAGCAAAGATCAGTGTACTAAACATTCAGGTAGCAGCTTCTCATTTTTAAACAGCTCTGACAATTTGGGTATTCTGTAGACATCAGAGTATCTTCTATTGAAATTGAGTGTCCTACTATCGGTATCTACTCAATGTTATACCAGACGCTTAATTATGTTTGCCAGCTGAGTATCAGCTGGTGGGGTCGTGGGGTTTAGTATCTTACTGACCTTATCTGGGTTACTGGAGTTGTTGTCAGGAACAATATGGGCCATGAAGGGGCTGTGCTCAATGTCCTCCTCATCACAGGTCACGTGGACGGCGTATTCTCCGGCCTCTGTCGGCCAGTAACGGACATCACATGAGCCGTCGTTCTTGTCCTCGCACTCAATCTTCGCCTGTGAAGGTCCCTCGATGGCAAAACCTGAAGACATAGCAGGTCAGAACGTGAAGTACTGTTTGGGTTTGACAGCATTTTGTTCAATCTGATTCCAGATTCAAATCCTCAAAATGAATGTCAATCCTTTATTGTCCCTTATCGAATCAGTTTGGGTTCAGCCTTTCACATCTGTTGCTCAACTTAATACCAAAAACTCTAATATTTAATCTTCCTGTTGACAAAGAAGGAGGAGACAGCTTTCAGTGGCAGCCTAAATAAACTACACGTGTGCCAATATTCCAGTTTTATTATATACCTTAATGAAACAAACTGATGGTAACACCGCCACCAATTAGCACCATTGTTACAGTGACTACAGCTGTTTTCAGAGGCCATGACTCATTGCGCTAACATTAGCTACCTGGCTGAAACTTTTACATGACTGACTTTCTGATCGTGAACACGTTTTTGTTAGAGTCATCTTAAGCTCTGTCCGCAGTATTTGTTGTAAGTAGTAGACTTTTACAAAGGTTCTGCTTTTTAAAATGATTTAAACATCCAAAGAAGCCAACATGTATGAATAAAATGAATGGGTGCTTAGAGACGCAGACAATGTGCTGCTTTCAAATAAGTTTCCAGTCAAATGTCTTAAACTTTAAAATAAATAACTTGCTTTAGTTTATGGTGTTTTAAGTTTATAAAGAATCATAACATGAAAATTTATACTGGCATATTCACAACTTTCAAATGCAACCTGAAAATGAGATGAGCAGCAGAAGATATGAAATACTGTTTAAACAAACAGGCTAAGTGAGGGACAACCAAGTAACAGCTGCCATTTATTGACTTTTACACCTTTATTCTGCTATTTGATACCAAACAAATAAATATTTGTAATCCAAAAAAAGTGAAATCAGAGACTCACCCAGCACTCCGACATCAGTGCCGACGGACTCAACTACAAAGGCGGCAGGTTTACCCACAATGCCTCCCTCAAGGCCAGGACCCCAGGCTCTGATCTGCTGAGGCCCCGCCTCCCGACCCACCACCACCTCGAACGGACTAAAAAAAAAAAGAAATTAAAAAAAAGAAATCGAGAGAGTAGAACTGTCAAAATGAGTAAAATCACACAATCCACTGCTTTGTGGCTACTGTAGCAACAAATCAATGAAAAACAGCATGTGTCTTTCTGTGTGTGTGTGCGCGTGTGCGTTGACATTCAGCATGAGATCACTCGTGAGGCTGTCAACACACGCACATACAAATCAACAACCTCAGTGCCTCACGGAGCTGCAATCCAACCTTCAGCAGTTACTGGCTGCAAGTGTGTGTTTGTGTGTTCTTCCTCCGTGTGTTCAGATGGAAACTAGCTTCACGGCAAATAAAACTGTCTGTTGGGATTTACTGGCTTCATTACGCATGTCCGCACACGATGGATGTATAAAAATGAACGTGACGTGAGAATGTGCGGGCTGCGCCGCAAACTTTAGTCTGGCACAGGCAATAACTGACTAAACAGTACTGAAACTCTCAAAATGTTTTTGAGCATTTCCTCTCCAGTTACTGGGCTATTAGAATTTCATATTGTAATTAAGAGGATAATTAATCAAGTTAATTAAGAAACAGTGGATCACTTAAAAAAAAAATCAGAGGTAGAACATTCAAAACAATTATCACTAAAAACAACAAATTAAGTAAAATATTTTCCCCAACAAAATTAATGTCTTAATAGAAATCTTAAGTGCTAATTTGTTCGGAATTAAATCAAACTTTTATTGAACATTTGTTTTATTGTTATTGAGGAAAATTATATTACGATAATCATCATTATTGTTGTTTTATTTCCCTAAATTAAGGGCAACTGTCCCTGGTTGAAGATACTTGAAAACGTTTCGCCTCTCATCCAAGAGGTTTTATACATGAGGCCTGTCGAGTTTGAAGCACATTTAGCCACTGTTCACTTTGCTTGTTTCATTTAATTAAGTACAGGTATTTCCCTTACATGTAAAACTTCTGATTCATGTCTTGTTTGTCCAAGTCTGGCTACTCATCAGTGTGTCTTGCCCCCCTAATAATCCCGTAGTTCTCCTCTCATGTGGCTGAAGGATCAGAAATTTGGGGAACTCCCTAATACTTGCACAACAAAACACTCAATCCGCTCTACAGAGAAGTGACAAAGAGAACATGAGGCCCAGACTAAAACACTTCATTCCTCTGCGGATTTAACCATTCAGACTCAGATGAGGTAATGTACTGAGGTAATTCTTTGAAAAGCACGCACACAAACGCACACACACAGAGAACAGCTCACCTCTTCGGGATGTGCTGACCCCCCCAGGTGATGGAGACTGTGTATTTCCCAGGACTGCTGGGATAATATTCAAAGGAGAACACACCATCCTGACTGGAGATCTGCTTCACTGGCTCCTCGATGCCCTCTGAACACACACACACACACACACACGAGTGATTAGAAATTAAATCTGAGTCAAAAGAACATTCTGACAGTTTGGAAAATATTCCAGGGTCACATGCCGGACAGAGTTAGCTAAGCTGGAATCTACAGCCATGCTAACGGCACCGTGAGGGTGAGCTTTAAGGTAAATGCAAACATCAACATGCTGACATGCTCGCACTGACAAGGGTAACATGCTGATGTAAAGAGATATGTTAATTCCATATTTACTATCTAGGTTTAGCATGCTAGCATGCTAACATATGCTAGTTTGTGATAAACACAAAGTAATGTCATTAATGTAGCATTTATTTGGTCATAATACAAAGAATTGGCCTAATAAAAAAATTCCCCTGACGATGGCACTAAATTCACTCAGTGCCCGTTTATCCTGAGGGGGACTTGAAGGCGTGTAGCAGATTTAATAGAAACAGACTTTGCCTTGCCTAGACCTACATCACTGATGTGGCTAAAGCTAGTGTTGTAGTACTTGAGACCGGTCTTAAGACCACTTTTTGATGGTCTTGTTCTCGACACCATTTGGTCTTGTCTCGGCCTTGGACATTGAGGACTCGGGATTTTATTTCAAGACCAGTTAAGACCATACCTTTGGGAATATCAATAAATTGATATATATTTATTTAGTTAACAGGGACAATGCACAATATATGTACTGTACAAGATTTAGCTAAAAGCTAATTCCCATCTGCAGTCCCTGGGCAGGTGCCAATAACGTGCAAAATATTACAATAAAACAATATTAACTCCAACAATATTGGGCGCTCTTGACTGCAACACTAGCTAAAACTACAGCTCTCAGGAATCAGTGTGACTGTGAATGAGGTTTTCTTTCTTCTGTAACGGAAACCTGAAGTTCCAGTTTTACTTTGTCTCTATAAAGCCTCTAACTGTACTCACTGGGTCCTTTGACAACCACCTTCAGGTCTCCGCTGCCGGCATTTCTGGTGTCAATCTTGAAGTCACCGACCTGTTTCACCCTCATCCCCGAAGGCTGGAGACCACGACCTGTGGCCCTGCACGCCCCGGGCATGCAGGCTGGACCAGCCGGAGAAAAAAAAAAAAAACACACATTCAGCCATGATGAGACGTATTATGGTGTGTTCAAGTGGGGTTGTGATTAGCATGTTTATGAGTTCATTTTAACAAGTTACTGATGCTGAGAAGTTGAAACGACTCACCAGGCCCCACTTCCACATTGAAGGGGCTCTTGGGGATCCCCACCCCTCCGAAGGTGACGTTAACTACGTGCGGGCCGGCCTGGACGGGCCTGTAGGTGCAGCGATATATACCGTCGCCCTTATCTTCCATCATCACGTCCACACTGTTCTGGCGGCCCTGAGGGTCTCTGATCATGGCCGTCACATCTCCAGTGCCGGCTCCTGCAGAGAAGACGTAAAGAAGAGTCCAACTTTTTTAAGTGGTGAACTCTGAAAACACATCCAAGTTTAGCACAAATAAGAGGCATGTAACTGTCTCACTGCTTCCTCTCAAAACTTTTAATTTGTAAGAGGAAGAATGTGCTTTTCCTTCTTTCAAAAAAACTGCATATACTCATGTAATGTTAATTGCAACTGCATTAGTTTTAAATGATTTTTTAGATTTTCGTCTGTCTCGCTAGTGTTGGTTCAGCACTACAAGCAGCACCTTACACATTAGATATGAATTAGTGTAGTCGTATTACTTTATTCTCTCCATCTCATCATTTTAATTGATACACTTGTAAATGATGAATTCAAGGATGTGTTTATTGTTTTAGTGCAAAAGGTGACCTTATGGTTGCCACCATCAGCCAAGAGAAATACTGAGGCACCGTGTTTGGAAATAGAGAAGTCATTATTCTAGCGGTATGCCATCAACCTGTGTGGTACAATATTAAATGCAACATGCACCAGCCAAGTAATGTAGCGTGTTGTCATTTGACGTGCATCAAACGACGCCCACAGCACACAGTAAATCCAATATATACAGTAGACAAAGGAGTATTCAGTGTACAGCAGCCTGTAATGAGAGAGAGGCTTTTCTGGAGAGTTGACTGTGGAAAATGGGACAGTGATCCTGACCAATGTTGGGCACTAACGCTTTACTAACTGTGTATTATAGTGGATTACAATTTGAAATTCGATAATGACATTACAGTTACTAATCCCAGTAACGCCCCATTTCTTAGACATCTTACTGGACGTTGGATGGAGGGTCGATATCAGTTTGGTCTCTGAGATCACTGGAGAAACTGGTCCAAATATGTCCAGGACATATTAGGGAGTGTATGGAGTTGGTTAGTCTCTTTCAAATGAGGAGAAATGTTGTCGTAAATGTTGCATCTTATTAGCTGACTTGCAAACATTAGCAGCTGGTAAAGCCTCCATTAATCAATTGCTGAAGTTAGAGGGTGTGTGAACCTTCCAGCTTCACTGTTCGATAAGGACTAAAGTTGAAGCTCTTGGTCAGTAAATACATCTAAACTGTAGGTTGGGTGTGGAGGTTTTAACTGCGCCTTTGAAGAAGCTGGGCTGAGTCACTCAAGTTGTGTGTTTACATAGAAAACAATGTGTGTGGGTGTTTTGAAGAGAGTTATAAGCCGCCTTTTGTGTTGCCCTTTACACAATTAAACTACAATCTGCAGCTTCTGAGGTCGTATCATTTCACAGGAAGAAATGAGGTCGCATCATTTCTCAGGAAGAGTGATTTCCAGGCTAATTCAACCATTAACCCATCTGAGCTTGAAACACGTCATTTGTGTCTGCGTGATTTCTCTGACCTGCAGTGTAGATGTCAAAGTAGGTGGGTTTGTTGGCAATGCTGCCCACAGGTTCGATTCCTGGGCCTTTGACCGTGACCTTGGAGGCGTCGCCCAGTGCCTTGTCCACATCCACTTCAAACGGACTTTTGGGAATCTGCTGACCTGCAAACAACACAGTCACCTAGGAAACAAAAACAACCATTATCAATCTGTAGGCAAAAGCAGCATTTGTGATATATAACAAAGATGTTTTCTTCCTGTATTCCTTCCCATCGTCTTTCACTAATAAAACAAAAAAGCAAAGAGTTTTGTAACCTCAGTGTGACTTTTTGATCATGAGATACATAGTTTTTGCTGCATAGTGATGAAATGAAGGCTTTGATTAATTACCTTTTAAATCTGGGGAAATTATTTATTTTTGTATCAAACCAAAGAGAATCACCAGAATCAAGAAAATAGGAGATTAATGTGGCTTTAACATCAGAGTCTTAAAGTTTCAAAGCAAAAATACGTTATGATCTTTCCTTGCTTCATCTGAAAACACATTTCTCTTCTCAGGAATCTTAAATGATCGATGTCACTCAAATGCATTGAATTATTTTATTCATCGTTACATGCTGAAGCTTACCTTGTGAGGTCCCATGACTTGAGGAACGTAGGTGACGCTGAACGTCTTCTTGCCATCATTAGGCTCCGCCTTCAGCTGATCAACACACACAGAAAGATGGTTCATCACATCACAGCACGTCTGCCATTAAACAAGTAGGAAGACACTACTCTAATGAAGTAGTGGATAAAAAAAGAGGAAGGGGAGGATTTGGAGCGTACCTCTTCTCTGGTCCCATCAGGATGATCCAGGTACACGGTGACCTGACCCTGACCGGCACTGAAGGTGTCCACTGTGAACACAGCAGGACGCAACACCCTGTTCCCCGTCGGTTCAATACCTACACAAGAGTAAAATCAACAGATAGTCGGGCAAACAATTAGAATATTATCAGTCACTTTATAGACAGTTTCAACTAACTGCATTTAAATAAAGATATTTAAATTCATCACCCATAAATTTGAACTTAATACAGAGTTACTCACTGATCAGCTACTGATTCAGATACCTACAGAAAATACTGTTTGTTGCAGCAAACGTTTAGCCAGGTAGACCTGTTGGTTCTCATCCACGAGCCTCGTGCTAGCCAGCTTTCAATTTAACATAACATTTGTAACCATTTTAGCACACAGACGGATTATTTAACTGCAAACACAGGCCCCAACCCACTCTGCCTTCATGAAAGACGTTATGCAGCACTTGTATTTGGAAAAGGATTTCATTCTCATCGAGAGTGTATGAAGACAAATTCTACCAGACCTGGAAAACCTTTTTTAGTTAACGGTGGGATTAACTTTCCCAAAAAACATAGCCTAGCTTATACAAGAGTCACAAAGGCACAACATTTTTTGTTATTTTTTACCTTCGTTTCTTCTTTTTTCTAGTGAATCCTGTTTTAATACATTTTCATGTTCTCTATATTTAAGCTGAATTTGCAATAGATTAAAGCACTATTTTGCAATACCCTTTTTTCCTTTCACGTCTATGGTAACTCTCATGAAAAATTTTTGCTTTATTTTTAGTTTTCATGTTTTCTCTATAGCTGCATTAAAGATACGGTTTTACTATTTCTGTATATAGTATATTCAACTTTATACCCCCACCACCAAAAAAGTTTTAAAAAAGTATTTTTTTTAAAAACACAACTCCTTTTCCTTTCAACATGAAAGGAAAAGAGTAAATGCTTCTTTTATCCCAATTCGACTGTCAGACTGAACACTGCCTAAAGGAAGCAGAGCTACAAGCTGCTGCAAGTGTGTGTTCGTATGTGTTATAGAGAGTGTCCTCCTGCCTCTGTAGCCATTTCCAGGTATTTCCTCCTCAGGGTTAAAGGATGGCCGAACTCACCAATCTTTGTGTGTGTGTGTGTGTGTGTGTGTGTGTGTGTGTGTGTGTGTGTGTGTGTGTGTGTGTGTGTGTGTGTGTGTGTGTGTGTGTGTGTGTGTGTGTGTGTGTGTGTGTGTGTCTGTGCGCACATGTGCGGCCCTTTGTTCAGCCTAAAAACTGCCCACTTCCTCACATTGTCAGACAGAGCAGTGCTTCCAGTGTTCCCATTAGCTAACACACACTGGGAGGAAAGGGTCACAGAAGCTCTTATTATCGGTTATTCAATCAACAACAGGATGGCCTTTTCAAAAGAGTAAAAAAACTTATGTAAAGGTGTATGTGACTGAATATAACAGAGGATGTCTAATTACATTACATATTGTCATTGTTGGCTGTGTGTGTGCGTGCGTATACCTGGTCCGTATGCGCGGGCCTTCTTAGGGTTGAGTTTGGGTTTAAGTGGAGCTCCTGGCTTCAGTTTGGCTTTGGGGAACTGAGACAGGTAGGTCATCACAGACTGTTCGTCCACACTGGGATCAATGATCTCCTCTGGAGCTATCACCTGCACGCACACACACACAAATCTGTTATATACCGGAAAAATCGCTAAAAGCAGATTTGGACTGCCAGTGTGAGTGAGGTCTTCCCTGAAAACTTAGGTTGATAAATAGGACGAGATATCAGAAATTTGTCTGCCGTCAGAGATTCTGCCTAATAGTTATCTAGGCCTTTAATGATCAGAACTGCTTCAGGAGAGCACTGGTGTTACAAGATTTTAAAAATCAATGTCATGAAGTACTTTTTTATTTCAAGCTAATATAGTCTGCTGCTGCAACAGTCTCCACTCTTCTGGTTTCAGATCTTCCACCAGATGTTGGATGCAGGGATTTTCTCCCAGTCAGCCACGAACGCATCAGTGAGGTTTATTAACACTGATGTTCGTGATCAGGTCTGGCTCAGTCTGTGTTCCTGTTCATTACAAGGGGTGTTTGATGGGACTGAGGTCAGGGTCTGTGCAGACCAGTCAAGTTCTTCCACACCAAACTATGAAAAACATTGGCTTTGTGCATGGGGACAGTATCATAAACAAACAGCAAAGCAACTTCCTAAGTCGGAACTCTTTGTCACACCCAAGTGGGAAGCTTCCGGTCTGAGTCTTTAATCCAATGTGGAAGACCCTTAAGACCTGCATTCTATTGAACGGCCATCAAGGGGCGACTCTTCTGGTTGCAAAAAGAAGTCCAGTTCCATTAGAAATAATGGCAAAATTACCCTACTTCTCACCTGATTTATTACCTCAGTAAACACTTTCCAAATGAGTTTATGGTCCCAATCACTAGTTTCATGTCTTCTTCAACACAACATGATGTTCATTCAGTAAATTATGTTCCCATTTAGAGGAAAATAGACCATAAAGCAGAGTATGATTCAGGGCAGGATTATCTGTGAGTACATTTGTAGTATCTGGTGAGTACATATAGTTTTAGGAGACAAAGTTGTCAGTCCTGTTAAAATGACAGTTAACGTGAATTACAGATGCACCTAGCTAAGCAAGGTAGTTAGCTCCACATATGGCCGGTAGCTCCACCGTCTCGTCACTTCCGGGTTGGAAAAGCTCAACATGGCGGCGCCCTATCGGCCAAACTCGAGGCTTTAAAACGGCAGTCCACAAACCAACGGGTGACGTCACGATGACCAAGTCCACTTCTTATATACAGTTTATGGTCACAGGTGTCATTTACAGTTGCCGCTGTTTTCTTGCTCACATCATGTTCAACATTTTCCCCAACTCATTGTCCCTCCACAGGCTCAAACACAAACATTATAGCAATCAAACCTCGACTAGAATGAGGTACTTTTCAAGCAAATAAAAAATGCTCTAAATTAACGTCATGGGTGTGACAGTGAAGTATGTTTTTTTTGGAGGAGACTTCCTGTGGGTGTCAGCGGACTGACAGGAAGCAGGGAATAATGTAATGCAGCCATAACAGAAAAAAAGATCTAACTCAGACGTATTGAAATCATAAGGAAAGAAGTTGTTGTTTTTTTCTGAATAACAAAGACAAACTCTAATACCTCCAGAGAAACTTTCATTATTTTTCACAAGACCCTGAGCCCTTTCTTACATAAGTCATTATAATAAATGCCCCTTTCAGTTTGGAAATCTGCGGGTTGCATCCTCTCTGCTTCAAAGAAAAGCGTGTAAAAACAAACTCAGGTTCAGTGAGTTTCTTCTGCTGTGAACAATCAGGAAACCAAACAGCATTTCTGTGAGAGGCTTCTGGCGACCTTTAACTTCTGGAAGTTAATCAGCAGGAAGTGTGATTTTTGACAAATATTGCATGATGATAGGTCTAACACCTAACGTATACATCATAAATGCAGCTGCTTTGCAGCATAAGCCCCCGCAGATGCCTCATTCTCTTACATTCATAACATACCTTGTGGATGGAGGACTTTTATTGTGAAGCAGCAGCAAGGACACAAGATACAGGGACGTTTTTGAATTAGAATTTGGAATAAATCTATGTTTTCTGCTTTGTTTTCTATTTTTCCTTTCAAATCTGTCAAATTCAGTTTTGAAGTAATGAAAAACAAAAAGTATAGACCAGGTTAAAGGTCACAGTGAAAATGCAGAGAGCAGCAGGGAATCTAACCTGAGGGATTCCCAGCCAGTCATCAGCCAGCTGCATGGCTTCAGTGGCATTCTCCACTGGTTTCACTGGATCCCAGGTCTCCCAGTCTGGACAGAGACCTGCAAACCACACACACATACCGCAATACTGTCAACCGCGATAACTTAAAAACACACAACAGTGCGAGCTCTGCTGGAGAAATACTGAGCTCATGTTTTACGTATGTAGTTTAAGGACTTTTTTTTTTGTTTAAAAAAAAAACTCAATATGTAATGACAAACAATACAAACTCACTCCCTATTTTTTAAAAAACAGCAACTAGTCCTTTAGAAAACTTTGTTTCAGGTGTTATTGTCTCAGACTTTAGTTAATGTCTCCAGCCCGCAGTTTGTCCTGATTGGACATCTTTGCATCTAATTTTCATACTGGAAAAACATAGTGGCAGTTAAGAAAATACAGAAATATATAAGGACATTAGTCAGTTTATTAGAAACACACAAAACTAATGCTGTTTGAGATGATGCAGATCTTACAGGCTCATTGCATGTTGCAGTGTGTGAGGTGTATTAAAAATATTGGTTGTGAGCCGTGTCAGACTTTACTATATCAGTTTTAGTCCGAAACATCCTTTAGCATAGATATTTAAACTCCACTGTGGTATCTATGGGTATTTTCTCTATGAAACAGGGTCCAGAATAAACAAAGCTGAATCAACACCTCTATAAAAACAACCAACCATTAGAAACTTAATAAAGGGAGGGGTTTATTGCATGTTGTATTAGACTGCATTGGGTTTATTAGGTGTACCTCATGAGTCATGCTTCACTTCAGAACTCCGACACCTTGTTTAATAACTGTTAACGAGGTTCGGACACAACAAATAACAACAGACTCCCATAAGGCTTTTTTTGACCAAAAAGTTCCGGGAACCGAGGGAACTGACCCCAGGGAAAAGCAAAACATCATGAAACTATCAGCAAATTAAGTTTGTTGTTTATTACACATTGTTTTTAACATCAACAAATAACATGTTGTAGTTGCCACGGCAAACTCCACCCTTTAAGGTTTTTTTTTTTGTATACGTGGAACAATACTACAGGAACCAAATTAAGTTCTTGGTTCCTAAGGTAAAATCATAATTAAGGTTCCTGAGTTTCTTAAAAGGTAGGTTCCTTTGGTGTAAGCAGCCTAATAGTTCATGGACCCCAGCACTGATCTGGAAATAGTTTTATCTTTATGTCTGGAGAAGAACTACTGTTATTTATCAAAAACACATGACAATATTAACCCTTTCACTCCACACACACACACAGTACCTGGTGCACAGCTGTCTACCAGAGCTCCCAGTGCTTTGCCGTTCCTCCAGTCATTGCTGAAGTTGTTGATTGGCAGATCAGGGACTTTGTTTTGAATCCAGCCCAGCAAACGCTGTTTAGGTGTCTTTGACTCTGCCTGGAAAAAAAAACCAAACATGGTCAGTCAGCAACAGAGGTGATTGTGTAGGAACTTTTTCTGATTATTTATCAGGTTTTATTACTCAACACCTATTTTTGTTCTGCAAACAAAAAAAGTCATGAGATTAACTGAAGGTAATAAAAACTCTGCGGGACGTTACCTCTTCATCCTCGCCCTCCCAGACTGGCATGGAGATGGAGTAGTGCAGGATCAGAGTCCATACCAGACCCAGGATCAGCTTCAGGTTCCCATCCACGATGGCTTTAGAGTCTGAAGGAGGAAAACAGACAGACCTGAGGTCAAATTCACGTTCTGCTTCAGTCATCACTGCTCTTTGTTGGTTCTCCTATGTCGTGTATTACTGCTAGCTTTATAACCAAACACACCAGTTCCCACCAGATCTTGAGCCCCATTCCAACAATCTGTGATTAACTTTAACGATAATAAAACCAGACATGTTCACTATGACAGATTAGTGAACTCAAGTAAATTTAAAGTCTCGTTAAGTTGGTTTTCATATCATATTGAAATCAAATCAATGCCTCGACCACCTCGAAGGAAGAAAAACATTCATTTAATTACAGTAAATCAAATTTAACTCCACATTTTTACACCACAGCTTCAATCTGCTGCCACTTCTGACCGACCTGTTTGGCATCACACCCTACAGACTCAGAGTTTATTCCAGACAGGGATGAAAAATTGTGCAACACAAAGTCTGAAACAAATCTGAATACAAGCCAGTGCTCCGAACTTACTATGGCTATCAACATTTTACCTTCTTTTCTTTTTTTAGCAGAGCAGAACAGAGTGCTGCTGTGAAATGTTTCTCATTAATCAGACCTCACTGTACCAGCTGGTACCTCACACCAGCAACACACACACACACACGGCTATATTAACTAATCTTTAGCACACAGAGTTCAGAGTGAAGAGGACAAAACATTCCAGTCATTTTAATATCTCTCTCTCTCCCAAAACAACAACTCTTTTTGTTAAAGGGAAACTCAGACCTTTAAGAGAATTGATTTGCTGTCTTACAGCGATGGGAGAGATTTAGTTTCTAAAGTTGGTAGAGACACAAGGCTGCGGTGAAATATGTCAAGGACACAAGCAAATCTGAGATGATTCAGTTAAATTTTGTTAGATTATTTATTCTAAACTTCAAAATAAAGATTTATAGAGCAGTGTATTAGATGGATAAACATGGTACAGCTTAAAATTTGCCAAATTTGAACACTACCATGACAGCACAAAGGAGTTTGTAATAAAATAAGACACTGCAAATAAATAGGGCAATTTACATGTTAGCTGTTTAAACAAAAATGGAATATTGCAGATTAATACCAGTATGATTATATATTATAGATGCACTATTGAGACTTCAACATGAGCTCCAAAAGGTTCTCTTTATTTGATTTATAATCATTTCCACCACACAAAAATGCATGAGATGGATCTGCTAGCCAGATGGTTTTACAGAGCAGATATTTTAATTATAAGGACATGAGCCGAGGTGACGTTGAACGACTCTATTCCCGGCACAGTCCTGTGATAAGCAGCCAAAATGTTGGTACAGATATTTTAGCTTTCCTGAAAGTTGTCCCTACTGTCACTAAACAAATCTACTGTAAATGAGATCAAACCTGTACAAAAATATGTAAGGACCTAACTTTTTTTTTATTTTTTACTGCATTTATATCCAGTGCACTTTGGAAACTGCTCATGTGATGCAAATATGTCAGTCTTTCAGTGCAGGAATATTGTAGATGGATTGAAGCAGGAGGAACGTAGCGAGCTGACAGAAGAGGGGTGGGTCGCACACACACACACGCTCGAGTCTCAGGACTGCAGAGAAAGACTTATTGGGTAAAATGCTGGTTATTTAACATATGTAGAAGTAAAAAAAAGACAACCTACATCAGAATCCATGGCTACCACACACTTTTTGAAATTTTAAAATTGTAACTATGACTAAAAGTCAGTCAACAAACGCCATACCTTTGTAGTTACCAAATGTATTTGTCTCTGCTTGCCTGTGCGATTGTGTTACTGCAAGCAGACTTTCAACACTGTGTACTGTGTGTTCATCAGATAAATCCTGCAATCCACCTGGTGAAGCTACAGCTCTGCTTCACTGTCAGCAGAACAGCTGTGGTGCAAACATGTTCCAGCAACTCAGGTTAAGGTGGAGCTCTGGGAGACTTGCTGCCTCACCCATGGGTGACACAACAATGTTAATGACTGAGACTATTCTTCCACACACATACACCCACACACAGAGGTTACGACATCCTGTTTTCTACATTCCTAATCTCTCTCTCTTTTGCCAGACTCGGGGTACTCAGCGATTTCTGTCTCCATTTCTTCCATGTTTTTCAACTCTTTTCACTCGTCCCTCCTCCGACCTGTTCACTCTCTCCACCTGTACGGTTTTACACGTCTCATTTCTCACTAATCTCTTTGTGGCTTTCCTACATTTCATCCCTCCTTTCCTTTTTCCCCTCTAGAGTTGATCTGCCACACCTGTGTGAGTGCGTGTGAGTGTGTATTGTGTCACCACCAGCAGCCTCTCCGGCAAACATCCTGTCGGTGAGTAGCTGCAGTCAGCGGCCTTTACCCGACACACACACACACACACAGCTCCACACACAGACAGCTCCACCCATAGCTGAGCTCACTCAGCTTAACAATAATCAGTCACACCAAACGGGACACTTTCTTTATTGAAACCAGGTTAAGAACAAACAAACCGTTACAGTAATTACGTAGTTGTTTACTTACAGCAGGAGAAAGGGATTAAAACTGTCCTTTTTCCTCTCTACATTGGTATTCTCTTTAACTTTTATTAAACCAAATTATAAAAAAAAAAAAAAACAACAACTTATTTCCTCTCTTACCTCTTTTGTAGTGGTTTCTAAATTTATGGGGCTTGTGACTCATTAAACCAAAGCAATTTCTATTTTGTCACCAGTTGCACAAGTTTATGGGTTATGGCCAAACAATAATTTTTCAGTTTTAATCATTAAGAGGGACAAAAAGCAGCGTTTCCAAAAATTCTGGGTCAGTACAGGGGTCCTATGATAAGTTTGAGGGGTCACCAGCAGAGCTGTCACAATTCAAACCAATAACCCGTACATGATAATGGCAATTTTGTTTTTTTATTCTGCCTTCACATCCTGTTATTGTTTGTGACATCCCAGATATTTTTTTGTGACCCCTTAGAGGGACCGGCACACAGGAACCACGGCTTTAGTAACATCCAGCCATGTGGAAGATTTGGGGTTTTTTGTCCAGGTTTTGAGAAATGGTGTGCAGGTTATTTTGTATTCTTAAATAATATATTTCATTATATTCCATTCAAAACATACTAGGAACTAAGCACTAAGTGTGAGTGTGTCCTCACGACACAGTTTTGTGAGTAACCAGGCTATCACCATGGTAGCCTATTGTTCCCATTAAGGACGAGAGTAAGAGAGAGAGAGGCAAAGAGAGAAAGGGGGACGATCAAAACAGTGATAGAAGAGAACAACCAAAACACACAAGTGTATTTGTGACGTCCACCGATTCCACAACTCAGGTTAGGGGCGTGTGTGTTACAGAGAGAGGGTTTTAATATTTGGCTGCTTTGTTTCCTGCTGCTTACCCTGTCCTCTCCTCCACACTGTACATTCGTTCACCCACCCCATTCCACCTGACTGAGTGACATTGGGTCCTCCAGCAAGAATCTATGGAAGGAAGTGCTTATTTCCTATCTGTTAATTATTCTACGGGCCATTAGACACACACCACCCCTGTAGACGATTTTATTCATGCTACATTGACTTCCATCACAAGCTGCTCAGGTTTAATTTTTTTTTTAAACAATCATATACTCAGATGAAATGTCATGAAGGTATGCCAAAATAAATTCTGCCCAAGTTTAAGTCTGGGTTTACGCCAAATAGCAGCAGTAGCATGCCAAACCCAGACACACCTGGACAGGTGATGACATATGTTACCCGATTAAGTTTTGTTTAGTTTGGCCAGAAAGTTGCTTAAATCAGTAATAATCTGATGTGGAAGGAAAAGGAAAAAGGGACCCTTCTGGCAGTATTTGAATATCATTGGCAATAATATTAATAACTATGAACAACAAAGATCCATATGACTTGGAAGGCCGATACTGGATTACAGACCCAGATGCAGGACTCAAATACCCGGACACTTTAATAAATGACAACTTGCTATAATATTGGCCCTTGTTTAAAAAAAAAAGAGAAAAAAAAGGTTTTTCTAATTTTAGTGGGCAGATACATTTTAGCATTTGGTTACATCGAGTTTAAATGGATGTAGGCCTGATTTTACAGGTTAGTTCTACAGTGTGTGCGTAAAAAAAAGGTAGGGGGATCCTCACAAACAAAATGATACCCATATTTCAACAAGGAGTGACATCAACTTCTCGTTCCCTATAAAGTGAGGCTCGCTTGTGGACTGGTCCCTGGAACAGTGGTTTTCATAGACTGGAAGAAGACCCCCAACAAAGAGGATGGAAAGTTTAAAACTAGAAATGTCCCATCACGTATCAGGGACTAATTAAATGGATCGGCATCCATTAAAGTAAAATGCAGATCCTTTCTTTACTGCACTCTCCTGTGCTTTCCTATAGCTATCTTTTTTCATGGATGGTGCAGGTGACAACTGAATCAGAAACGTTATCTACACCTACTGGAGTACTTTTAAAAGGCTCTTCATAAGAGGTCTGCCATGACTCACCCACCCTCTCAGCAACATTAAACACTGTCACCTTCTCTTTCATTCAGAGATTTGTGTGCCCACAATCTCATTCACAAAAGGTCCTGGTTTAATTCAGGCCCGGATCTGCGTCAAATAAACAGTGTCTGAGCGTCTGAGGCGGCCACTATCGCTGCCGATACCTGCCGATCTTGTTGACCCGTCACTATAGAAACACAACAATACAAAGGCAACAAGGGCACAAATGGAGAAGTGGGGGTTGGGAAGGTTTAAGTTGGTATTTAGGAGGGACAAAGAATGTGTACAAGGAGAAACAAAAAGTGAGAGAGAGCGCAAGATAAAGCCAGTGTGTGTGTAAAAGGTGAATCGGGCTGGAACTAAATGCCTTTCTTATCAGCGTGGCACACCCACTCTGGTGCAGGAAGTTACATAACGAGCCAACAGCAGACTCCACACACAAGTTCGATTAGTGTTTCCCATAATGAAAATTACCCTTGCGGGACACTGTAAAGCCATATCCGATGCCACACTCTATCCCGACTGAAGCTGTCAAGTGTGGGGCATATGTCAGGTAGTGAGATATACCCACTCTGTGGTCAAACAGGTAGCTGTTTGCTCTGCGTCAACCTTTTCTTTTCCCCACCTAGAGACGTCTGTTCTGCAAATACTGGCTAAAGGTTTGAGTATGCTTCCTTAGAACTGCTGGTCAAATAGCTTCAAAAACACGTGGTTTTAAAGAGGTATGGCCCTACGGTGAGTTTAGTCAATGTGTAGTTCAGAAATTTAATCTAGCAGAACGGTCCCACACAGTCCTAATGTAAACACACACTAATCTACAGGTGAGATAACCGGAACATTCTTGACTGTCAGGTAAACTGTATCTCACACCGTTTACAATTAAATTCCTGCACCGCTCTCTCGCAGAAGCACAACTGCTGTCCAACCTAGAACAGCTGTTCCTTCACACGATGACTACATCACCGTCTCGCAAACGCACATGTTCAGCTTCCTACCAGACAATTTACTGCTGAACAGTCGACGCCTGAGGCACATCATCACACTGATGTCAGCTAACACACAGCCGGCGACCCTCCCAAATCTAATTTACCGCCCCACACCAGCAGTAAGAGGGAGGACACCACATATTCATCAGTTATTCATCTAGTTAATGATGCAACACATACCATGACTAGAAATGAGAGCCAGTGAGATGCTGTAGATAATTTATCCATCAATGGATTACACAACTCAAGCAAGTTTCAAAAGTCTACTGACTGGTTTTAAGACCATACAGAAATAAATCACCAACTGCTGCCTGGAAAATAAAGAAAAATTTCCAGGATTTGCAAAATTTTTAGCCGCAATATTTAGTTAGTACAAAGCTTGTAGTAAAAATAAATTACAAAAAAATCCCTGGAATGTTCCCCGAACAGGTTTTGATCAGTTCTTCAGTGACACGTTTTAAGCATCCAGCTGTAACAGAAAAATCTGTGATTATCTCAGTAAAAAAGGAGAAAAGGCTTAAAAACAATGTAAAAATCTGGTGGAAAAAAGTGAATTTTGAGTGGAAATGCCCTTTAACGTGGAGGACAGGAGGTACCTGCAGTGGTAAACAGGATGTGGAGCTACCGTGTGTGTACCATGGGTCAAACTTTCCACACACACACAGATTCCTTAATGGTGAGATCATAACCTCGCCCACCCACCCCCCCAATTCAACACATACATACACCCCACAACACCCCCCTCTCCTCCAAGGACCCAATGGATGGTGGCAAAGGAACAAAAGCAACATATGTCCCTCTCCCTACTTATTATTGGAGACATTACATCAAAACACATTACACACACACACGCTTCTATAAACCGATGTCAGGTTAGCTACTAATCATCTTTCACTCAACACACTGGGGGGGGGGGGGCAACCCTTGTCACGGAAATGCACTCCTCCAGGTGTATTTCATCACTCTTCTACGCTGACGGACTGATCACACTTCAAAAATCCAACAATCATCGTCATCATCTAAAGGCCAATCACTATTGTTTTGTCCTTGTGGTTTGAAGTGTGCACATTTAACTTTGTGGGCCACAGCTTATTATGCAAAAATGTCATTAAATAATCCTCCAACTCAGACTGACCCTACATGTTTTTTTATTAAATGAGAGTTTATATTAGCTTCTCATTGTCACTAAGAAAGTAAAGAAAGTGTGTCTAATAGTTTGGGTGTTACAGACACTTTGTTTTGTGTTTGTTTAAGTCGTTTTAAAGTAATCACTCTGATTCACTCTCAAGCTCTTACATTTTAACCCTTTCCAGAGACGTCAGCAGTCTTCATCATGTCGACACTCCCAAACTGTGTCACCCACTGATGACATCACTGCATGATGCATTGCTGTAATAACAGTGTTGCTTAATAGAAGTCACATGAGTCATGCACCAGCAGCTCCGAGGGGGCAATCCCACCAAACACCCAGATTACAGAGGCAAAGGAGGCAAGAGGCTTTTAATGTCTTTGATTTGGTTAATGAGGGGCGACGGAGAAACAGAGTCTGTGTCATTCTGTCTCGCTCTCTCCGTTTAATCTGGTCACTGGTTGGACTCAAACAGCTGCAGAGATGAAGAGGGAGAAAGATCAAAGACTAAAAAAACTTGCTCTCATGTCTTTCAAACTCATTCAAAAGGAAATAAATTTATGAACAAAAAAAAAAACTTTCTCAAAGGAAGTGAAACTGTAGAGAGTCCATCTAGGAACGGCCAGGAGAAGCTCAGCAGTGGATCTTTAGGCCCGGCTCATAAGGGGGACAGGAGCAGGGGACGTTTTAACTGAATATTCAGCGTCACTGAATAAATTTCTTTGTAACAATGATGGAAAAATCTGAAGGCCATCCATCACATAATTTTGACAGATTGAGACTAAGGGCGATCAACCGTAATGTTAAGTAATTCACATGCAACACTGTCAGTAAGTAGACCTCCTGTCCACTGTGGCATGTGAGCATATTAATAAGCTGTTGTCCAGTAGTAGTCTCGTCTTTGATCTCACGCGCATGACTTTGTTGTCTAGTGGGCTTTAACAATGCCATTGGCAGGCTATATCGTTGAACAGAGTCACAAAATTTGACGGCAACTAAGTGTCTGAAGTTTCTTTAGGAAGTCCAATAACTTTATTGTGGTTGACAAATGAGGCTGGAGAAAAAAAAGGCATAATCCAGGGTCAGCTAACATTAGGGGGGAAGCAAGTAGCAGCAAGAAGGTGAAAGTCATTAATTTGCTTCGTGTGGTAACATGAAATGTCTGTTTATCTTTTCCATTTATGCCCTTATAAATGCATTCTGTAAATTTATATTAAATGCTGTTAAATAGGCTATATGTCTCATTATCATTAAAAAAAATGTCAAAATGACAGGTAATAGGCTGGATGATGACAGAATTTTATGACCCTGTCCATCAAAATGACAAACATCAAGTCTAAAGTAACCTCTGGTCAGGAGTTCTCAGATGTGGTTAGGCGCCAGACCTTAAGTTTTAAATGTAAATTCTGAAATAAATTCTGATCAACCGCTTTTTGGACAATCTACAGCTGAGAAGAGACAAATGTGTCACAAGCAGGACCACATGTCCAAACTGTCTTCAGGTCAGCTGAATACTCATTTTAGAAAAGCTACACTGTGCAAAGTTTTTACAGGTGAGTTTTGTTTGTACTGTGCACAAGCATTAAGGACGTCATTCCTTCTGACAGGTTCTACAGTTGGTGGCAATAACGCGCAAAGAATCATGGCAGTGGGCCAACAAGTGCAAAAGTACTACGCTACACCAAAGCAATCATGGATGTAAGCAATGCTTTACAAAGTTGAAATATGTTTTATGAGGAAGGAAATGCATTCAACACCTTTGTTAAGCCCTGAGGACTCAAACAATGGGTTTCAGTTAGAAACACCAAGTGTTAATGTAAACAACTGAAGAGTCAATTTCAAAATCAACCACAGTCAAAGTTTCAGGTATTCCCACCAAAATAAAACCACCAGTCCAGTTCAGTCCATTCAACAATTCAATTCCACTCCAGGTTTTCCCATCAGCGCAATCTAAAACCAACTGAATGTGTGTTTAAAGAGAGAAGGCTGATTTTGTCAGGTTTGCTGCATCATTTATATAGAAAACAACACTGGGCCTCAAATTGAGCTTTGTGGCACACCACAAGTGTGATGGGGCGGTAAAGGTTAAAGCATTCCCACCAGCAACTGATGTCATATGGTTGAGATTTGATTTCAACAAGAGTATGAAGCAATCCAAGATGCTGACAAATTTCCAAGGACCATGAAGTAAGATGATCTGGGTCACGGTGTCAAATGTCCTACGGAGTAGTATCAGAATGGGGCAGTAACCAGTAAAGAAGTGAAATAAAATATAACTACATAAATAAACCAGCTTCCACAAGGCAGACAAGAAGAAGTTTGATACGAACAAACAGAAGAAACATGAAAACTTGAGAACCACAAGCGAGCTGAGTAACCATCCCAGTGCTGCCCTGTCATTAACATACAAACACACATCTGGCATTACATCTGCATGCATAAACAAGACACACACTGACAAACACACTGCAGCGTTTAGCCTTGAATGACCTCACCCTGCTGGTTCCCAGGCTATGATGTCATCAAAACCAGACTGGCCATGTGGTAAGGAAGAGGAGGATGAAGAGAGAGGGCATAATGATGGAGAAAAGAGAAAAAGAGCATGAGGGGATAAATGAGACGAGAAGATGAGAAAATAGAAAAGAAGCAGAGGAAAAAAGAAAAAATAGCAATAGTAAAATCAGCAATTAAGCAACAGAAGAGAAAAAACAAACCCAATAAAAGTGCATTTATGCAGAACATAAGATAATTTTAGAGGCCACAAGCTTGTAAACAAAGTCAAAGAAAAGAAAGTCGCAGGTTCAAAAGCTCCAGAAAAGCTACTCAACAGCTACTCCTGAGGGGGGATTGTTTAGTTCAACAAATTAAACATGTGTTAACATGAGCTTAAATCTTTTTGTTATTCTGGAGCCGTTTGACTTGACTTCTTGAGTGTAATGTAAGATAGAGAAACTGGAGGAAGAGCAACTCAGAAGTGAGGATCTGCTCCATTTCTTTACATCTTTGGATTTTGGAGTGTTGGTCGGGCAAAACAAGGCTAAATGAAGAATTGATTTATCAAGAAAATCATGAATAAGGACAATAATTGTTGGATCCAGCCCTAATACAGTCTAAAATGGTCAAATGCTTCATTTAAAATCATCTGATCAAAGAATAATATTAATACTGTATATATAAACTTACAAAATTCCAACATGTGCTGCCCAGGTGATAGACATATTCTGTCAGTGTCAAAAATGTATTGAGGTTCAACATCAGGAGCAGAGAAAACAAGCAGAACAAAGATAATGAAGGAGAAGAAGTAGTAAAACATAAGAGAGGAAGAAATGGAACAAGCCTGAGTAAGAGGAGCAGAGTTTGAGATGTTTGTAGCTGAGCCAGGCTGCAGGAGGTTCACCACAGTGATGATCACTGAACAATCCTCAGTAAACCACCATAACCACGCTTCAACATTAGAGTGTGTTGGGAGGTTGGGAGTGTTATGTGCGGTTGGTTAAATGTAGAGATCTGGAGGTTTTCATGTCTGAGTGTGTGAAAGAGAGGGAGAGAGACCGTTTGTTAAAGTGAAATGTGTTCGTCTCTCTGTCTGTAATCACTAAATATTTGGTTAATGATGATGAACAGTCATTGTCTGTAACTCTGTCATGTCTGCTGCATCTGCATGCAAACCATAACCAGGTCTGTGTGTGTGTGTGTGTGTGTGTGTGTGTGTGTGTGTGTGTGTGTGTGTGTGTGTGTGTGTGTGTGTGTGTGTGTGTGTGTGTGTGTGTGTGTGTGTGTGTGTGATTCAGCACAAAGACAACAGCGACATGACGGCAACAATTCAGTTTTATAAAAACATGAACGTCTCCTGTGAGACAACATCACCACGGGTGGCGACAAGGAAACAAAAGAGACATGAGTGTGTTTGTATGAGTTTTTTCCCACCCTCCAGCGTTGTTGGCACCACAAAACAAACTTCCATTAACCGCCATCATATTATCAGCAGACGCCTCAAAACCTTAGCAGAGCCAAAACAACCAGACTTGAAATGATTTTAGTGAACTGTCCCTTTAAGAGGGGACTTTGCTTTACAGATTTTGTGATTTATATTTACTCCAGGCATTTTTCACAAGCATTTAAGTGTCTGACTATTTCTTGGCTCTGAGCAGTCGCCATCACCAGCGGAGACTCCAGAAAGTTACTGATCACTGGGCGGGAAATATCCAAAACCAATAATATACACTACAACATGTATTGTTCAACACACTCGTGTGAATAAAACAGTAGTACGTATCTTTTCGGACGCACTGCTCAGCGTGTAATTATCACGTCATTTCCTGAGAGCCTCCTCGGCAGTTGGAGACAACGAACTGTGATGTTGTCGTCACTAATGAATTTCATTGTGGGATATTTGCATACTGTAATATTTCCCATTTTGGTTTCATACTAAGGCTTCAGACATGGCGCACTAACACTGTTTTAGTGTACTAAAGAGCATGTTAGGATGGAATTTCGGACGCAGTCATAGTCTGCCAGTAAAACTGCGAACTGACACGTTTTCAAGTGTTTGTGTACAGTTTAAAGAAAGAAACTTTAACAGGTTAATTGTTTAGCTTTACTGGCGGGTGGATATTATTAACTTTTGAAAAGAGCCATACTAGCTGTTTGCCCCTGTTCCCAGTCATTGTGCTAAGCTAACCCAGCTGCTGGCTAAGGCCTAAAATGTCATGGACAGATATGAAAGTGGAAAAAATCTGCCGTTAGAGGGGGATGAAGGTGGCTGGGAAGAGAAATAAGACTTCCTTTAAAAGTTTCTCAAGGTGGATTTTAGTGACATTTGTTCCTTTAAGCTTCACATTGAAAAAGCTGCACAAAGCTGCAACGTTTAGACCTGAAACCAACAAAGAAGCTTTCTCTGCAGAGAGTGTGTGTGAGTTTTAGAGAGTGTAAGTCTATATCCCTGACCCTCTCATGTTACCTTTTCTGCAGCAGTACAGAGGCTCTGTGTGTTATGTCTCACACTCACACTCCAGCCTTCTAGTGTGGAAGGAGAGCGTCCAGAACTAGATGATAAACACAAAGCAGCTTCAGGGTCAACAACAGAAATAATCCCGCCGGGCAGCGCTTAGACTCCATCCCTGTCTGTAGAGTAGTGGTTCTCAAACTTTTTCACATCAGGGACCCCTAAACTAGCACAAATTAGACCACAGAACCCCATTTGATACAATTTTGTCCCAGGGTCCCCCATCTGATCAGATGTTTTATTATAGAAAGTATATGAAACCCGGGACCAAAATATTCAGACAATCTGTCACTGTGCTACTTTTGAATAGAATAAAGGATTCTCCTTTTGTTGGGGACGCCTTTGAACCCTCTCAAGGACCCCTGGGGGTTCACTTTGAGAGTCACTGCTGTAGAGCACTGAGCTGCAGGTTCGGAGGACACACTTTGTTGTCCAAGAAGGAAGCTTTGTAATTGAGCCAAATGTCTAATTTAAGCGCGCTGGCTAACCTGACTTTAAAAGCTGATGTGTTTAAAGCAGCTTTTTAAATCCTCACAATGAACATTTTTATCCTTTATGGTTTAGTCACACCTGAATGGGGCGTTTGGCAGAGTCACTACACAGCTTATCTCAGCATGCCATATATAGTTATTTTAAGTTTTAATCAGAAAAAGCAACAATTTGCCTGCGAGTCGTGTTATATATGTTCAGGCAAACTTCCAGAAACAACATAAACAGCATTGATTATAGCTAAATAAACTTGACAGCGACAGCAGCTGCGAAGGGGAACAAGCTATATCTGGTTATTTCCTGGTTCCAAGAGTAGAAATTGTTTACATTTTTCCCAGTTAACTACGACTCCTGACCATGAATTGCATATAGCCAGAAACATCTAACTGTTGAGCTTAATATTCTGTTACGTGTGCCACTAACGTCGGTGGAAACTAAAGATCACGCTGTTGGAAAGATGGTAACAATCTACAGTTTAAAATCAATTTGTCGATTCTGGGTCAATTTTGGATAAATTTAGCAGCTACAGAGCCACGTTTTGTTCCCAAAGATAACAAAGCATAATGATTTTGGGCCTCGGCTTGTTCCCCACTGCAATGGTGGCTGAGGCTCATGGGTATTTTACCATTTTGATCTGTCTGAGATTATTTCTCAAAAACAAAGTTCAAATAACTAAAACTGGCAGCCACAACATAAAGCTATTATTTTTACATAATCCAGGAGAGTCCAATAGAGGATACATTTTAAATAAAAACTTGAAATGGGAAAACAGAGTGGTAAAAGACATCTGAAGAACGAACCCACTTCACTCTGGTGGCTAAATGTGTCTGTAAACATGTTTTCCAGCTTGCCATCACAAACTCTTTTTTTAAACTCCTCCTTCATTAATAATGATCTTGTTTGAATTTATGAAAACATGACATTTTCCTGTGATGGTTTTTAATTATAATAATGCCCTGTCACAGTTAATGTAAGTCCTGTTAAGGTCACTTATGAGAGGGATAAAGGATTGAATTATGGGCTGGTTATAGCTCTTTATAGTATTTGTTATGCTGTTTTTTTTAAATATCATCAATACCTCAGTCCCATTAATGATGTTTGCTTTAATAAGCATGCTCACATTTTCACTATAATTTGATTACAGTAATGTAGAAGTCCAAAGTCATTTCCACAATAACCTCGGTCTACTCAACCAAATACAAGTAGAATGAGAGACTTTGTTTTACAGTGTCTCTGGTTTTGACAGCATAACCTGAAAGCAGTTTGTTCTTCCCTACAAAATTGTTCCAACACCACAAGTCACGCTTCCTGAATTCCTCCAAAACCATCAGTCACAGTGGAGAATCAAAACATCAAATTGGAAATGTTATCCAGGCGGGTTTATCAAGTTGCACTTTTTCTAGTTTTGACCTTGTTGCAGGGTGATGTAAGTCGTAATCTGCTTGCGATTATTGATCTGGTTGCAATTTTTATCGTGGTTGTGAGCCCTGATCATCGACAGAAGCAGTAGAGCAGAGAAGCCGAGAATCTGGACTTTGGAACCTCTTTATCTGCACGGCCCACGTTTACGTTCTACCACCAGCTGACACAGTTTGGCTGAGCTGCAGTGAAACCACAGAGAGCAAAGGTCAGAGCCATAAACATGACAGCAGCTCTGATTTTTTTTTTCCCCCCTCCTGGGGGAGTGAAACCAAAGAACTGAAACAGACGAAAGAAAAGAAAGACGGAACAAAACAGCCGAGAAGCAACCGGGTTACTGCCAATGTAAAGGAGCTGTGAGGGTTCTGCGTGTGAGTGTGTGAGAACATGGCCAATCCAAACACTCCTGCCAGCTATGACTTATAGAGGTGGGAGACCTTTGCATGTAAGAGCACAGTAGAGTCTTTATGGCTCCAATTTCCAAAGGAAATGAAACCGATTCATGAACGTCTTCATCGCTGCGCTTCAGTTCACTGAACTGTTATTGTTTTGTTTTTTAGGTTTTTGCTTCACTGGGAATCTCTTCCATCGATAGATAAAGTCTTAAATAGCCCGATTCTTAAATAGCGTAATTTTGGCAACAGGTTACAACAGGTTCAAGATTGTAACTTCCCTCTGCGACATAGCAGACAATTTGCTGTAAACGCATAGGCAATCATAAAAACGGTAGACAGAATTAAGCTATATTCAATGGAGCAGTGCTCAGGAAGGGAATTTATGATACACTCAACAATAATTATAATAAACTTTGATCATCATTCGGTCATATTTTAATTTGTCCGATTTTTTTTTTAATAACAAACCTAAGCTGTACTTTGTGTTTTCTGCCAATTAGCAATTGCCATACACGCTAAACTCAGAAGGTGAACATGGTAAACTTTATACTTGTTTACCATCAGCATGTTAACCTACTCCGCAGATGTCTCATCCCGCTACCAACCAAATGCCAGCAGCTTGGATCCACATCTGGGGCGAGATCAGAATGCTGTGTGGGATGCAGTTTCAACAAACAGAGCTGTGCTGGGAAGTGATTTCAGCACAGTTTGAATTGCAGGTCACATGAAGCTCAAAATGATGTATTGTTACAATTTAAGCCGTTAAGCAAAAAAAAAACCCACCATACAAGGAATCAAAAACCAGACAGACATGAATCCGGCCTGTGCGCCCAGAGAGCAACTATCATTGAAATAAGCTGAGTGCCGTGTTGGTGTCCATTTCTCTTAACACATCCATGGTGTTAGACATGTGCGCAAACACATACTTCTTCGTCCACTACCTCACAAGACTACAGGAGGAGTGTAATTCAAATCGCTCATAGTTTAATATACTTAATGTGGATGTTTGGGAATGTCCTCCATACAGTATCCTGAAAACAGCCTCGACAAGCTTGGACCTGTGGACTTGGGTGATATTAATCTGATGATTGTTTTTCAGGCTGCTGTGTGGAGGGCCTCTCTAACGTCTAATGTGTGATCCATTAAACTGAGTCACTGAAAGACACTCAGATTGTTCACAACTAGGGCTGGGTAATATGGCCAAAAATACGCTAAAATATTTCATACCATTCAATATCAACAACTATCACGATAAATGTCTAATCATTATTTCTTTCAAGTTTAAAGGCATACTTTTGCTCCTGAGTGAAAATTAAAGAAACCAGACAGTTAATTATGTGGTTCAACTTTTCTTTACGGTCAGAACATGACAAAAACTTGATGAATGAATCAAATCAAACATTTATTGCCAATATATTGAAAATTTGTTATATTGTTATTGAGGAAAATTATATTGTGAGAATTATCATTATTGGGTTTTTTTGCCCGGCCTTATGTACAACTGCTCTAACTTCAACAAAGTTAAATAACTGGATAAATAAACATTTTATATTTTGTTATATATTGCCGCCTTGAGCTCTTCAGATACTGAAAGCTCAGATATTCTCTTATCTCCCATCTTTGTCACAGGACCTGAACGCAGCCTCAGTTACTGAAGTTAGGTGAGGCTTCCTCTTCAAAAGCCACCCCCCTCATCCCAGGCGACTCCAGCCAATCACAGGCTTTATTTACTGAGGTTGCTGGGACAACAGGAGGAATATGCGCCCCATGCCGGGCTGACCTTGGGACACTTTCTCTCTCCGATCACCAGTCACTCCGGCATGTGTATGTGTGTCTCACCCCGTCCGTCGTTTTGTTTCGATACCAATTGTTCGTTGTTAAAAAACAAAAACAAAAGTGAACAACAATGTTGCCAAATCAGTTTCAGCTGAAACTTTTCCTGAACCTGGTATCTGTGAGGGTTTCACCGTGTTCACAGTCTTCACGCTGGACAATCTCTGCTTATTTAATATGTATTAAACCAGCTGACGAACACAAGAGTTTTTATAAATCATTTTTCAAAAAATGGGTCCAGGTAAAAATTCATGTTGCATGTTTGGAGGGTGGTGATGGAACAGTGGACAAGACACATGATAAAAAGCATCAGCTAAATTATTATTTATTAATTTTATAAATTATTATTATTACTACTACAACAAACATCAAGAACATGAAGATGACAAGACGGCATCCAACAACATGATGCGCACAAATCAAACAGACAATTAAATAGACAGCAACACGGGAACATAAACACAACAATGCTGACTGCCTCATCTTAAAAAGGTGTGTTTGGGCACTGAACGCTGCTTTCCCAGTGTCAGATGTTTCTTTTATCAGCACAAAAACCGCTGAAGAGATAAAAGTTCAACAGCAGGTTTGCGAGTGAAAAGAGTGAGAGACTCCCAGATGGCAGATTAAACCACCACTAGACAAAACAACAACTGAACAATAAATAAAAACCATCACGCCACAAAAATAAGCACAGGAACGTACAATGGCAAGTTGAGTTTCAGGAAAACGTAGCCTAGTATGAACTTTTAAACTAGGACCACACACAGTGCGTGTTCTGGTAGACTGAAACCAAAGATCAGTCAGCTGTCGGAGCCAAAAGACTCTTGTTGACACACAGCACCATGGTAACCGAGTGGCCGAAAGAGAAAGAGAGTAAGAGAGTGAAACCGAGTGTGTGGTTTGTGGTCCAGGACAGGAGTAGTCTGCCAGTCACTCAGTTAATGTTATACTCAGAGAGGCAGAGAGTGTGCTCGTTATGCAGACACCCCGAGGACTGGAAGAGAAAAGATGGATCGTGCATCTAGAGCCGAGCAGTAAAACAATAATCTGTACCCAACAAAGATGTTTTTTAAGCCTTTACAGCCTTTTTTTTGACACACATTTAATCTTTAACAAATATTGCACCTCCTGTGATTTGATAATTGCAGTAGGCTATTAAGATTGATAAAATTATGAATTCAGGTCAGCCCTACTGTGCAGCAAGACAAGTAACCAGACAGAGTCTTCACAGCAACAAAGACCCCAGAAACGAAGCTTCTAATGAAGTGCACGTAGGCTGAATCACTGCTGCATATTAAAATGTAACAGATATGTTTATAGATGAATAATTGTCCTCCAGGTTAAAACACAGACTGAAGCTTCAGTCACTCCACACCGCGAGCTAGTGTTACTTTTCAGTATCCCGAAATACACAGCCCAGAGGCATCACAGGCTAAACTGTGTCTGTGTCTCTCTACAGATCCCGTCGGGCCTGTTTTCACCTGGTTCCCCTCACTCGCAGCGCTGCAAGCTGGAACATATCAGCGGGTAAATACCTTTGAGGGATGGGCATTTCAAACAAAGATATACTATCCGATAGACACCGGGAACTATTCGACTGTGCTGGAAGTGAAAGGGTGTAAATGATGGTGCTTGGCACTGTGAGCTTCAATGGACCATGTCGAGCATCGTGGTCCAGTAAAAGGTGATATACATTTAGCCGACGCTTTTATCCAAAGCGACTTACAGTTCCTATAGTCGCACGCCTCTGGAGCAACTAGGGGTTAAGTATCTTGCTCAGAGACACAGTGGTGTCTCACAGTAGATTCGAACCAGGGTCTCTTACACCAAAGGCATGTGTCTCATCCACTGCTCCATCACCACCCCCTTAATATATAAACTTAAATAAGTGGTATATCCTTTGCTGGCACAGAATTTACAACAACAATCTGTTAGCCTTTTAGCTCCTAGTTTTAGTTTTCTTGAGTTCTGTCAGTAGCTTTTGCCTTGGGTTTTTGAACAGTGTGTTTTTGTGTTGGTACTTTGCTGGTTTAGGCCCGTCACGGACAGCTGACTGTCAAAGCTTTTCATATACTTGATATTCTGTGCTGTGGTTAGTTTGTGGTATTGAAGGGATTTTCAAACATAGTTTGCTGACTGATGTCTTTTGAGCAAGAGAGTTTGATCCACATCTAGCGATTCAATCAACAGAAACCGCTTTTACGATCGAGGAAGATTGCCTCAATATGCGATGTCATTCATACTGAATGAAATACTGCGTAATCCGTGTGTGCTTTCAAATAGCGTTCCGGCTTGTGCTTTATCTCCTGGAACTGCTTGTTCTCTTATTTTTAATTTTAGTCATGAATTCTTCGGTTTGTTTAACCGTACGTTTAAGTGTACTGCATGGACAAGGAGGTATACTCGATTATGTCCGCTCAAACATCATTAAAACAAAGATACAGATGTTTACAGCCACAATGGCTAAAAAATAAAATAATGCTTCAAAGAAGGCAGCACCGGCGATCCTTGTGTCGACCCCTCTGATTACAAATAAGTGGCAATTAGCAAAATGTCCTGTGGGTTCAGCGCAGCACATTCATTTCAGCACAAGTTAACACACACACACACCTCAACACTGTCTTCCACATGATGAAACACACCTGGCGGCGTAAGAGAATGGCCAACACCCTTTTACACACACACACACACACACACACACACACACACCTTTCACTAGACACACTGGCGAACATCCAAACAGGCAGGTAACAAACACACAGAGTTTTGCAATCTTAAAAATCGCTGCTATGCACCATCAACTCCAAACACAGGCACACACACTCAAAGTGAAGTTCATTCAGGGATGATTTCACTTTAGCGTCAACTGTTTTTTTATTTAATCTACATTTGACATCTAGACCTACTATTAACTGTACACTCAGCCACTTTATTAGGTACACCTGTTCAATTGCTTGTTAACACAAACAGCTAATCATTTCCACATTTTGTCAGATTTATCAAATACTCAAGTCTAGTTTGTGGCAAAATAAACGGTTGGCACTTATTGTTGAGTCCCACAGAGCAAAGAAGTAAGGCTAAAACACAGGGGTTAAATGTTGAGGACGACAACTCGCAGCTCCTTGTCATTCAAATCTCCCAGCAGACAGTGAAAGCAGCAGAGCCTCGAGGACCAACCAGTCCGACAAACAGCAGAAGAGAGACTGGGAACTGAAAATGCACAGGCTGCTCACTGAACTTAATGAAAGGCTTTAACATGACGTGTGTGTAATAACTTAAAATATTCGTGCCTGTCTGTCTCAATGTGCGCTACAGACAAAGGCCATGGGGCCTCCCTGAGGGCCCCCAGAGCCACAGCTAACCATTAACAAACGCAGACACTGAATAGAAGACGTCGCCTGACAGCAGCAAACCTCTCCTTCCCACGCTCCCTCTCCCACCCTCTCTGTGTGTCTGGTACTCTCTTCCTGTCACAGAGGTGAGGTATCTGACAAACTAACGTTACCTGTGTGACCACACTGGATCCCGTCCAGCTCACCAAGTTCATGTGGAAAGTACCAACGTGTTAACAGAGTTCAATGAAATGTCTCGATGGAGAGTCATGTTTTCTTGTTGCACAACAAGCATGGTTCAACAGTTTCATCAGGACATGTATACTTACAAAACCTTTTGGCTGCGGGTATTAAACAAGAAACTAGGACACATCACCTGTATTTAATGAGACACACCCTTCAGACAAGTCTGTGACCGCACTAGCCGACACATGAGGCTGCAAAGGCTCATTACAAACCAGAAAACACAAGTATCAGGTGGATAAAAAAGCAGCTTGTTCAGTCGAACTCAGCTGCGTTTGCCTGTTTGATTTGCTTCGTTTAGGCTGGTGTGAAACTCGTCAACCGAGCTCTGTTTCAGACCAAACAACTACGCAGAAGGTGTCACGTCTCGTTGTCATGACCAGCTCAAACAGGCCATGGTAAATAAGGGAGAGACACCAAAAAAAAAAGTACTTGATTTAAGCGTTTTATTTACAAAACATAAATTAAATAGCGAAAGAGATGAGACCTGGATAGATGTGAGCGGGTGTGTGTGAAATAATAAAAAGGAACCAAGAAACACACATGCAGAGAGTCTCCCCTTCAGCTTTTATAGTGACTGGGAGCACTGGGCATGGGCGCTGCCAGTCAGCCCATGTGGACGCCCCCCCCGCCTACCAAACACACAGAACTGCAAGACAGGAGAAAACAAGGCACAACCAAACAGGCCAGAGGGCCGTCACAGTGTGAGTGTGTCCTACCCACCCAGTCATTTCCTCTCTACTGTGGAAAAATCAAACCGCCACAGTTTAACATCCCAGAACACGCTCCGACCTCGGCCCGCTCCCATCACCAAACACAGACCAGCCTCATAGTCCCAGGGCGGTTTCACACTCGAACCGGGTAGTTCTTTCCTTGAACCAGTGTTTAACCACAGAAGTCGGTAAATCTGACGGCAAATAAAAGCTTCTGTTGAATTTAGAACAGAAGTTTTGGTCCACCTAGATTTCAAGTGAACTCTGGTGCGGTCAGAGAAAAACAAGGTCTGAGCTCAGTTCAGCTGTGAAAACAGACTTTCAGCTGATCCTTAGTGTCAGTTTTTGTTTCCGTCTGACTTTGAATGTAATTATTTCAAAACACAAGGAGCTGAGGCATAAAAGGATCCCATAGAAGACCAGGAAATAAAAACCCTGAGCAAGATTCTCCTCCTGTGGGTCAGCTGAGAGTGATGCTGTTTAAGCTCCATCATCCATCAAAGAGACATCAACAACAGCAACAATAAGAGAATGCTACAAGAAAAAAAATACAAAAAGGGATAATGGGTGAAAAAAAGATGAGTGCAGCTCATCATGCATGAGATCTTCATGAGAAGAGGAAGCGCTTGAAGTTAAGAATCAGATGCAAGCAGGACGGGGATGTTCACCACCAAAGGAAAATCACAACAATGCTTTTCTAGCACAAAACCGAGTTCTACACTTCCTCTTAATGCTCAGAAAAACAGAAAGCACAAAGCCTGAAAGCACTTTCCATCAGTTTAAAGCTCTGCCTCATCAAGAGGACCTGTTTATTAAAGAACAATGAACTCCACATGTACTCACACTTTACTCCATATTTATAAAATCTTTTCTAAAAACACTTTAAGTAAACAAATGAGTCAAACTTCTTAAACATGAGTGTCTGATTAAGTCTGAAATAGCCAAACAACTTTGAATTTAAAAAAAAGCAAACATTTAAATTAAATTAGAAATATCTGATCACACAAAATGTACAGAGGTGACGTAACTCAGACATTCATCACACAGACTGCCTCCAAACTAATAATCGGTCTCACACACATTGTGATCGCTGCTGTAATCCTACTGTGTGCAGGCAACTCAAAAAGTCCTAACAAGCATTCTGCAAGACAAGCAGCCGAAGAGATTGACGGGCCTCCAACTGCATGATGTATTAACAGCACTGTTCACTTGACTTTTCAAAGCATCACCTAGAGCAAAGACACTGTTATCACCACTTTCATTACAAAACTTTACTTCTAAAACCTTATTCTTTCATGTAATTTGTTTTCTGCAAACCAAACAGGCCCAGAACTACTGAGTAACTCTGCAAGGATAAGAGAGAGCTGAACTACGACCTCCAGCACAGAATCACAACCGACCTGGAACTTCAGAGTTTTTGTGCGAAATACTTTTTGACCAGACTGCACTTTTTAAAAACCTGACAGCAGTGTGACTGGTCAGTGATGACGTTCACCAATTTAATTGTTTGCACAGTGTCTGCCGGTCTGCAGCCTCCTCACTGTGTGCAACAATCAACATCAGCAGAGACAACAAACAAAACGCAGGAGAGAAAATATAGACTTGTTCTCTTTTCTCCCCAATCAGCTAAAAATATGACTGGTGAAGGAGGAAGGAGGACAAAAAAATATGAGATTTATTCAGAGATTTCACAAGTTGTCATCTTGGAAGTTCGACAATAACTACATAAGGAAAAGCGAAACTTATATATGAATTACTTTTTATTTCTGTTCATCTGCCTTGAACAGCTTTTTGACATAATGTCCCGACTGCTGAGAAGAATATAAATCATATTATAAGACAACCAACAACATCAGTTGTTCATTAAATAGCTTCTTGATTGCTAAAAAAAAAAAAAAAAACTAACACTGAAATATTTGTTGTCTGGATTATTTTATTATACAGCAAATATTCAGAAAAGCAGCTGATTTATGATGATTACCAGTATTGTGCAGCCTGGGTGGAGGCTGAATTAAAATCAGATGCGTGGTAATTATGTTTGGGACACAACACCAAGCAGGTTGTTAAAGAGAAATATGAAGCAGAATCGTTAAGCGGCAAGTGGAGGCTGATCAAGTTCAATCTCGTACAGCTGAAAAACCAAATTAACAACAGTTTGCTCAGGCTTTGTGAATTTTGGGGTGAAATATTTTCATGCAAGACTCAAACCAAGAGACTTCACCTCTCCACATGAAGCCAGGCTCATTAACACAGGTGTGTCCTCTCTCTGTGGGAGCCTGCTCATTAAAACACACTCAGCTGCTTTCATGTGGAGACTCAACACCCACAACACGCCAAACTCCATTCAGAAATCTGTCAGTTTTAATACTGCTGTTGACAACATGATGCATTTCATCAGTAATTACTGTGGGACCCAATCTTTAGCAACAGATTGGACTGGTTCTCTCAGCAACCCATACTTTAATTAAACTTTCAGAGGTGATTTGGTTCCAGTTCTCAAAGTAGTCTTTCACATAACTTTTAAACTGAAGAGAGAGAGACAGCAGAAATGTGAACATTACCAGAGATTTTCAATAAAAGTTTGGCTAAATTGTGTGTTATGTATGCCGATTTTAAGATGAGTTCATGTCAACGCCATAAATACTCTAACAAAATAAATATAGTGTTCTAATATCGCGGATAGGCATGGCGACATTATACTAAAGCATTCTTCAATACAGTTTGGCATGGAATTCCTTTCATATTTTCTGCATGCACAGGAGCGAACAGGACGCAAACTAACTAAACTGGAAATAAGTCATTAAGAACGTTTAATTTTAATAATATTATTTCATCCAACACGCAGGACACATAGCTTTCGCATACTGCTAAGAAACTGAGGAACACCGGGAAACTTCCACATAAATGGAAGGACAAAAGGCAGGGACTGAACTTTGGTCTCCGGCAAAAGTGCATAACCTAAATCATGAAACAGCTAGGTTAAGCTTTTCTGAAGCGTCTTAAGCCATTCTTCACTTTAACCTAACATTAAAAAAAACACAACGGCGCTAAATTCAATGAAATATCAACTTTTAAAAGTGAGCTGATTCCCAGCGCCTTGTGTCTCCCGGCTAAAGGCAGCCAGGTGGGCGGCATCAAATTCCTATAAAACCTAAAAATTTATAGGAATATTTGTTGCCTTGTGTATGACATGTATGCCGAATTAAAGAGCAGGACCAACTAACTCAACATTCATCTTTTACAATAATGTGTGCTGTACCTATTCATGTGGAAAAGCAGTTTGACTTTAAAACACTACATTATCGAAGGCAGTCCGTACATTCCACGAAAAAACAGTGTGTTGGGGCTATAAACTGGGAAAACTGGTGGGGGATGCTGGACTGGTTTAAGTTTTATTAGTAATACCAGCATCCCAGTCATATTTAGACTCCCCGCTAACAGACAAACTAATTTTGGGGTCAACAGATGGTGGTTTTGGAGCCTTAAAGAAGCCTCCAGACGAATGAATGGACTCACCTATGGAGACGAGTTTTATGTTCTCCTTGTCCAGGAACTCCAGAGCCACCGACACGTTCTCCAGCTTCATCTGCCTGAAGTTGGGCCTCGGGTGGTACTTTCTGTACATGTTCTTGTGGCTGAGGACCTCCAGCAGGGAGATGAGCCTCAGGCCGTCGCCCAGGTCCAACTGCAGATCCACGATCCGCTTGTTGACGCACTTCAGGTGCTCGTTGATCCATCGGGTGAAGGTGTTTTGCTGGATCTTCTTCCACGGAGCGTCCTCAGCCAGGTCCTTCTCTGTGGCCGGCATCTTTAACGGCGCTTCTTGTTCGGTATCTTTATCGCTTCTTGTCCGGACTTTGGTTGAATGTGTCAGAGAGCGTGCCGGTGAGCGTGTTTTATATTCCCGCGGTGTTTCCTCGGAGCAGCCTGAAGGTGGTCTGAAGTTTTTTTTTAACCTCACTGAGACTGACTGCCCGCTGCTGCGTTCAGGTGCTGCTTTTAAAGCTCGGACTTTTTCACCTCTTCTTTGAGGTTTTGCAACAGTTGCCATTCTCAATGTTGCATCACTGCCTCCTTCTGGACAGTGGTGGGAGGTAACTAAGTACATCTACTCAAGTACCGCACTTCAGTCTTGAGGTACTTGTACCTTGCACAGTGGTGGATGAAGTATTCAGCTCATTTACTTAAGTACAAGTACTAATACATCACCTTAAAAAACACTGTTAGACAAGTAAAAGTCCTACATGGAAAATGTGACATAAGCATAGGGGTCATCTACACTGGGGATGCTGGGGATTTTGTCCCCACTACGTTTTGAAAGCATTTGTTAAAATGTTTTAGAAAATAGCTTGCAACAAAAAATGTTAACTAACAAATGAAAATGCTTTAAGAACGGTTTATTTGCACATTAATAAAACATGCAATTTAATGATAGAATTAACAAATGTGCATTGTCCAAAAAGAAGCTACTGCATTTTATTCTGTTTTATATTTTTATTTATATCAATTGTCACCTGCCAACAGAATTTTTTGTTTCCATTCATATAAATAAAGACATTTCCACCATAAATTGGAGCAGGTAATGTCTCGAGAATGCAGGAAATAAAGTATTTAGTGCTCAAAATCTTCTGGGAAGGAACCCCAGACCACCACTCATATATTTCAGCATTTCAAATTTCTTCAAAATTCTGTTCTAAATACTTCTCATCTTGTTTTTGACCGGTGTCAAGACTTGTGACACACTTGCGACACACTTGTAACACACACTTGCGTCAGTATAATCAGGAAAATGTACCTAAAGTATCAAAAGTAAAAGTACTCAATGTAGAAAGAAAACTGTCCCATGACTGTAGTATTTCATGAGATCATTATTACTTATGCATTTATATAAAAGCAGGATTTAACTGCTGTAGTTGGGTGAGGTTGAACAATTTTGTATCACACTGCAATTAATGATTTTTTTCAAACTGGATTAATCTGCTGATCATTTACTCCATTAATCAATTGTAAAAATTTTGAAAATAGTATGAAGTGTTGTCACGATCACCCAGAGCACATCTTCACAATGTTTGTTTTGTCTAAACCTCAAAATGATTAAAAGTACATTAAAATAATCAAAAGGAAAAGCAGCACATATCCACATTTGTGAACCATGAAATGTTTTTATATGAAAAATGACTTAAATGATTGTCAAAAAACTTGCCAATTAAACCATCAAATTTCTGTCAATCAACGAATGTACTAGCTGTACCTGTATAAACTGTTGTGTAGTTTAATTAATGATAATTCATGTTGTCATCTTAATGTGTTTTGTATGTAAAAATCAGTATTTGCAAAGTAACTAAAGCTGTCAGATAAATGTAATGAAGTTACTTTGCAGATTCAGATTATTAATACAAAAAATAAATTAATTATGATGTCTTACTATGGATTAAGCTACCCAACAGCTGGTAATATCTGATGATCTTATATGTGACTTCCTGCACTATGTTAACAAAACTGAACAAAAACCAAACTGAGCATGACGTTCCTAACAGCTCAGGCTCGATTGATCTACTATTATTTAAACTTTTCCAAAATTAAGAAAGAATGAAAATCTTTCTGAAATATTAAATTTTCTGTCCAGTTTTCTGATTAAACATTAGACTCTGTAAGACACTGAATCAGAGATCTGCAACAGTTAATTCCATCTACATGTTGCAACCGTCTCGTAAATATGACATAATTCTCCTGCTGGATGACTGATGTCTGTGTGTCGTGAGAAGACATTCGGCTAATATCAGAGCACATACACACACAGGTCCAGGCCTGTTTAATGTTGCAGCCTTTTCACGTTGTGTCTGTATTACACATCTCTTCCCTTAAATTTTAATCGGTGTGACAAAGTACATTTACCGGTATGCAAGTAAAATTTTGAGATACATAAACTGCCTATATTTGGAAGGAGCCTTTCGCGCAAAACTCTTGCTCAGCAAAGATAGGAAACAGGCTGCTATCATATTGTTTATTTCTACCAGTATGAATATCCTACTTCTATAAAAATGTGGCTTTTTTCATCGTTTTCTCTTGTTTACCAAACCGGCAAATCTGAATTATTTCTGTAAAATGGACAGAACGACTGAATTGTGGAGAATCTAACTGATCTAACGATGTGTATCAGGTTTGAAAAGCTTTATTGTTATACACGATCTAAGCAGCTTATATTTAGCTCAAGCGGGCGACCCTGTTTGGCCTTAAGAGGTTTTATATGCCCAAAGATAAGTCCAGACCATAAAAAAACAATTAAAGCTTCTAACTGAGACCTGCATTTATTTAGCAAAACCAGCAGCCACGTCAGGCCAGTAAAAGGAACAGGCGTCTAATTGGGACTAGGCTTTTAATTAAAGTTTTATGGTATTTCCATATATTATAGGTATATGTTGTAGGTTGGAGTAGGGTAGGACGCCCCCTCCCTCTAAACTCAATGTTTATTTGCTGACACACAAAATAATATTTTATAGGTTTTTGCATCTTGGAAATGGCTATGCTTTGGGTTAACACAATACAAAGTAAAATAAATACCTAAAGTTGACAAATGATGCATCTTGCCCCAAACATACTAATCTAGCATTTTACTACTTCAACAAAACACTATAAAAAATGGAAGAATTGCACGACTTATCTTAAGGCTCCCCTTAATGTAAATATATACAAGCCCACATCACACATGAACTACAAATTTCATTTTGTTATGCAGGCTTGTGCTGTATACTGACAAATAAACAACCTTGTACTTTCAAAATAAGTGTTATACTTCCAAGAAATCAACCCGACATACAAACATATGTGAGCACTTTGGGAATGCATGGACACACACCTCTTACTTTGTGTTGTTGTATTGTTAAATGTTTCTGGTCTCTCTTTTATATTGAGCTCCACTTCTTTTTAGGCATGTATCTAATTTCATGTACTGGATGTATTTATTGTACGTATTTTACTGGATGGAATATTTTATACTCTGTTTTATTTTATTTTAAAAAGCCCAACCACAGACAGGGGATGCAAATAATTAATCTAGAAATCTGCATGCATGGCATCTACTATGTATACTTTATGAAGGAATGTCTCATGCATTTGTCCATCAAATAAACATGAAAATAAAAAATTACCTGAATCTACCTTTGAAATTTATCTGGATGAGATTAAACAGGATCTTTTCAGCCAGACCTGATGTGTAACCATTTGGTTATTAATCTTTGTTTGTTTTTTAAACAGATGATCTCAGAGTTCAGCCCTTATCATGGAGTTTGTGAATGAATGAGACGGAGGCTGGTTTGGTGGGTCAGCTTGCTACAACTTTAATCCAAACATTTCTCTGCATATTCAATACATCATCATACCTCATCTTCTACGTAGCTCCCTCTCATATCTCTAAACAATTTTAACAAAATAAGTCTAGTAGTACATCGTTCAATAACATTTTATTTTACAATTCTCTCTCTGTACTGTAGTGTTTTTCTCTTTAAACATCAGGAATATTTGTTCGTCGTTTCATTTATTTATTTTTTAAACACGGAGACAAGACAGAATACACGAACGATGACAGACGCTGCTCAAGAGTCCAGAGTGTGAACTGAGACACACACAAACACACACACACACATCTAAATAATTTAACGTCTGCTAAAACATCTCAGCAGAGGCCACAAGTGTTGAAGTTTGGAGAGAAGCTGGTCTTCCTGTTTTTAAGAACAAACACATTTTAGCTATAATTAATCATTCTTCTATCTTTACGTATCTAGTGGGGCAAAGCATTTAAAGTTTGTCCTGAGGATGGCAACAGCGAAAAGGCTGCGTTGTTCCCTAAATTAAGAGACACTCCTGTCATTAGACATCATCCGATAATCAGGTGCCACCTGAGCCAACGACTTGGTCGAAGGCGGCCATGGGCGGCTGCTGAAAGCTCCAGAAACAGCTAATGACACATTGCAGCTCACAAATGTACAGCTTCTCTCCAGACCCTTGACACTGAGACCTCTGACAGTCAAATAAGTGTGTGTGTGTGTGTGTGTGTGTGTGTGTGTGGTTGCAGTTGTGTGCGTGTCTGGCCACACACATACACAAACTGTGGCGTTAGTTACATCAGAGGCACTTAGACCCCGTTTTCTGTGCCCCGAAAATAAAGAAATAAAAAAAAAGAATAAACCCAAAACTACCAAAAACCAAAGGAAAAATGAAAATAGATCTGATTTTTATTTTAATAAATTTGGCTTCAAGTTTTAAACCCCTAACTCCCCGGAAAAAGAACAAAACAAAAACAGAGAAAGCCATGTTAAAAATCCAACATGGCTGACTAAAACGAGAACATAACAGAGCAGGACTTCCTCAAACCGCCTTTATGTGAACACTTTCCAACAGACCCAGCCACACTGTGAACTGATCCAGGTCACGGTTCACATTTAATTTGTTCTCCGACAATTCAATACTTTACTACGAAGGTGATTTTCATCAAGTATTAACACAGGTTTTTAAGGGGAAGTTATTCCGTTTTACTGACATGGCGCTGAAAGCTTTTGTCTTTTTGTGAAAATCTGATGGGATGCAGTTTACTTTATAGTGGCTCTTTGTTTAACGTAAACAGAGCCAGCGCCCACTAGGACCCAAGCAAAAGTGAACAGTGGGCCCCTAATAACTGGATAAATATGAGGTAAAAAAATAATTACCTTTACAGTTTTCACTGAGTTGTAGTACCAAACATTTGATAAAATTACCTCAAAGTCTAAGGATCTGAAGTGGTTGCCTTCTATGCTCAAATTGGTAATCGGTCATTTTACAAATTTTTTAACCTGTCAGGGGAAAAAAATCTGATGTTCTTCAAAGAAAAATGCCAAAATTTAAATTTAGAGTTTACTAGCACCAAATATCAGCATCTAAACTCCAAGTGATCATATTGTTGATCACCATGGACAGATGAGGAAGGTGAAAGCACAGCGCTGGTTATTAAGAGAACTTAAAGCTGAATATGGAGATATGAAAGCACGGCCGAGTCCGTTTAAACTGTTAAAATTAGGTCTGACAGAGCTACAGGTAGACACCACCTTTTAACAGACTTCAATAGTCAATGAAATCGATCAAACGGTGCAAAGATGCTCCTTCCAGAAAATGCAGGCCTTATAGTTTTCATTGATGAACGTGAATCATGTTCCCCTGACTGGACTGAGGCTGCTGGAAAGTGTGGCACCTCCATCCCACTTGTGTACGATGGGACGGAAGTGAACGTCACCTCTGGCGAGTTTTTTTTTTGTGTGGAAGCTCGGCCTGCTGGAGAACGCTTTGTTACCCAGAAATCAGCAGAGAGACGAAACCAGAAAAAAAAAGCCCCCACCACTGCTGAGAGAGAGCCGACAATAAAAACAACAAAACTCCCCGCCGCAGGAAAAACAACACTCAAAACAAAATAAACCAAGAAGCTTCTGAATCCTCTGTAGAAACCACAACCTTTATATTCCCTCTACAATTATGTACAATTAGACTTTATACAAGTAAAGCAGTGATGCTCTCCTCACAGCGCTCTGTGTGTGTGCCCTAGGTGGAGCTGCTCTTGGAGAGGTTGGGGTAGAGGACGGCTGCCGTCACAGCGACCATCACTGCGATGACCGGCATCCAGGGACTCCAGCCGCTCTGTCCGAGAGAGAGGGGGAGAGAGAAGGAGACGCACGAAAACACAGAAAGAAAAATCAGGTTAGTCTGCGTCGTCGGACTGAAGACTGGGCGCACCAGGAAAGAGGAAAAAAAGAAAGGAAGAAGATAAAGAGGAGCAGAGGGAAAGACAAAAGTTATAAATTATAAAAGCAAAGCCTTGAAGTCCCTAAAGTCCAAAAGATTATATTTTCTTACTTTCTTGGGCACACAAGTTATTTATCTAATATTTATTTATAGAGATTAAGCGCAGTAATAAACACTGCCATTTAAAAAATATCAGTGTAAATGTGTGAGTGTTTTGGGTTTGGACCTGTAGACAACAAACCACTGAGAAAAAAAAACATTATATTTGGCAAAGCTGTGATTAAAATAACAGAGGAAAAATGAAGTAAATGTATCACAACACTTTATCCTCCTAGTCGGAAATAATAAACCAAATAAAAAACACTACACACTCCAATCTGTAGACACTTTAGATTATTCTTATATCAGTGTGTTTTTTCACAATATTGTAAATTTGATTTTAAAAACACTGGTCAGAGATGCTCCCCTTCCAGAGGTTTGCTGTCCCATTTTGCTGCAACCAGAATGGGACAATCCTGAAGACTCTTACTACTGCACCTGTTTTCCTTTCAGTACTGTGTTTACAGAGAAAGTTTAATTTGAAAACTGCCATTTGGGACCAACATAGCAGGCAACACAGCTCAGTGCATGCATGTACTGTACAGTGCTGCAGCATCTAGAGGTGAATGAGACCCAGATACGGTCAGCCACCTGATGTAATGTTTCTAGAAAATGCCTCCCTTTCTTGTATTTTGTTCTTTACATTCCTCTGTGCCAACAGGAATTTCTCCTACAGGAGCCTAATAAAGCTTTATCTCATCTTAGCTTCCTGGTTGCCACTTTTGGACACATTCATCCAAATAATGTTTTTTTGAGAAGCAGTCAATACATAAATGCACACTTCAAAAAAAGGCTATAACTCATAGGTTTATGTGCAAGATCTACTTTGGTCCACTTGGGAGAAGCTCTGTGTAAGGACTGTTTGTTCTGTTTAGCTCCTACTGAAGCCACTTCTCTTGGCATTTCATAAACATCTAAACCTCAGCATCTTTCAAAACCACATAACTGATCACAGATAAAGTCTGAAAGTGTTTGTAGTCCTTTTATCAGCTAGGCTAGTTATACGTTAGAATACATGCTGAGGACAGTCAAAGTTTGTTTTTTTGAGCAGCAATGGTTTCATAATATGACATTATCTTGTTTCTCATGCACAAAATATAACTTAAATACTGAACAATAAAAACATAAAATATAATACATAAGATATGAAAACTAAATAAAAAAATATAATATTTTGGGACTTCAGGACAGGAAAGGAAATAAAATGAACAACAAAGTAGCAGCAAAGAAAAACGAGGCCGAGGAGGTTACCTGAGTAGAAAAACAGAAACATTACAGACCAGTTTTCCGTCAATGCAAGCGACTGGAAGCACCGGTCAGACATTCCCAAACAAACAACCAGCAAACACAACACAGGATGAACATGATGGACAGAATGATGGATGTTTTAAATATGAAGAGAAAAAGTATCAGTGGTAGGAGGAAACGTTAAAAAACAAAACCTGTAAGCAGGTAAAGTAAGACAAAATAAAAATGTAGAATAAGTGAGATTAAGCAAGAAAAGTAAGAAAGAAAGAAAGTATGGCATAACCACAAACCCTGTTACAAGAGATAAAAGATATTATGTATAAAATGAAATATACACCCTGACAGTGAGCGGGAGCTGTGAAGAGACAGTTAGTGAATGAATGAGGCTGACAGTTTCATGAAAAGGTTGACTCTTTAAAGGGATAACTTCATCTTCAAGCCAGAGAATATCAAATAAAGACTCTCACACTGTCACTAACATACTAACTGTTTGTGTTATGACTCAGAATTTTTCTTTTAATCAATACAAAATTAAAGAACTCTGCATCATTTGGGAGAGATTTTCATTTTGTGTAATAAAATGAGCAAATCTTACTTTTGTTTGCCCTTTCCACATGAGATCATTACTATTTGTAGGACCAGTGTAAAGTATAAATGAATAAAATACTTTAATTACTCCTGAATTTTGACTCGACCTGGTCTGAGCTCTAAAGCTGTGCAAACACTGTACGGGTCAGCTGACCAGCCACACCGAGGAGCTAACACTGAAGCTAACCACGGTTGTGTCAATTAACGATTCCAATAAAAGTTTATTCAAACAAGATGGCTGTGTCCTCGTCAATGTTGACACAAAAAATAAAATAAATAGGGCGGGACAGCAAACATTAAATATACAGGACCATTCTAACAAAGCCAGAAAGCTTTTCTTGCAGGACTGTGAGGACTAATGTTTCCCTGAAGATGTCAGGAGTCCATCCCTTTAAAGAGCCGAGTTTGGTTTTAAGCTGCAGCAGAGCAGAAGCAGAGGAAATGTGACTGACAGGCAGGCAGACTGAAACCCATGCAGTTAGAGCTGCTCAAACCAGAAGACAAACACAGACCATCGAGGTGATGATGATGATGATGATGATACTCAGTCTTACAGGAAGTGTAGGAGGAGAGGAAAGCGTGCTGCTGATCAGAATTCAGGGTTCAACCCTAACAGCTTGGTTACCTTTATGTACAGCAGTCAACATGCACTTAATTACAAATAAGTAAACTTTAAAACTTAACTTTCCGTAACTAAACCCAAATGACCCAAGCTGGTTTCCTGTTCTCATCGGTCAATGTTGTTATAAGGGATAAAAACTAAGGTCGTATAAGTTCTACTCGGATCCTTGTGCAACAGCAAATATTCCTGTGGTCCACAAATGTGTGAAACAAAACTGTTACATGTATGTTTGTCCAAAACCTTCATGTCCAGGTAAATATCACAATTTGGTGCTCAGATATTAAACTTCAAAACTTATACTGGTACTGACCAAATGTGTCCATCGAATACTGTCAAATAAGGACTTAAACTGACTGAATTAATCATAAATTAATAAATTGTACACTGTATTTTATCTACACAAAATTATTGTGCAGCTTTTTGAACATTTAATATTTTAGGAACTTCTGGCTTCTTTTGTTGGTAAAAAAATTCTGAAATTTAAAAAAATTATACTGTAACTCTGGTATCGTATTAATATTAGTATAGAAACATTTCAAAAGGATACAAGGTAGATTTAATTATCACTTTACAACACAGGGTTGAACAACAAGATTAAGGTTAAGGCCTGTATTGCAATCAAATATCCGCTAACAGGACTGTGACGTATCCTGAGCTCCAAAACTGAGTTGGATAGAAATTCTTGGACTCACAGGTGCTGTAACAAAACGAGGGTGTGTATGACAATATAATAGCTATAAATAGATATTTTTCACTTTCATCCAAAGCGACTTGCAATTGCTATATATGTCAGGAGACTGTCAGTGCCTCTGAGAGTGGATTCTAGGGTCAGATCTCACGCAGTGTCTCTCGCCTCATGACAATTCTTAATTTCATATCTAACACTGTGTGCACCTAGAAGTGGCTTTAAGAACTTTAGTCAGCAATTTAAATATTGCCCTGGCATATCGCACCCTAATTATAACTGTCTCATAATCCCACACGGCATTAAATTCCCTATAGATTTGGAGGTAAAAGAAAAAACACAGCAATAAAAAACTGCTGACTACTATTTTCAGGAGCCCAGAGGACAAGAGATCATCAACATGGTTTAGATTAGACAACAATAATCCTTTTAGCCAAAGGAATACTGTGTGTTATTCTCATGGTGCTCAACGTGTGACCCTGAATTCATCACAGAGCAGGACAATGTTTCCACCTGTCATCTTTCCTGCCACAGATGATGAACAGATGGAGGAAAAAGAGACAGACGGAGAGACAGACTGATGTCATGTCGGTGTGTACCTTTCTACCACAACTGGCCGAAACACCAGTACAGCAGAGCCAGGACAAGGCCAATGAATATGGCTTGGACAGGCTGCAATATGGATGGCTAGAGGGGGAGGGATAAGAAGAAATCAGCCGGCAAATCAACCAAAACCAACATGGAGGATGGAGCAGCTACAGCGGTGGGGGGAGGAAGGGAAGGGGGGGGTGAGAGAGATAGAGAGAAAGGGGAATTTGAAGGTGTAGCCACATTCACCAACCACCACCCATCACCAGGCTCCTTTAAACAGAAAACATTTTCCTGTTGGATTTCAGCTCATTGACTTTCTGCACCAGGACGTCTCAGAAACCTACCAGCTGCTGGCTGACAGCGGATTTTAAGGCCAGTATAATGTAAGGATCATTAATTAAAATAAATAATGGAGCAGCACAGCAAATATCACAAAATGCTAGACACAGGAGGATTGCTAAATAAAAAAAACTGTTTCTTGTAAACTACCATGTTGTGGCGAATGGACTTAAAGGATCATTCTGGGTTTTAAACTCGAGTCTCATTTTCATAGCTTGGTTCATAATTTCTATCGGCGTTAGTCACATTATATGCACCAAAGTAATCGCTGAGATCTGGGAACAAAATGACAAACACTGGCAGCTCCTATGGCTGGGCTACCGCTTCCCTCAGCGGTAGGTTAAATGTTTTTCCAGTTCATTCCACAATGTAACACAAGAAATCCAGATCTCAGTTATTAACTCTGTGAGTGAACTGAAAGAAATGATGAACAAAGATATGAAAAATAAGACCACAACGTTCGTTAAAATCGAGGCTTTTTGTGAGTCTGGATCAGGACTCTTATTTTGAAAAGTTTTGGGGAGACAAAACCGGAGGAACAAAACAAACAACTATTGTCACATCAACAAAAGACTGAAGAGGGAGAAGAGTTGAAGACAGGCAGAAGAGAGAGAAGAGGAAGAAAGTAATAAGAGGGGCAACAAAGGAGGCTGCTCCGCCTCGCTGTCATCTTCTGATTTTCTGATTTGTGTTTCATGAGTTTTCACAGCAGCAAAGTCAAATTAACAGCGGTTATTTATCAACTAAGGATGAAAAGGTAGAAGAGACAATGAGGTCACAAGATGTTTAACTGTCTACTGCAAGTGTTGTTGAACAAAAACAGTTTATATGGTCATTTATGTATGAGCTGCTGGAATCACACTGCACGTATTCTTGTTACTTGTGATTATTTCTCACTTCTATTTGATTCTGTTTACATTACATTTACTTTCACCTCCAGCACAGATGTTGTTATCAGTACTCTGTTAGTTTACAGGACTGAAGGTCTGATTCAAGATTCATTTGGAGATTAAAACAACACTGGTTGGTGAGAATTTGGGGTCCAGAGTTAGCAAGTAAGCAGTGAGGATGGAGACTGTGAACTGGAAGTGCTGGGTGGGTTACAGGTAGCAAGTCCAAGACTGCCACATTGCCCATTAGCAAGTCTGGTGTTTCTCGTGCATTAACCTTTAAACACAAAAAAAAAAAAAAAACTGTGGAGGGAAAAACCCATCAAGAAACGAAAACATCTGGATTTAAAGCAAACACAAACATAAAAGGTTAAAACATGAAAAGTCCATAGGGTCTTTGGTCTTTTGTGTGTGTGTGTGTGTACTCACAGAGCTGGTCTTGTCCTGCAGCAGCTTCAGGCTGCTCCTGCACTGCTCCAGCTCCTGATGGATGTTCATTTTCTCCTGCTCTGTCCTCTCATAGCGCTGACGGAGATCCAACAGCTGGGACTGTGTGTCTTCATACTGAACAAAACACACACACGTCTATAAACTGTCAGGTCTTCAAAATGCACAAAGAAGTGACTTAACTTCAGGGGACTGTGTACCTCTTTCTGCAGCGTGTGTGTGTGGGCCTGGGCCTGGTCAAGCTGGCTCTTCAGATTACTTGCATCCTGCAGGTGTTGATTCTCCAGAGAACCCAGCTTGTTCTGCAGAACCCCCTCCCTCTTCTCCAGAGACTCCAGACTGCTGCTGAGGACAAGACTCTGCTCCCTGGTACTGCACACAAACACACACACAAAAAATGGTCACGCTAGAAAATGTTTACTGGTGTAATTTTACTGATCACAGCAGCCTTCACCTGAAAAATAACCCAGTCAAGAACAACTTTTTGGAGCTTTGCTGTAACAAAAGGTGGCATTGATTAGCATCACAGGAAGCACTAAGGTGACATTTTAGACTAGATTTAGGGCACAGACAGGCAGCTGACAAGACTGTTTATTGTTCTCAACTGGAAATTATACTATTTACATTCTATGAAGATCTGTGAGTAATTTAAGACTTGCCATATAATAAAACAAACCTCCTTACAAAAAATATTCAGAAATTCACAGTCTTGGATTGGTTAATCTGACATGTCAGACACAACATGTATGAGGACATTCACTGCCCTAATCGGTCTTAAAAACTGATTCTGATGTTGGAAATGATGTGTTGAATAGATGCGGAGATTTTGATTTGATTGGATATTTAGCTGGCCCGGAGGAAGCCTCCCCTCCGTGACTGAGCTCACGGTGAAATTCATTTTGACACAACTTGCAAATATGATTATCTGCTTATGGAAGCACATCTATGATACAATGAATTATTGAAACTTTTGAATGATACTTTCACATGGAGCAGAAACACACTGTGCTGACTTGTACATGAAAGCTCTCAATGCATTTTTAAATACAGATAACTTTAAGTCAAAGAGACAAACAGCGCAACACAGAAGACAAGACACTTCTATTTTTCAGCTGCAAGCAGCAACACAAGTGTCTGAGCTTCAGGGGAAGACTGTGTGTTCTGCATGTTTCCTCCCCTCCTGCATTTTCAATAGACAATCAATGACAGATGCTGCTTTAACTTGCAGTTTGCAGTGTGTTGTCTGCTTGAGTCTAACTTCTGTTGCCTGATAAACCTGAAATTGACCAGCCGGGTGTCACTCACGATGACTTTGACAGCTGAATCAGATAGATCTTGACACATTACCACACTCATTAAATATGTGCTATTTTACCCTGAAGGTTAATGTTACATTTCATATAATCTTTTCTTCTGACCTTCTTTATTTTAGGCAAGGCGGCGTGCCTCTCTTTGAGCTGCCGAATGTAAATATTTACACTAAACGGAGACATTGTTGAATTCTGCTTCATCGCTGGCTGATCATTTAAAGATGTTTTAGAAGTAGTTTTTTTAGGTTGAACAGCATCCCACAGGGATTGGGACAGCGAGCTGCAGCTGACATCTGTAGATTTACTGGAGTGGTGCGTTACAGATATTCATGAGAACTGCTGCCAATGGCACCTACAGTTTATTAGAAACTAGTGAAAACACAGCTGAAGAGCCGTTAAAATCCTGCTGAGCTCTCCGATCCAATGAGAACATGCCATGATGTTTTCTGTCCATGTAGAACAGTCAGAGCATAGAGGTGCAGTTGGTGAACCTGCTGACTGCCCGGTCTGGTTCAGTCAGATGTCAGTCAGCTGTCGTCCTGTTCTGCATGAATCAGCTGGACACCATGTTTCCTCCTGTCCTTAGTCTTTCTTTTAATGCTGAATCCAAACTCTGAACCTGTGAGGACCTGTGGACCTGGCGCCGCTCTTGTCAGCCGTCCTGAGCCAGAATTCATCAACTCGATCACGGCTGTCACAAGGACTTTTAGGTGCAGTTTTAATGTCCACCCTTGCACTGTTTGACACGCATTCCTGATATGTTCCAGGCTGAACCTCAGTTTAATATAAAGTTAAGTCTTCAGTGATTCTTTGATATAGAATTTTAGGAGTGTAATATATTAAATTCTATAATATATTAAAAAGTGTTTGTTGCGTATGTTGTTGTGTGCGAATTGTGTTTAATTATAATCATTTTAAAAGGCAAGCCTGGCCTAAAACCAAAACTTAGTGTGTTAAAACCATCAAATGAAATACTGTATTTAGATGTCTGAGCTAACAGAAAATGCTCCCAACCTCCTGACAAGAAAGTTGTAATATAGGGAACAATTTGTTTTACCTTCTCTTGTTGGGATGCCAGTGTTTGTGTGTCAGAGAGGACTAATTTTGTACAAACATTCCCGTGTGATGCCACATTACCGCTAACACTGATGGGGTTTTTGTAGATGAAGGACAAAGTTTCAATGGTCTGTGTTCTTGACCTGTACATGTACAAAGATTTTGCTGATACACTGATCAAATACAAGTCTCTGGTTGAAAATATCACTGAGCTGTGATGTGGATGCAGGTTAGTGATGCTGATATTTGGCAGCCTTGGGCATGTTCACAAACTGACTGTTATTAAACTGGCCAGCCAACCAAAAACTCCATCCATCTCAGTTGTAACAGTTTGAATGTGTTGCTAACTACTTTTCCTCCACCTTAAAGTGTCAACGAATGTAACCTCTGAATAATCCTGTATACGTGGTAAAGTAAATATAAAGCATTTAACGTGCGCCCCTGTTTGTGTATACCTGCTCAGCTCAGTCTCTAGGCGGTGCAGTTTGTCCGTAAGAGCTTTCCGTTCATCCCTCAGGCCATCACAGTCCTGCTGCAAACACACACACCGCTGCTGCAACGTAACACACTCCGCTGAGAGAGAGAGAGAGAGAGAGAGAAATTTTGTTAAAATTAATATCTGAGGAATTTTCATATTGTTAATTCTTGATTCAGAAAAAAAAGATCATTGGCACTTTGAGGCATCTGCAGTTGAACAGAAAACTAGCAGCCTCAAACACCCACACATACACACACAAACACAAACACGGCTTTCTGCTGACCCTGCAGCTCGTTGGCCGTGTTCTGCTGCTGTCGCTGCTGTGTGAAGGCCTCCTGCAGTCGGCTGATCTCCTCCTCATACTTGGCGGCCATGTTCCTCCAGTGCTCCAACTCAGAACGCACGCTGCCCAGGTCGGCCTGCAGGGCGGCGATCTCCCGCTCCCGCTCCACCTCGGCTGCCTCCATTGTGCGCCGCAAGATGAGAATCTGATAGAAGAAACACAATACCATGGGTCGGTCAGTCAGAAAGGGGTCAGAAAGGTGTCAAGTGGCGGCAGAGGGCAGTCAGAAGGAGCAAGGAGATATCAGAGTAGGATCAGAAGAAGAGATCAGGGAGTAAAAGGAGGTCAGGTGGAGTCACAGGGAGTTGGGAGGATTCAGAGTCAAAGAATTGGAGGGGGCTCAGAGAGAAGTCAGAAGGAGTCAAAGAGGCACTAGAGGGAATAACACTAGTGTCAGGAGGAGGTGAGGCATCAGATGGAGTCGGAGGTGTGAGCCAGAGCGTGATAGGCAGGAGTGGTAGTGAGATGGAGTGGTACCTCCTCCTGGGCAGAGTAGAGCTCCTCTCTGGTGGTGCAGATGGTGCTCTCCCTCTGCTCTCTCAGGGCCTCCATGTCAGCCTGCAGCTTCCCGAGCTGAGCTGAACACAAAAACAAAGGGAAGTGAGATG